>CM069059.1:7115377-7705300 GCA_035220775.1 Malus fusca
ATTATGAATGCAAAATATATTGCCATATAGAAGTTTACAACAATGTTGTTTGGATGGGAAAGTTCATTTATGAACTCTCTATTCGGTTCCAACCAGAAAGTGTATGACACTAATGGGGCGATAGCTCAAGCCAAGGAATCAAGGTCTCATCAAGATCCGAACTCATATGAGAGACTGAACCACATGATTGAGAATCATGTATAATGGTGACGTCGTTATTCTCAAGGTTGCTTCTATGGATAACATATAGATATCCATTGTCTAGGCCTACTACTCAGCCAATTTTGAAATGACTACAGAAAAGGTATTATCACTGATGACCAAGCTGATTGGCTCTAGTACAAGTAGGAGATTGTTGGAAATGTGCTCTAAAACCAATCATATGATGATACTTTACGGACATTTCACATGTTAAACTAATTTAGTTTACATATAAAGGGCAAAGATTATTGTTTGAGCCGTCTCATATAAATGTTATATGCTTAAACGATAAAGTCCAAGGAATATGTGATTGGGAGAATACGATCTAAAGAAGTTAGATTCATGAGACCATTCTTTCGTAGACACATCCTAAATGTTCCTGATCATAGGATTGCCAATTGGGCATTGACAGTCCGTTAAGATCAGTACGTATTGTGTCTTCTCTCAGGGAGAGTGACTAGTCTCGAGTCATTGGTGTGTGTGACATCAAGACAAGTACGTAGGTGCTCAATAGAGAATGAGTTCACTGAACACGATCAACGAAGAGTTCTCATATTCATGTCATATGAGAACTCATGGTTGGGATAATGCAAATTAGTCCTTTGACCTGAGGCATCACAGCTGTCTTGTGGTTAAGTCCTTAATCTTTGATTATGTCAAAGTCACCCCATCGGGGTGTCCACGGCATCGTTGGGGTTAAGCCACTTAGTCATGGAGGCAAGTGAATGCGCAACAAGGGATCTCTAACCTTTAAACCGTTTGAGGGAGAATACTCTATGATATGATTAAGAATCTTTGGCCAAAGTATGAATGAGATTTTGGAAGGTGTTCCAAATCACATTCAAGGTAATCATATAAGCACACGAATCACATTGGATAGTAGACATGAATAAATAAACTATCAAACCAAACAATGTGGTCAAGAGTATTGTATTAGAGAAAGACCGTATTGCATTTGTAATCCTAAACTGAATAGGTTCTCCACCTCTTCTGATTAGCTTGGGTAACCATGATATGCTGCTAGGTGTCACTCATGGTTTGTGGAAGCCCTAAACGTGTGTAATCACTAAAGGGAGAATTGAAAGTAAGTTTCAATTCACAATCGATGTGAAATGGTTTTAATCACCCACTGCCTCGCTAAAAGGAACCTAATGGATCGTACACCGTGTAAGGTGAAGATTGAAGAAACAATGGAGATGAGTAAGAATAATTAAATGGTTTAATTATTTATGGCAAGGATTAATTAATATGTTAATTAATCAAACGAATAAGTTCGTTAAAGACCTCGGGATAGTTTTGGACCTTAAGGCCCAATGGACTTCCAACGTCAAGCCCATTGACTTAAGTTGTATGACAACTTAATGACTAAATATTCACAAAGGCCCAAACAACCCAAATACACCCTAAGGCCGGCCATATTGTTAAGGGTAGTGAACTTGGACTTATTTACAAGTTTGCCACTCAAATGAATAAAGGTATAAATATGACTTTATAGCCAAAATTCATTAAGGGTTTGTTTTGGAGAAAAGTGGAGAGAACACGTCTCTCCATTTCTCTCTAAAGAGGCCGGCCCCTTGGAGGGTGCATCTAGCAATCCCACTACTCCAAGGTCACTCATTTCTTCTCCAATCTAACCTTGGTGAAGATACTTAGAGGTTCTCAATTTTGGGAACTTGGAGAAACCTTTTCATCCATCCAAATCCATAGATTTAAGATGCAAGGAATGAAGGCCCTCTCTTTGGGTGATTAGCCTTTGCTTATGCAAAGAGGAATCCACAAAGGTATAAATCTCAACTCACTTTGTTTTGAGTTGATTAATGGTTGACCAATCTACTAGGCTTTGAATTTCATGGGTAATGTTTTGTTTTTGAATGCATGAAAGCATGATTCCGCCTTTAATTGTTAATTGCATGCTATATGATGTTATTCAAATGAACATGTTTTCACAAAATCTTCCTTCAGGATTTTGGTTGTCCGAATACGAAGAAGAAGGCGTGTTCATCAAGGATTCTTGTCTTGAACCCTTCACACCGTGTTTGTGACAATTCACCGACTTTGTTTGAGCTTCTTGGTGATCGCATCTATAACGATGTTGCGAATTGGAATAGCACTTTGCCGACTATTGGAGAAGCGTCTTTGTTGAGTTTTATTGTGAGTGGCTTGAAGATGTCTTGAGCCGATCCAAAATGTGCTTACCAACATGGGCCTTTATCACGCTGTATACGCATCTTTGTTTAGTTATGATCGTCATCCTTCCGTCCTTCGTGCCTTCTTTGAGCATTGGTGTTCAATGACCAACACACTTCATACGTCACAAGGGGACATGTCGATTTCACTTTGGGATCTCCACAAGATAGGAAGCTTGCCGATCTAGGGTAAGTTTTACGACGAGGTTGTTCCTAGCGTGGAGGAATTTTCACATCGTAATAGTCAAGGATTGCCTGCAAGTTGCCGCTATTTGTTTTGGGCATATCACAAGCTTTCCCAGGAGGCTCAGGGTAAGTCAAGCATAAAGATTTATTCATGGATCCGATTTTGGTATTGGGATGCCATAAAGTATAAGAAACCTTCGAAGAAAAGTTGCTGCAACAAGACTACTAAGCCAAAGGGAGACTCAGACCCATCAGGTGCCAATGGTTCAGTTAGGTGCCTGTAAACACGGGAATTCCTGCGATGAATGAGACAAGAACAAGTGTACAAAATAATATTTTTTTGTATTGATTTCTGGGTTACAATCTCTTTTACAATTTAGTCCTCTGATTTTATCTTCGTAAGACGTAGATTTGCAAATTGTGTTGTTGATCCAAGGGCCGTCGGGGCTTGATCCTGGATGAACGATTGATGAATGATGAACACTTTCTTCAAGGGCTGTCGGGGCTTGATCTTGAATTGGTGGAAGTTCTTCAAGAGTTGTTGGGGCTTGATCTTGAAGGAGGATTTCACGAAGAACGAATAGGGCTTTCTTGATCCTTCAGGATTTGCTTGAGAGTAGAGAAAACGTATGTCAATTTCCCCCTTTGATCTTTTGATGGAGAGGCCTATTTATAGGCTTTGAGAATGAATTACCACCATCCTTTTGCTTTGGTGGATGTTGTAGGTGGATTGGGTGGATTGTTGTAGGTGAATTGGGTGGAGGTTGTAGGTGGATTGGGTGGATTGTTGTAGGTGAATTGGGTGGAGGTTGTAGGTGAATTGGGTGGATTGTTGTAGGTGAATTAAGTGTATGATGTAGGTGAAATGAGTGGATGTTGTAATTTTGATGCAATGGTCAACATTTATTTTACCGAAATTTCAATGTCTACAAATGTAATTTTAATGCAATGGCCAACATTTATTTCACCGAAATTTCAATGTCTACAAATGCCCCCACTTCAAGGCGCGTTGTATACATGTGCTTGTCATGTGTAGAAGATGCGTTTTGAAGTCCCTTAATGTAGATGTTGATCCAAGGGCCGTTGAGGCTTAATCTTGAATTGGGCTGGGAGTTTCTTCAAGTGCCATTGAGGCTTGTTCTTTAATTTTGTTTGAAATTTCTTCAAGGGCCGTTGAGGCTTGATCTTGGATGAAATTTGGACCACAAGGAGCTTCATGTGGTAGATTATCTTTGGCTTTGGTAATGGATGAATCGGCACGTATTTTGTTGCGCTTGTTGACTTTCCACAACTTTGATCTTGAACTAGGTTGGAGGGTTTTCTGGTTTCCTCCAATCGTTGATTTTCCATAAGCTTAATCTTGAACTCGGATGAAGGGTGTTCTGGCTTCCTCCAGAGGTTCGAACTTACTCCTTTTATCTAGAGTTGATTTTGATTCAAGGGTGGTGGACACTTGATTTTGAATCGGACTTGTGATTTCTTCAAGGGCCGTTGGGCTTGATCTTGAATTTAAATAGAACTACGAGCGGTTTCAGGGTTCGGACACATGGCAGGCAGGCACGAGGCGAATGTGATGGCCTGTTTCTTTGTTCAATCTTTCCAATTCATATTGAATGATGAATCAACACTTGCAGTTGTCACGTTTGCTGACGATCCACAAGATTGATGTTTCATTGTCACTCGTCTTATCTGTTCTCCAGGCAGATGCGGCATCTTCTCTGGAAGTGTATCGACCGTTGAAGATGACTACTCGAGAGCAATGCTAGGTAAGCAATCAAGGAAGAAGTTCCAGGCAGTCGGTTCCAGATCGGAATGATGACTCCAAGTGCCAACTGATTGCTCTCTTTCTTATTGTCCTGCGAGTAAGAACAAGGACAAAGAAAAGGACATGGAGAAAGCATGATATGAGATACTCTTGCTTTCGACCTTGATGATATGAGATACTTTTGCTTTTGAAAAAGTCTCGGCGATTTGACGGCGTCGCGTGGTGAGGCTTTGCTCTTCGGTGATGGTGCCAGCAAAAGGTTGTGGAAACTTCTCTAGCTCTTTGATTAGAGCAATGGCGCCGGGCTCGGATTTGACTTAAACTCCTCCACCTGGATTATGCGGTTCTGTAGGGAAGGGTGTCGTGCTACAGTGATTTGTTCCAGCTCATCGTTCTGCATTCTTCTCTGCTTGTTTCTTTTGCGTAGCAGAAATGGTGCGCAACCTTTTGCCTTTAAATGGTCCTTCAGAGCATCACTTCTCAGCGACTCATCCATGCTTGGCAGCTTCAGTGCAAAGAGCCAACATCATATCAACTGTCCTGAAGTATTTGCTGAGGAAGTTCGAGACCCGTCAACAGTTGGAGATGAGCACTCAAGAGCAGTGCTAGGTAAGCAACCAGGCAAAGGTTCTGGGCAATCAGTTCCCGATCGGAAGTTTAATTTCAGGTTCTGACTTATTGCTTTCTTTCTCCTTGTTATGCAGGCAAGAGCAAGGGCAAAGGAAATGATAGGGGAAAAGCATGATATGAGATACCTTTGCTTTCGACCCTGATGATATGAGATACTTTTTCTTTTGAAGAAGTAGCGGATGATCAACACATGTATTTGTTGCGCTTGTCTCCACATGCTTCGATGCATCATTTTCACTTGCCTCATCTGTTCTCCAGGCATCTGGTATCTTCTTCGGCAGTGCATTAACAGTTGAAGATGAGTACTGGAGAGCAGTGCTAGGTGAGCAATCAGGGAAGGGATTCCAGGCAGTCGATTCCAAATCGGAAGGCTGATTCCAAGTGCCGACTGATTGCTCTCTTTCTCCTTGCCCTGCAGAGAAGAATGAGGACGAAGAAAAGGATAGGGAGAAAGCGTGCTATGAGATACTCTTGCTTTCAACCCTAGTGATATGAGATACTTTTGCTCTGGTGTGACTTGGTTGAAGAAAACTGAGTATGTTGAAGGGTTCGGTTGCAGATGCGTTTGGCAAGGAAAAATAGCGTTTTGGATGTGTGTCTTGCCATAGAGGATAGAGGTCGAACTATATAGTGATTTCCCAATAGCAAGTGGTAGTGCGGATGCAGCATTGTCACCCACGCTTGTCGGCCAAAAGTGTGGTAGTTGGAATAATGAACTTCGCATGTTTTCAACTCTGTCAGTGATCTTTGACAAAGTTGCACGTGATAGTTGAAAAGCTGAGATTGCGTCTGAAAAGTGTTGACGGACTTTACGCAGGAAAATCTGGCTTTTGAAATTCGAAGAGTGGTGTCTCTTCAATTTTTTGAACAAGTGGTTGTGTTGCCTCTCCTTTTAAAGAGGTGTCAATTGTATTCAACATGCACACTTTGAAGATTGCCCCGCTAGTGAAAATCGTCTCCGGTGTATTTCTGAGCTTTTACTCTATCCGACCCTTTTCTTTTAACATTTTTGAAAATGGCCCGTCTAAAATTTGGTTAGATTTGAGTCTCAGCAGTAACACAGGTGCGCCGCGTCAGGGTAATATATGGCGCCCGTCCTTCTTATCTTTTGATGGCCCTCTTACAGTTGAAGACTCTGTGATGAGGGATGCGACAATGGCTACAGTTGTAGCTAGGAACCTCCTTACTCCTAGAAATAATAGGTTGCTTTCAAGGCGGTCCGATAAGTTGGTTGTCCAAGACTCCCTGGCTCTCAGTGTTCAGTGTGCGGGCTCTGTGTCCAACATGGGCCAGCGCCTACTTGCTCAAACTCGCCAAGTTGAATCATTGACGGTCGAGGTGGAAAGCCTTGGACGAGAGATCAAACGTCTCAAGCGTGAAAATCGAGAGTTGTGCATGCTTGCAAATGATTATTCGACGAGTATGAAGAGAAAGCTTGATCACCTGCAGGAATCTGAAGGTCGGATTCAAAGCGACCATCAAAAGTTTGTGGCTTTCTTCCAGAGGCACCTTTTGCCATCGCTTTCTAGCGTTTGACCAAGTATTGAGGCACCACATGATCAATCTTTAGTGCCTTCTTCTTCTAGGGTTCTGCCTGGTGCGGAGGCTTCACGTGAGCAACATTTGCGAAGTCTCCTTTTTTTTTTTTTTTTTTTGTACTTGTAATTTCTCGGAGATATCAATAGACATGCTTTATTTTATTCGGTGTATTGTGCTTAGGGCCTGGCAAACGGGTCGTGTCTGTCGTGTTCGTGTCGTTTTCGTGTAAAACTTGTTATCTTAACGGGTCGTGTCGTGTCACACCCGTTATCTTAATGGGTCCCTAACAGGTCGGGTCACTTTACCCAACGGGTAAAGTGACCCGACCCGTTATGACCAGTTAAGAATTTTTTTTTTATTTTTAAATTTGCACATACCACACATTGCCACATAAATATTACTTCAAAACATTAAAACACATTTGTTGTTTAAGTACTACATCTACACTCGAAAATAAGAGCCTAACAAAAAAATAATACATACACTACTAATCTATTACAAATATTAAATGTGCAAGGATATGCAAAATGATATAGTTTTTGTTTTCAAGGTTGTGAAGTCTTTCTCAAAAGTTTACCTCAACTTACAAAATCCTCGAATTACATCGATCATCATGAAATTGTATTCGAACTTTGGCTTGATCTCAGCCAATCCAATGGTCATCAATTTTTAAATTTAATTTAATATATATATAATTATTGTAGTTTTTAGACGACACACCCCGTCCCGGAGGAGGGCATGCTGGCCGTCACGTGAGAGTGACGTAACCATTTACACAGTTCGGAAGCTTTAAAGAATACAGTTACTAATATAAAACACCCGAGGGTGAGTCCTACTTTTGTGAATTCTGTCAGAACACCGTTGGATTCCTCGTGGCCACCAAAGCTCTGCTAACTTGAACCTGGAGGGGCGCAAAACAAAATTGAGTGGGTCAGTAAAACAAAGTTTTTCGAAAACATTTCATTTAAAACATTTCTAACCCCTCGCTGTAAAACCTGTATACTTTCCCAGAAAATAGCATAATAGCATAATACTTTTCGTAAATCTCATTTCATCAATCTTTCTTGAAAACCAGAAATTATGCCATGTTAAAACTTTCAAAACATCATGAATGATGCATCAATGTAACAGGTGAAATGGTGAATTAACCGGAGACCCTGCAGTTTGTCCTGTACGGTTAATTCTATAGCTCAACATCCAATCCAACCGGAGTCACCTCGGTGACTTGTACGGCACTACACTGCAGATAAGTCGGAACTACCTGAAGTAGTCTGTACGACATGAATGGTGTAATAATACGCTCTAGTGCTTCTCATCAATCATCTGTGTACACAATCTAAGGTCACCTATCAGTCGGAACCCTCTCATGGTCTGTACGACATGTCGGAACCCTCTCATGGTCTGTACGACATGCACCTACTTGGATCCAAGGTGAGCGTGCGGTGCGAGGTGAAAAATATAAGCACTAACACCATGATTGCAGGTTATGAGCTATCAATATCAACAATGCACATGAATAATATAAAACTCACCTGATACTTACCTGTGCGTCCACAACACCAATTCACATATATATATCCATCAATTATTAATTCATATATCTCATATCATTCATATCATGCATGCATGGCATTTTAGAAACATACTTTCATTAAAACTCAATTTCTGGGAAAAATCATAGTATATAGGTATAAACAGAAAATACTGCCCACTCACCTGGAGTTCGCCCTACAACTCCCTAGCATAACACATCAAGGCATCATGACGATCGGCGCCTAGAACAATAATCAAAACCAACCTCAGAATTCATATCGATAGAATATAACTTATATAAAACACGTCACTACGCAGTTCAATCCGGAAGATCTGCAACTCAGATTTCCAATCCCTAACTTTCAGAGGTCCACAAAATAACCCTAGAACAACACCCTAAAATTTCATTACCATCCAACGGTCGAATCTCCGTCAATTAACCAAACCAAGTGACGGTTAACATTCTATATTATGGACTTACAACTCCAATTCCGGAAGATCCGTAAATCGGATTCCCAATCCGTAAGTTCCTATAATCCTCAAATATTACGTATTACAACGCATCAAAGTTGGTGACGATCCAACGGTCGGATCGTCAATTCACATTTTCACCTAAATGCGAAAACTATAAAACGTTATTTAAAGCACATAACCAATAATTCGTAATAACTTTCTCATACGGTGCTCAATTTGGGTATATGAATATACCATAGTGATCTACTCGACGCCACGGACGTCGACATATTTTTAGATTATTTTTTTGATGTGCCACGCGCCCCCACGCGCCAGAGCAAGCACGGGCATACGCGCGCCCACGCGCACCTTCTTCCTCGCGAGCTCGCCGGACTGGTTTTTCCGGTGACCGGAAAACTGGGCATTTTTCTCAACCATTTTCTTCGTATTTTATATCAAAATGAAGCCCTCAACATGTAGTTTCGCGCTATACTACTTTAAAGCTCTAAAAACCAAGAAATCTTACCGGAAAAATTCCAAGAAAACTGGCCAAAGATGAACCACGTGATCCCAACGTCCAAATCCTTCAAACGAAGCACTCCGAGCTTCCTTGGGACCTCACTAAGCTCACTACAAGCTTAGAATTCCCTGAAAATCGACATTTTACGTTTGCATGAATAGTGACCAAAAATGAAGGTTCGGGTTTCACGTGATTTCGAGGGTTTCACTTCCTAAAATTAGTACCATTCAACTCAGAACGTCAAGAGGATGAAGAACCATACCTTTTTGGGTTCGATCCGTGGAGTTTTGGTGTCCTTGGTCCTTGTCCGTACGTTGAGGGTGAGAGAGAGAGACTGAGAGAGAGTCGAGAGAGGGAGGAGAGAGAATGAACACGGGGGAGGGAGAGAGAACAGGAATGTGTGCGTGTGTGGTCCAACACAATTCCTCACCATCCATTTCTTTCCTAATTCCCTAACCACACAACAATTCAACCTTTTTTTTTTAATCCCATTTAAATATTTTCCAAAGCTTAGGAATTAGAATAAAATCAAAACATGTCACAATACTTACCTTAGTAACGCTAAGGGTAATCCCGTCATTTCGCATCCTCGATAAGAAAATCTCGGGACGGGCTGTGACATTAGAGGTATAAAATTGTTAAATTAATATATATAATTATTATAGTTTATTCATACTTTTATTAAGTATAACATAAGATTTTGTGATATCCACTAGTGTAAATATTTTAAATTGAAGATCGAATTCATTCTTTGTATTCATATAGGGTCAAGGAGTGTAGCTGTAAAAAAATCATCAAAATCGGAGTTAAAATAACCGTTAAATCGTGATTTTTCGTTTTATAACCGTCGAAAAGTTTTGTCCCGTTACTTGATCTATGAATGTTTGTTTTTTGCAATTTTTGGCGTATGCGATCTCGAAGTATATACAAACATGTTTGACGGTTGGATCGTTGAAACTAGTTTCGTAGAATGCGTATATCTCATCAAAATAATAGATTCACTAACACTTAAAAGTTTATTTTTACTTTCATTAAGTATAACATAAGATTTTGTGGTATCCACTATTGTAAATATTTTAAATTGAAGATCGAATTCAATCATTGTATTCATATAGGGTCAAGGAGTGTAGCTGCAAAAAAATCATCAAAATCGGAGTTAAAATGACCGTTAAATCGTGATTTTTCTTTTTATAACCGTTGAAATGTTTTGTCCCGTTACTTGATATCTGAATATTTGTTTTTTTGCTATTTTTGGCATATGCGATCTCGAAGTATATACAAACATGTTTAACGGTTGGATCATTGAAACTAATTTCATAGAATGAGTATCCCATCAAAACAATAGATTCACTAATACTTAAGAGTTTATTCATACTTTCATTAAGTATAACATAAGATTTTGTGGTATCCACTAGTGTAAATATTTTAAATTGAAGATCGAATTCATTCATTGTATACATATAGGGTCAAGGAGTGTAGCTGTAAAAAATCATCAAAATCGGAGTTAAAATAACCATTAAATCGTTATTTTTTGTTTATAACCGTCGAAAAGTTTTGTCCCGTTACTTGATCTCTGAATGTTTGTTTTTTGCAATTTTTGGCGTATGCAATCTCAAAGTATATACAAACATGTTTGACAGTTGGATCATTGAAACTAGTTTCGTAGAATGAGTATCCCATCAAAACAATAGATTCACTAATACTTAAGAGTTTATTCATACTTTCATTAAGTATAACATAAGATTTTGTGGTATCCACTAGTGTAAATATTTTAAATTGAAGATCGAATTCATTCATTGTATTCATATAGGGTCAAGGAGTGTAGTTGTAAAAAATCATCAAAATCAGAGTGAAAATAACCGTTAAATCGTGATTTTTCGTTTATAACCGTCGAAAAGTTTTGTTCCGTTACTTGATCTCTGAATGTTTGTTTTTTACAATTTTTGGCGTATGTAATCTCGAAGTATATACAAACATGTTTGACGGTTGGATCATTGAAACTTGTTTCGTAGAATGAGTATCCCATCAAAACAATAGATTCACTAATACTTAAGAGTTTATTCATACTTTCATTAAGTATAACATAAGATTTTGTGGTATCCACTAGTGTAAATATTTTAAATTGAAGATCGAATTCATTCATTGTATTCATATAGGGTCAAGGAGTGTAGGTGTAAAAAATCATCAAAATCGGGGTTAAAATAACCGTTAAATCGTGATTTTTCGTTTATAACCGTCGAAACGTTTTGTCTTGTTTCTTAATCTCTGAATATTTGTTTTTTGCAATTTTTGGCGTATGCGATCTTGAAGTATATACAAACATGTTTGACGGTTGGATCATTGAAACTAGTTTCGTAGAATGAGTATCCCATCAAAACAATAGATTCACTAATACTTAAGGGTTTATTCATACTTTCATTAAGTATAACATAAGATTTTGTGGTATCCACTAGTGTAAATATTTTAAATTGAAGATCGAATTCATTCATTGTATACATATAGGGTCAAGGAGTGTAGCTGTAAAAAATCATCAAAATCGGAGTTAAAATAACCATTAAATCGTGATTTTTTGTTTATAACCGTCGAAAAGTTTTGTCCCGTTACTTGATCTCTGAATGTTTGTTTTTTGCAATTTTTGGCATATGCAATCTCGAAGTATATACAAACATGTTTGACGGTTGGATCATTGAAACTAGTTTCGTAGAATGAGTATCCCATCAAAACAATAGATTCACTAACACTTAAGAGTTTATTCATACTTTCATATAACATAAGATTTTGTGGTATCCACTAGTGTAAATATTTTAAATTGAAGATCGAATTCATTCATTGTATTCATATAGGATTAAGGAGTGTAACTATAAAAAATAATCAAAATCGAAGTTAAAATAACCGTTAAATCGTGATTTTTCGTTTTATAACCATCGAAAATTTTTGTTCGGTTACTTGATCTCTGAATGTTTGTTTTTTGCGATTTTTTGCTGATGCTGGCCGTCACGTGAGAGTGATGTGGCCATGTACACCGTGCGGAAGCGATAAAGATAGCAAATATACTAATAATTAAAACCACATTATTAGAGTGCACTACCAAACATGAGGTGATAGGAGTTAATTACAATAGTAAACACTCCTAATTCAGAGCATAAAGTCTAGGTGTAGTCCGGTACGACAAGTACTAGTTATACAGTACCAGGAATGTCCTACTATAGTATGGATAAGTCAGAACTGCCGACGTCCTCTAGCCACTAACAGCAATCTTACTTAAAACCTGGAGGGGCGCAAAACAGAAAATGTGAGTGGGCAAAAACAATTGTTTTACTAAGACATTTCATTTATCAACGTACTAACCCCTCGCTGTAAAACAGGTATTATTTTCCCAGAATCAAGATGTAAGCATATACATATATATATCTTAAATCATATCAATTCAGTTCATGCTTCACATAATCATATTCATGTATATATATACCATGCCAAGATATAATAGAGTAAACAATTCAGGTAAGAATAATTTCATTGAAATGTGATATGTTAGCTGGAACCACTAAGGTAGTCTGTACGGCTGAATTCATAGCTCAAACTCAATCTAGCCGGAGTCACTACTATGACCTATACGGCAATATACTGCACATAAGTCGGAACCACTAAAAAGGGTCTATACGACAAGGTTGGGTGTAATATAGTTATACTCAATGCTACGCCCCCATGCTAGTTGTGCGATAAATCGTTAGTCAACTACGAGTCGGAACCATAAATAAGTCTGTAGGACAAGACTGTGCACTTAAGTTGGATCCAATATGAGCATATAGTGCCGGAGGTGACGTAAATAAACAGGCATGTGCCAACTCTCTCTGGCTAAATCGCAATCACCCTGGTGCAGGTTATGAGTTCAATGTTCATCAATACATTTATAATCATTCTATTCACAACTAAGGCCTTTGTCTTAATCACATCTCATATAGACAATCAACATGTTCATCTCATTTATTGAATGGCTGCACCTAACCTCTCGTTAGACTGCCTACGTACCCTAAACAGGGATCAAGCCGTTCGTAGTTCACCTAAATCAATCATAACTTACCTGCACTTACCTGGGCCTCCACAGCACCACAATTATATATATATGCAACCATGAAATGCATATTTAAAATATAAAGGCATTTGGCATATTATTTCAAAGCATGCTTTCATTTAAAACACATTTCTGGGAAATATATCAAGTATATAAATATATACTGAAAACAAAAGGCCACTCACTGGTATGTCAAAGGGTCGTAGCCCCCGAGTCGCCCGTGAATACGCTCGTCCTCGGGATAAGTCTCACCTATATGCGAATTAACTATAAAAACGTTATTTTAAAGCACATAGGCAAAACTAGCTAATAACTTATCATACATTGCTCAAAATGGGTATATGAATATACCACAGTGATCTACACAACCTCACGAACATTGTGATATTTTTAGAAAAATTTTCCTATAGCTCATGCGCCCTCACGCACCGGGGAGGGCACAGCATCAGGCGCCCTCACGCCCATCACCTTCGACCTCCAGACGCCGGAATAGTGCCATCGGCGCCGGATTCTGGGCAGACCTGCAACTGCCCATTTCTCTCTCATTTTTGCACCATTTTCTATGAAATTTTCACCCAAATGTCAAATTTCAAGAGGAAGAAGGTTATACCTCTTTGGAGCCTCAAATCCTTCGAAAACACGTTGGGAAAATCTCACCAAAACCGGCCACCTTCGAACCTCGTGATCCCGACGTCCAAAACCTTCAAACGAAGCACTCCGAGCTTCCTTGGAACCTCACTACGCTCGCTATGAGCTTGGATTGTCCTAAAACACAACCATTCAAAAGTTCATGAATAGTTCTCAACTCGGAGCTTGAGTTTTCAACGTGAAATCGAACGAGTTCTTACCTGAAATGGGTACCTTTGAACTCGTATGGTCCTAACGAACACAATGGTACTAAATTTAGCCACGATCCATGAAGATTTGGCTTGGTTTGACCTTGTCCGTATGGAGGAGAGGGAAGATAGAGTGAGTCTGAGAGAGAGTACAGGAGAGAAAAGAGAGAAAGGGTATGGATGTGTGTGTGTGGTTCCAAAATGTACACCAATCACAACCAATAGTTTTCTAACTTCCAATTGGGTCCAAAATAATAGGAACTTAACACATTGGTCCTCAACCACACATAGTCCCATAATGCCATAAACGCTCAAGGGCATTTTAGTCTTTTCACATCAACGATAACAAAATAATGTACATTTCCGGGACGGGTTGTGACATATTAGGTTGTGTCAGGAATTGCCAGGCCTAATTGTGCTAAAACACATATCTCACCAAGACATGTTACTTCTCTTTCTTTTCCTTCTCTTAGTTTATTTTATTTTATTTTTTATTTTATTTTATTTTATTTTATTTTTTAAGATGGTGCCTGATGCACCATTTCCCCCATTTTCTTTCTTCCTTTCAATGATTTTGTCGCCACCACCCTTTTTTTTTCTTTTTTTTCTTTTCTTTGTTTTGACTTGCTAGTAGTAGCATGCACCTTCCTTTTGTGTGTGTCTATGTATGTTTCAATGATGAGTATGGTAGACTGGCATTGCTGGGTTCCTCGATGGGACTCCTCACTGCTTCACACTCTTCTCCGCATACGGACCATTTTTTCATTTGCTTATCCGGAGACCATTATTTGCACAGTCACTGCACCAATAATTTTTTTTTTTTTTTTTTTGTATATATATGTGTGTGCTGCATGGGATGAAAGGCGGCCACTTGCAACGGACGTGGAGAAGCTTGTAGAGGGCTGAGCTGGAGCAGAGCATAGCATCCTCGCTGGGCAAAATGAGAGGGAGAACCAACTGGTGATGAAGAGTCCTGCTCGTGACTACTTGCAGCTGTTGTGACGATGGTTGCCCTTTGCTTGCTGCTGTGGTGGAAGGCTGAGCGTTGCATGCTGCAAGGGATGAAAGGCCGCCACCTGCAGCGGACGAGGAGAAGCTTGTAGAAGGCTGAACTGGAGCAGAGCATCCTTGCTGGGCAGAAGGAGTGGGAGAACCAAGTGGTGATGAAGAGTCCTGCTCGTGACTACTTGCAGCTGCTGTGACGATGACTGCCCTTTGCTCGCTGCTATGGAGGAATGCTGAGCATTGCATGCCGCAAGGGATGAAAGGCGGCCACCTGCAGCGGGAGAGGATAAGCTGGAGGAGTTGCAGCGGAGGTGCGGTCGTGCAGATGGCGACAAACTACATCCGCCTCACCTTGAAATGGCATCTGGATAAGCAGAAGGACCAGGACAGTGCCAAATTGGGCATTCTTCTCTACCTGAAAAGAAAGGAGCCGCTCCCATATGCAAACGATCAGCCGCCAAGGAGATATAGCACGAGACCCAAACGGTGGTAGTAGAAATTTCATCTGAAAATAGCCCAAGCCCAGCAAGCACCGCAAAAGCTCAAGCCGCTCGTTTCAATATTTGATCCCAGGAAGACTTCGACCCCACTAGACCCATCATACTCAATCCACGAGCTCACTGATAGGAGCATATTTATGCGACTTAGCTTGCTTGTTTTCTTGCATTTTGGTAATTATTTAGTATTTATAATAGTGTTTAAAGCTAAATTCGTGTGTTTGTAGGTTTTATGGGCTAAGGGTGCATTTTGAGCCAATTTGGAGTAGTTTGGAGTGTTTTTGGGCCCAAGATGGATTGCTTATGATCCAAGCTAGATGGATGGACGAATTTGAAGTCAAAAGAAGCTAGGAACATGCTAAAAATATGGTGAAACAAATTCAAGTTGCAAGAAGGGATAGGTTTCTAGAAGGATTGACCAAAACTCCACTCAAAACCATGCCTAACCCACCATTATTCTTCACATCCTTGCCGTGTGCATCCTTGATGTTTTCTCACCATGACATTTGAGTGATTGTTCAATACCTAACCCATTAGGAAAGTGTGTGGATGATTCAATACCTAACCCATTAGGAAAGTGTGTGGATGATTCAAGACCTAACCCACCATCAAAAACAAGTCCATCCTCTCCCTATAAATACCCATGGCAACAACCTCATTTAGCATCAAGAAATTAACCATTCTCCAAGCCTTGCCTTGCCTCTCCCTACATCTCTAAACTCCTTCCCATCCATTCCTCCATATAACCAACCCTTCAAAACATCACTCCAACCTTGTGTTGCGGCAAAGAAGAAGAAGGAAAGTTCTTGGACGTGCTTGCTATCCAACATGGATCGTTGAAACGTTTAGGTGTTTTCTTTCTTTTATTTTCAATGTATAATTCTATTTATCTTTGTTTTGTGAACATGAGGAACTAAACCCCTATTTAGTTAGGGGGAAGTTTGAAGCCATGAACATGTTTGTGATATGAATTGATTTCTTCCAATTGTGATTTGATAAGTTGTGATTGCAATTCAATTATCTATTTACTTCATAACTAATTTTTGTATGTTTATTAAGGATGCATACTTAGTTTTCATACATGAATTAGATGCTAGAATATAAATGAGTTTCACCTTATCGTTACAAGTTTATATTCATGAGTAGTGAAGGTTGCTTGTCACAATCGCGTTAATTGAATTCTTGGCAAACGTATCATGCTTTTCATAGTTACGATTGCCTCGTCAATACTTATAGTTTTCATGAAACTTAATGATCTTTAATTGTATCTCTATTGTGCTTTTCACGTAGGGGACTTTTAGAGAATGTGTTGAATTGTTGTATGCGTCTTCCGTCCAATTCAATAATTTAAGGAAAACTTGAAGATTAAAAAAGTGCTGTTCGCGGTTAATATGGGGTGTTGAGCATCATAGTTTATTGAAAAGCAATTGGAAATCGATTCATGTACAAGTGTGTCATGTGTGAAGAACGGACCTCTAACTAATCCATCCATCATCTTATTTCTCAAATTCGTTTTACAATTTGCCTAGCTAAAAATCTATTTAAGTTTTAGTTTGTTTGTTTTACTTTCAACTTCACCAAACCCAAATCCCCCTTTTACTTTCTTATTTTAAAGTCTTTTGTTTACATTTTTTTCAACTTTGTTTTTATGTTTTTGAGTCAGTTTAGAGGTTTTAGCAAACCCTCCTAATCCCCGGTTTAGAACGATCCCTACTTATACATGTACTACAATTGTCACAAGAGGGTTTAATTTGAGTGCTTATATATTTTGCATCAAAATTTTGGCGTCGTTGCCGGGGATTAGCAACTTTGCTAAATCCCCATTGTTTCTTTTTATTTCTTTTTTTCGTGTGTTTTAATTTTTAGTTTTTAATTTTATTTGATTTTGTTTATTTCAGGTACTAGTTTATGACTCGTAGTTCTCAACCAGTTCATGCACATATATCGGAGTTTGACGGCAATTTTGAACGAACTTTGAGAAGGAAAAGGAAAGTACCAGAACCTAGTCCACCTAGTTCTAGTTCTGAATCCGAAGTTGAAGAAAAGGAGGAGGTAGAAAAAGACATGGAGGTGGACAATCGAACAATCAAAGAACTTTCAGCCTCGGGATTGGACAATGCCGCGCCTCTATGCATCCAATACCCCGCAGCAGCCCGAGGGAAGACAGAAGAATTTGAATTAAAGTCAAGCTTGTTACACCACATTCCGAAGTACCATGGGTTGTTCATGGAAGATCCTAACAAACACTTGAAAGAATTCGATGTGGTGTGTTCGAGCATGACCCCCGTCAATGTCGATGGGAGTATTTTGAAGATGAAAGCCTTCCCTTTTTCTCTCTTGGAAAAGGCGAAGGATTGGTTGTACGAATTGGCGCCAGGAACCGTCACATCATGGGAAAGCATGAAACGGGCCTTCTTGGAGAAGTTTTTCCCAACTTCTCGAGTCATCCTCCTACGGAAAAGGATAAGTGGAATTCAACAAGAGGAAGGTGAATCTTTTCCTACTTATTATGAACGTTTTAAATCTCTTGTTGCTTCTTGTCCACAGCATCAAATGAAGGAGGAACTTCTTTTGCAATACTTCTACGAGGGGCTACTACCTATCGAACGTCAAATGCTAGATGCCTCGGCGGGAGGAGCTTTGGTGGACAAGACCCCCACGGCAGCAAAGATTTTAATTTCCAACCGTACGTTGAATGCTCAACAATACGAAGGCGTTGGACAAAGGAGTAACCCACGACCACATCAAGTCAATGAGGTAAGTGCCATAACCGAACTTCAAAATCAAATGGCTAACCTTACTACTTTGCTTTCTCAGATGGTGGAAGGTCCAAAAGTGCAAAACGTGGCAGCTTGTGGCGTGTGTTCCATGCAAGACCACCTTACGGACAAGTGCCCTCAATTAATTGAAAATGGAGGGTGGGAATCTGCCCATGCCGTGGGTTATGGGAATCCAAACCAACCAAGAGGTGATCCTTTCTCTAATACATACAATCCGGGATGGCGTGATCACCCTAATTTCAGATGGAGAGATGCACAACAATCTGCCCAACAAAGTGGATTCCGACAACCCCTGGGTTTCTTTCCAAGGCCAATGGCACCACAACCACCCCCTCAAGCACAATCATCCCAAACCAACTCAGGTATGTCCATGAATGATGATAAAACATATCAGTTATTAACCACAATGGCACAGGGAATGCAGAATCAAGCAAAGGAGGTGAATGAGCTCAAGAAGCAAATGGGCCAAATGGCCGAATTTTTGGGACAAATTCGTGAGAATGGTAAGTTACCAAGCACCACGGTGATTAATCCAAAAGGTGGTTTTGAATCTGCAAAAGCCATCATTTTAAGAAGTGGAAAAGAAGTGGGAAGCAAAGCACATGAACATGGCCCAAACAAGGAAGATGCAAAGCTACAAATGGAAGAAGAAGAGCAATCCAAACCCACGACAAGGATAGCACCAACCATGCCGCAGCTATCCAAGCATTCCAATCTGTCCACCTCAGGTAATGTTGTCCCAAATGTTGTGATTCCAAACACTAATTTGCCCAATGTTCCTTTTCCTCGCAGATTTGCACAATCAAAGAAGGAAGAAGGCGAAAAGGACATTTTGGAGACCTTTCGAAAAGTTCAAGTAAACATTCCTTTACTTGATGCTATTAAGCAAGTGCCCAGGTATGCAAAGTTTTTAAAAGAGTTATGCACAACTAGGAAAACAATTTCAAACAAAGAAGTTGTGAAAGTAAGTGAAAATGTATCCGCGGTTTTGCAACAGAAGTTACCTCCAAAATGTAAGGATCCAGGTAGTTTTACTATTCCATGCATAATTGGAAACACTAGATTTGAACAATGCATGTTAGATTTAGGTGCTTCTATCAATGTAATGCCATATTTCATTTATGCATCAATGAACCTTGGTGAGTTAAAACACGATGGCGTTATAATTCAATTGGCCGATCGTTCTAACGCTTATCCCAAGGGAGTCCTTGAGGATGTTTTAGTGCAGGTCAATCACCTTATCTTCCCTGCAGATTTCTATGTTTTAGACATGGAGGATTCAAGCCATGCTCCATCATTGCCAATCTTGCTAGGCCGTCCATTCATGAAAACAGCAAGAACAAAGATTGATGTGTTTAAGGGAACATTAACCATGGAGTTTGATGAGGACATTATTCATTTTAATCTTTCTGAAACCATTAAATATCCAATGGAGGACCATTCTTGTTTTGCTATTGACATTGTTGATTCTTTGGCACAGGTGCATTTGGATCAACTAAACGAAGATGCACTTGAGGTAGCCTTAATGCACGGCATAGGAACAAGAAATAAGTGTGGGGGAGTCCTTGCAACCCACGGCATGCAATCTGACCATATTGCCGTGCCCCCTTGTGATGAAGTACTTGAAATGGTCGCTGCCCTTGAGTCATTGCCTTCACACTCTGGTAAGTCTCCACTCTCACTTTTAGATTCGGTTTTGACTAACAAGTTACTTCCATCAATTGTGCAGCCACCTACACTTGAGTTAAAGCCATTACCCAATCACTTGAAGTATGTTTTCTTGGGACAAGATCAGACGCTCCCCGTCATCGTCTCCAACTTACTCACGGCCCAAGAAGAAGACAAGTTGATAAGGGTGTTAAAAGAGCACAAATCTGCCATTGGATGGACATTGGCGGATATCAAAGGCATTAGTCCCACCACGTGCATGCATCGCATCCTTTTGGAGGAAGAAGCCAAGCCATCCCGTGATGCTCAACGTCGCCTTAATCCACCCATGATGGAAGTAGTGAAAAATGAGGTTATAAAATTGCTTGATTGTGGTGTTATATATCCGATTTCTGATAGTCGTTGGGTGTCACCTGTGCAGGTTGTTCCCAAAAAGTCCGGAGTCACGGTGGTGAAAAATGAAGAACAAGAACTTGTACCCACGCGTGTTGTGACTGGTTGGCGTGTTTGTATTGATTACAGGAAGTTAAATGCCATGACAAGGAAGGATCACTTTCCATTACCATTCCTCGACCAAATGTTGGAAAGGTTAGCCGGTCATGAATTTTATTGCTTTCTTGATGGATATTCCGGATATAACCAAATTGTGATAGCTCCGGAGGACCAAGAGAAGACAACATTTACGTGCCCCTTTGGCACTTTTACATATAGGCGCATGCCATTTGGTTTGTGCAATGCTCCGGCGACATTTCAACGATGCATGGTGAGTATTTTTTCTGATTATGTGGAGAAGATTATTGAGATATTCATGGATGATTTTAGCGTGTTTGGTAATTCATTTGATCATTGCTTGAATAATCTGACCTTAATCTTGAAACGTTGTGTTGAAACGAATCTTGTGCTTAATTGGGAGAAATGTCACTTCATGGTTAAGCAAGGTATTGTTCTAGGCCATATTATTTCTGAAAAAGGCATTAAAGTGGATAAATCTAAGGTCGACCTTATTCGCCACTTACCCTCTCCAACTTCGGTTAGAGAGATTCGTTCATTTCTTGGCCACGCAGGTTTTTATAGGCGTTTCATTAAGGATTTCTCCAAGATTGCACAGCCACTATGCCGATTGCTTCAAAAAGAGGTGGTTTTCGAGTTTGATGCAGCATGTTCCACAGCATTCAAGCACTTAAAAGAGGCTCTCACTTCGGCTCCTATTATCACACCTCCAGATTGGAGCCTTCCATTCGAGTTGATGTGTGATGCTTCGGACTATGCCATTGGTGCTGTTTTGGGGCAGCGAAAGGACAAGCAACCCCACGTTATCTATTATGCTTCTAGGACACTCAATGATGCTCAATTAAATTATTCAACCACTGAGAAATAATTACTTGCTGTGGTTTTTGCATTAGATAAGTTCCGATCTTACTTACTTGGTACTAAAGTTCTTATTTTTACTGATCATGCAGCTCTCAGATATTTGCTCACGAAAAAGGAGGCCAAGCCTAGATTGATTCGATGGATGTTGCTTCTACAAGAGTTTAACATTGAGATTCGGGATAAGAAGGGCGTGGAGAATGTGGTGGCTGACCACCTAAGCCGAATGGTGCATGAGGAAGCAATGCCAATTTCAGAAACCTTCCCCGATGAACAACTAATGTCTATTCAGGTAAGTGAGCCTTGGTATGCAGATTTGGTGAACTATTTGGTGTCTAAACATACTCCTAGCACACTTAATAGGAATCAACGTGATAAGCTTAGAAAGGATGCTAGGTTTTATGTTTGGGATGACCCATACCTTTGGAAATTTTGTCCCGATCAGATTGTACGACGTTGTGTGAATGAATCTGAGTTTCAATCTATTTTAACATTTTGTCATTCATATGCCTGTGGGGGACATTTTGGCACCCAACGCACTGCCCTTAAAATCTTAGAATGTGGGTTTTATTGGCCAACCATCTTTAGGGATGCTAGGACGTTTTGCCTTACATGTGATCGTTGTCAACGAATGGGTAATATAAGTGCTAAGGATCAAATGCCACAAAACCCTATACTTTCTGTTGAAATATTTGATATGTGGGGCATTGATTTTATGGGTCCTTTTCCTTCATCACATGGTTTTCTCTATATTTTGTTGGCGGTGGATTATGTTTCTAAATGGGTGGAAGCAAAAGCCACCCAGACTAACGATTCTAAGGTAGTTGCAGATTTTGTGAAGTCTAACATTTTTGCTAGGTTCGGGATGCCTCGAGTCCTTATCAGTGATGGAGGTTCACATTTCTGTAATCGCACAATCGAGGCCTTGCTCAAGACATACAACGTTACACATAGGGTTTCCACACCCTATCATCCTCAAACAAGCGGGCAAGCCGAGGTGTCGAATCGGGAGATTAAACAGATTCTTGAAAAGACGGTTGGGCCAACAAGAAAAGATTGGAGTTTAAGGCTAGAAGATGCACTGTGGGCTTATAGGACCGCCTACAAAACACCCATAGGAATGTCCCCCTTTCGGCTTGTTTATGGCAAGCCATGTCATTTACCTGTGGAGTTGGAGCACAAGGCTCATTGGGCCGTGAGGAAGTTCAACATGGATGTGGATGCTGCGGGAATTCATCGTAAGCTTCAATTGAATGAACTTGAGGAGATACGGAATGAAGCTTACGAGAATGCTCGCCTTTACAAGGAAAAGACAAAGGCCTTTCATGACAAGATGATTCGCACCAAGTCCTTCTCAGTTGGACAGAAAGTGTTGTTGTTTAATTCCCGTCTTCGTCTATTTCCGGGTAAGTTACGTTCACGTTGGATTGGACCCTTTGCTATTACTAACGTTTTTCCTCATGGTGCAGTCCAAGTTCGTAGCTTCAAAACAGGTCAAGAGTTCAAAGTAAACGGGCATCGTTTGAAGCCGTACTACGAGAACTTTGAGGAGCATACCGTGGATGACATTCCCTTGCATGCTGTGGACTCCATTAAGGAGTGAATGGGCTCTTCGTCCGGCTGTACGACGTTAAAGCAAGCGCTACTTGGGAGGCAACCCATGCAGGCAACAAAGGAAGACCTAGAGAGCACTCCAAATTCCAGATTTGCGTTCCTAAACCCGTCTCTTTGTTGTTGTTTTCATGTTAAATTGCTTAGTTGCTGTTTTGTTTGTTTGTTTGTTTTTTGTGTTAGTCTATGCTTGAAACATTGAGGACAATGTTTGATTTAAGTGTGGGGGGGTAACTAAGTGTTTTTGATGCAAATTCGTGGGATTTTATCACCCTTAACTTATAGACTTGTTCCTTGCTGTTTTTAAGTGTTTTTAAGCAGTTTTGGTGTGTTTTAGTGTGTTTTGAAGTAAAAATCCGAAAATCACATAAAAATTTGAAAAATTTGTTTTAAAAACCCAAAAAAAGAATTGTTTTGAGTTGTTTTTGTGTGTTTGTTTGTGTCTTAGGGTACCTTCCAACACAATGATGGGGATTCGGTTTGTAATTGCATGGCTGTTAAAGAAAGTGATTAACATGGATGAAAGTTTGATTTACTCTTTGTTTATGCTTGGTTGTGGTTATAACTTATGAATTCACATGCAATCATAAAGGAAAAATCAGTTTTTGTAACATGCTTGAAGGAAGGAACTCAAACTAACGCTACAACCTTGTGAGACTTGAGCCTAAACGCTTATTTGGAGAGTTAAAATCTGTGCATTCTTTGTTTTCTAAGTCGTTGCATGATCTCACTATTCTTTGCTTGGTTGCTACTTAGAAGGCGTTTCATCATTTAGTTCCAAATGCTAGAACTCATGCCCATTTCATTCAAAGAATGTCATTGAATTGCATAACACATATTCAAGATGAAGTTGTGTAGTGACCACCACCTTAGCCAAAATGCCGTGAATCCCCTATGTCATTATGTTTTGTAGGTTTCAACCCCATTAAGCCTTGTTTAGCCTTTTCTTTGTTAACCCATGTTTTCCTCACCTAGCCTAGATTAGGACTATCCATACCTTTGTTCTTTAAGCATAGTAAAGCATGATTTAATTAGAATTCTTTTATGGCAGAAAACAAGTGTGGGGGAAGTTTTTGTTATGTGAATTTGTGTGCCATAGGCACGGGTGAAAAAAAGAAAAGAATTGAAAAGATGTGAAAAAGAGTTCCAAAGTATTGTTTGTTGAAGTAAGGGTCCAAAACAATGAATTCGGCCCTAAGAGTTGTTCAAATCTCCCATTTATGACTAAAAGATGATTTCTGCATTCTAAGTGAATTCTAGGTCTCAATTTCACTACTTTGCTTACTATCGCTTGAAGAACGTTTGTTTTCCCTATCCTTACTTTGTTAACCAATACCCCAAACCCCGTTACAACCCTTAACTTCTATCTTGAGTGTTGTGTGTTTCAATATGTGGAGTTTGAATTTGGTTTGAGCATATGGTGTCACTGGTTCTCGCATCTAAGTAGTAGCATTCCATTCATGAGATCATATCTAAACATGCTTGTTAACTCCGGAAATTGCGTTCTTTGTGATACATATATGTGAGCATTCGTTTTTATATCTACATCAATTCTCTCACATATAACTAGTATAGGGTGTGTAGTTAGAAAATCTGAGTGAAAATAGAGTGCATATCTTGTAAGGATTGAGGGAATTCTCTAAGGCATGTTACTACATTCAAAACATTGTTTTAATTGGTTAATTGTGAACTAGTAAGTAGTGACTATGATTAAGTATGTGCTTAAGTGTTAAATTGACTCAAATCTGTGGGAATGATAAAAATGTCATGTGCATTGGAAATCCCTGAGGCGATTGTTGGAAGGTTGAGGTTGTGTTTTACTTGCTTTTGATTCATTTGATTACTTTGTTTCGTTTTGTTTTGCTCGAGGACTAGCAAAAGCTAAGTGTGGGGGAATTTGATAGGAGCATATTTATGCGACTTAGCTTGCTTGTTTTCTTGCATTTTGGTAATTATTTAGTATTTATAATAGTGTTTAAAGCTAAATTCGTGTGTTTGTAGGTTTTATGGGCTAAGGGTGCATTTTGAGCCAATTTGGAGTAGTTTGGAGTGTTTTTGGGCCCAAGATGGATTGCTTATGATCCAAGCTAGATGGATGGACGAATTTGAAGTCAAAAGAAGCTAGGAACATGCTAAAAATATGGTGAAACAAATTCAAGTTGCAAGAAGGGATAGGTTTCTAGAAGGATTGACCAAAACTCCACTCAAAACCATGCCTAACCCACCATTATTCTTCACATCCTTGCCGTGTGCATCCTTGATGTTTTCTCACCATGACATTTGAGTGATTGTTCAATACCTAACCCATTAGGAAAGTGTGTGGATGATTCAATACCTAACCCATTAGGAAAGTGTGTGGATGATTCAAGACCTAACCCACCATAAAAAACAAGTCCATCCTCTCCCTATAAATACCCATGGCAACAACCTCATTTAGCATCAAGAAATTAACCATTCTCCAAGCCTTGCCTTGCCTCTCCCTACATCTCTAAACTCCTTCCCATCCATTCCTCCATATAACCAACCCTTCAAAACATCACTCCAACCTTGTGTTGCGGCAAAGAAGAAGAAGGAAAGTTCTTGGACGTGCTTGCTATCCAACATGGATCGTTGAAACGTTTAGGTGTTTTCTTTTTTTTATTTTCAATGTATAATTCTATTTATCTTTGTTTTGTGAACATGAGGAACTAAACCCCTATTTAGTTAGGGGGAAGTTTGAAGCCATGAACATGCTTGTGATATGAATTGATTTCTTCCAATTGTGATTTGATAAGTTGTGATTGCAATTCAATTATCTATTTACTTCATAACTAATTTTTGTATGTTTATTAAGGATGCATACTTAGTTTTCATACATGAATTAGATGCTAGAATATAAATGAGTTTCACCTTATCGTTACAAGTTTATATTCATGAGTAGTGAAGGTTGCTTGTCACTATCGCGTTAATTGAATTCTTGGCAAACGTATCATGCTTTTCATAGTTACGATTGCCTCGTCCATACTTATAGTTTTCATGAAACTTAATGATCTTTAATTGTATCTCTATTGTGCTTTTCACGTAGGGGACTTTTAGAGAATGTGTTGAATTGTTGTATGCGTCTTCCGTCCAATTCAATAATTTAAGGAAAACTTGAAGATTAAAAAAGTGCTGTTCGCAGTTAATCTGGGGTGTTGAGCATCATAGTTTATTGAAAAGCAATTGGAAATTGATTCATGTACAAGTGTGTCATGTGTGAAGAACGGACCTCTAACTAATCCATCCATCATCTTATTTCTCAAATTCGTTTTACAATTTGCCTAGCTAAAAATCTATTTAAGTTTTAGTTTGTTTGTTTTACTTTCAACTTCACCAAACCCAAATCCCCCTTTTACTTTCTTATTTTAAAGTCTTTTGTTTACATTTTTTTCAACTTTGTTTTTATGTTTTTGAGTCAGTTTAGAGGTTTTAGCAAGCCCTCCTAATCCCCGGTTTAGAACGATCCCTACTTATACATGTACTACAATTGTCACAAGAGGGTTTAATTTGAGTGCTTATATATTTTGCATCACTCACCAGATCCCTACTCTTGAGATTGATGCCGACAGAGCCCAGATAGCTGACATGCGTCGACACCATGAAATTCAGATCCAACCGACGTGGTTCCCGTTGACGTATTTGAACTCAAAGTCCATGAATGTGTCAAACTCGAATGAGACAAAATCTGACCTGGTATCGGGACTTGACTGCAGGAAGGTTCCACGTGCATAACATGGCCACGAATTCTGGTTGAAATGTTAGAGATCGGTGCCTTGAGAGTGGCGGATAGAGATTCAGAAAAAGGAAGAGGATTTACGAGCTGGGTTCTCTTTCGCCGTTTTTGCTAGTGTTTGGCGGGGACGTGGAGGCGATTCACCATTGGTGGAATCAGCACGGCCTTGACGGTGATAATTTGATGAGCAGTTGCAGGCCCTAGCACTCGGGTCCGACGAGCTTGCTACATTAGAGCGAAAGTGATCCTCGAGTTCCTATCACTGAAGGGTAAAGTTGGCAACTTCGGAGGCGTGGGTCTTGAGGAGGTTGAACGATTTGTGGAGCTCCAATGTCATGTGAAGGTCGTCACTGCCGGTGGTGAATGCACCTGGGATGACAAGCCCGTCAAGACTTCCGTTGCTGGACCAGCTCCCATTTTTGCTCAGAGTCAACTGGGTAATCCCAGACATGACCCACTCGGACTTCTCTTTGGAGAAGGCAGCGGGGAAGATGATGTTGATGACGGTGCCGGTGGCTACGGTGATGCAAGGGAAGAGTAGGGTCCTGTAGAATGAGCAATGGATGGTGGTGAAGGAAATTTTGTGAAAAACATGTTCATTTGAGCAACATCTATAGCATGCAATTAACAATTAAAGGCGGAATCATGCTTGTATGCACTCAAAACAAAAACATTACCCATGAAATTCAAAGCCTAGTAGTTAGGTGAACCATGACTCAACTCAAGAACAAAGTGAGTTGAGAAATATTATACCTTTGTTGATTCCTCTTTGCATAAGCAAAGGCTAATCACCCAAGGAGAGGGCCTTCATTCCTTGCTTCTTAGATCCATCGATTTCTTGGAGGAGGATGGTAGAAAAAAATTCTCCAAGTTCTCAAAATAGAGAACCTCTAATTTTTCCACACCAAGGAGAGACTTGTAGAAGAGAGGAGTGACCTTGGAGGATGAGAGATTGCTAGCTAATCTCCTCCAAGGGGGCCGGCCTCTTAGAGAGAAAGGGAGAGACATGTTCTCTCCAATTTTCTCCAAAAGAAACCCTAATGAAGAAATAGCTATAAAGTCATATTTATATCTACCTTCATTGGAGTGGCAAACTTGTAATAAGTCCAAAACCCACTCCTTTATCAATATGGCTGGCCATAGGGTGTTATTAGGCTGTTTGGGCCTTTGTGAATATTTAGTCATTAAGTTGTCATGCAACTTAAGTCAAATGGCTTGAAGTTCGAAGCTCATTGGGCCTTGAGGCCCAAAACTAACCCGAGGTCTTTAACGAACTTTATTCGTTTGATTAATTAACATATTAATTAATCCTTGCCATAAATAATTAAACCATTTAATTATCCTTACTCATCTCCGTTGTTTCTTAAATCTCTACCTTACACGGTGTACGATCCATTAGGTTCCTTTTAGCGAGGCAGTGGGCGATTAAAACTCTTTCAAATCGATTGTGAATTGAAACTTACTTTCAATTCTCCCTTTAGTGATTATACACGTTTAGGGCTTCCACAAACCATGAGTGACACCTAGCAGTATGTCATGGTTACCCAAGCTAATCAGAAGAGGTGGAGAACCTATTCAGTTTAGGATTACAATGCAATACGGTCTTTCTCTAATACAATACTCTTGACCACATTGTTTGGTTTGATAGTTTAATCATGTCTACTATCCAATGTGATTCATTTACTTATATGAATACCTTGAATGTGATTTGGAACGACTTCCTAAATCTCATTCATACTCTGGCTAGAGATTTTTAATCATATCATAGAGTATTCTCCCTCAAATGGTTTGAAGGTTAGAGATCCCTTGTTGCGCATTCACTTGCCTCCATGGCTAAGTGGCTTAGCCCCAACTATGCCGTGGACACCCTCTGACAGAGTGACTTTGACATAGTCAAAGATCAAGGACTTAACCACAAGACAACTATGATGCCTCAGGGCAAAGGACTACTTTGCATTATCCCAACCATGAGTTCTCATGTGACATAAGTATGAGAACTCCTCGTTGATCGTGTTCAGTGGACTCATTCTCTATTAAGCACCTACATGCTTGTCTTGGTGTCAATCACACCAATGACTCGAGACCAGTCACTCTCCCTGAGAGAAGACACAGCACGTACTGATCTTAACGGACTGTTAATGCCCAATTGGCAATCCTATGATCAGGAACGTTTAGGATATGTATACGAAAGAGAATGGTCTCATAAATCTAACTTGTTTAAATTACATTCTCCTAATTACATATTCCTCGGACTTATCGTTTAAGCATATAACATTTATATGAGACGGCTTAAAACAATAATATTTGCCCTTGATATTAAACTAGATTAGTTTAACATGTGAAATGTCCGTAAAGTATCATCATATGATTGGTTTTAGGGCACATTTCCAACAGGTGGAGTGTTTCGACGAACCACTGGCACTCGAACTTCGTCTCGTTGGAGCTGCAGGCTGAGAAGGAAGACCTTGAGATCGGCTACTGGGTTGGCGGTATGGCTGCTCCGGGTGTGCGCACCATGTGTAGCAGGTGGGGTTGGTGGAGTGAGGTCGAAGGAGACTGGTGCCGTCGTCGTAACTGCTTCGATTCATGGCGTCTGATCTTAGAGCCCTTAGTGGCGGAGACGAGTTTGAGGTGAAGAGGTGGGCTGAGAACAAAGAGAGAGACAGTTGGAGACGAGGAAGCTTTGGGAGAGGATTTGGACCAGCTTGGAGTCGAGTGAGGATGGGCCACGAGAGTTGGGCTCATTGCTGGTGGACCCGTTGATGGTGTGAACCGTGCTGGGCCGAAGCAATTGCAGATATATATATTACCTGTATTTATTTATTTAAAAAAAAAGCTATAATTTAATTTTTCTACAAAGAAGACTGGAAATTTGTTTGTTTTAATGAAATTGACTTTCATCAATGAACTTTAATCAAACCCCTATTTTTTTTTGATGTGACTGAACTCGAAATTGAATGCTCGAGCTGCCCACGTACCCTTCCAAAGAAAGAGATCAAGTCAAAACGTAGTTCAAATGAGCGATGAATATATATATATATATTGATGGTTTTAGTGGTGATTTTGATGATGATTTTGCCGTACACAATTTAAGCTCTTGCGGGCCAGGAGCATTAGTTCGTACAGTTTAGGCTCGTGCGAATAAGGAGCATTGTGTCGCCTCCTCAGGCGTTGTATTGTTTTGAGTTACGAAACTCTATGCAAGCGCGGAGTTGCCCTGATTTTTTTAGGGCAACATTTAAGTTCCGTCCCGAGTCCATGACCTCTTGAATTAAATCAGCTTCGATCATGTTGACAATCTAAGCTTCATCCAGGCTTGAAAGTGTATTAACAATGGTTTCTTGCCCCCTTTCCGACTGGTGAATTTGTGGATGCAACGAAGGCTTCATGTGTAATTTCTTTGGAGCGACAAGAGTCCATCCTTCAACTTCACTTGACTTGGAGCATGCCCCCAGCGGTCGAGGCGACGACTTTGAGTCGAAAGAGCTAGAAGTGACGTCTTTCTTAGGGATTTCATCTCCTTTGTCTTTTTGGATCGTGACGGGGAAGATGTCTTGGACCTCCCCTTCAGTGCCATCCTCTTGGGCTTGTTGGCATGAAGATTGTCCAGTGTGGATGATGGTGCGCCTTTTTACTTTCAGTGGTCCATTTGTGTCAACCTCCAAGATTGCTTGGCGCTTCATCCTTGAAGGAATTGAGCTTCGAATATCGCCTTTTTCTGCTAGCCTGTCGAGCTTTTCTTCCTTTGACGTTGTCTCCCTATTTCTAGAAAACTTCTTGTTGTCTTCAAGTCTTTCCAAAGCTGACCGACGAGGAGGAGAGCTAGCCGTGTTGCTTTGCTTATTAGGTTTTGACAACCTCTCAAAAACAGAGCTTTGGGATGTTGGCATGTTAAGCCTCTTGAAGACGGAGGTTCGATTTTGACCACCAATGCAATTAAGTGCTGACGTTCTGGGTCTTGAACGATTCATCATATCGAAGACTGACGTCCGAGGGGCGGATTTAGGCTCCTCTTGATCTTGTTCAATGCTCACGCTGATGTGTTGAGTGCTAGCATTTTTTGCTTTGCTTGAAATCTTCACGGGTGCATTTGGTGTGAAGCCAAGTTCAGCTTTGTTGTTGTCAACTCCGTAACCATGCTTCTTTAGCTTCTTTTGAGTCTCGGTTAGGTCACGTTCTTTATTGTTGACGGTGTTTGAAACCTTCTTTCCAGGATTCGACATGAGTTTGTAGGCGTTTGGATCAAAACCTTCTTCGGTCCTCTTGGTTGGGAGAAAGCTTGGTTCCACCCCCTTTGGTAGAGCTTTTATGAAGCCTTGTGGTAGTCTTGCAACCTTAGCGTCGCCTGATGCGAAAATTAACTTAACACACAAATTTAACCCTCTTTTGACAATTGTAGTATAATTATAAGTAGGGATCGTTCTAGACCGGGGATTAGGAGGGCTTGCTAATAACCTCTAAACTGACTCAAAAATATAAAACTAAACTTAAAAACACTTAACAAGACTCACAAGACTCAAAGCAAACTTAAAATAATCAAAACAACTTAAAACAACTGAATAAAATTAAACTAGACACTAGGAATGACTTTGAACGAAAATTGACTTTTACTTGAATCAAAACACTTAAAAACACAAACTAAACACAGATTTGAAACACTTTGAAACAAGAAACTAAAAAGGGGGTTTTGATTTGGATGAAGTTGTAACAAACAAACAAGTATGAAAAACTAGACAGATTGTAAAACAAATGTGAGAAATAAGATGATGGACGGGATAACTAGAGGCTTTTTCTCCACACATGACATGTATGCAAATAACTTGATTTCCAGTTACTACTTCATTGAATTATGAACGACAATGCTCCAAATTAACCGTGACATCACTAGTTAACTCTCAGATTTTCCTTGTTTTATTGGATTGGATGACATCATTCGACAACCCAAAACATTCTTCTAAAGTTCCCTACATGACATCATAATAGAGATACAATCAAAGATCATTACGTTTAATGAAAATCATAAGCATTGACAAAGCACTTACAACTATGACATCATGTCACTCATGCTAGGAATTGAACTTAACGCGATCGTTTATAAGCGACCTTCACTACATGTGAATATAAGTTTGTAACGATTATGTGAAACTTCCTTATATTCTAGCAACGGATTTATGCATGCCAATTAAGTGTCGACCCTTAATTAACAAATACAAATAAGTTATCAATCAAATAGTTAAGCCAATTGCATTCACGATTCAAGAGTTCATAACTGGAATTTATCAAATTATATTGCACACATAATCATGGCTTTGAAATCACCCCTAGCCAAGAGGGGTTTAGCCACTCATATTTACAACAAAACGAAAGGGAATGAATTTAAACATTAGAAACAAAAGAAACAAAACACCTAAACGCTCCAACGATCCAAGTTGGACAGCAAGCACATCCAAGCACTTTCCGTCCCTTCCTTTGCTATGGCACAAGGTGTTGTTAAATGTTTGAAGGTTTGTTTGTATGGAGGAATTGATGTGAAGATGAATGGATGTGTTTGGATGAAGGTTGTATTGAAATGGGGATGAATGATCAAGCAAAAACTGAACTCCATTTATGTTACACACACTTCCTTTTATAGAGGAAGTGCAAGGCAAAGCATGGGTAAAATGGAGTGGTGTTGAAATGATTCAAAGGTGAAAGTGAAGTAATGATGCAAAGCATGGGTAAAATGGAGTGGTGTTGAAATGATTCAAAAGGTGAAAGTGAAGTAATGATGCAAAGCATGGGTAAAATGGAGTGGTGTTGAAATGATTCAAAGGTGAAAGTGAATGGTGCTGAAATGATTCAAAGGTGAAAGTGAAGTAATGATGCAAAGCATGGGTAAAATGGAGTGGTGTTGAAATGATTCAAAGGTGAAAGTGAAGTAATGATACAAAGCATGGGTAAAATGGAGTGGTGTTGAAATGATTCAAAGGTGAAAGTGAAGTGATGATTGATGCAAGAATTAAACATGGATGGAGTGCATGGCAAAGGTTTGTTATGGTACAAGGAACCCTTAATTTGTGTCCTAAAATGCATAGGAAACCTTCAATGTTGCTGGAACTTAGGGACATTTAGGATTTAGGAAAGATCAAACCAAAATAGGAAACCTTGGCTTAACTTTCCTACTTCAAGTAGGAATCCTCATCTTTAGGTCTTCAATTTCGTCCATTCCTTTAGTTCCAAGCATGTGATATTTATTCGAAGCCCAAAATTGCTCCAAAAAGCTCCAAAATGCACTTCTTTGCTTCATTAATCCTTTGGACCTGTAAACACACGAAAATGGCTTAAAGTACATGAATGACTAAGGACTAACAACATAATTGCAAGAAAACAAGCTAACTAAATCGCATAAATATGCTCCTATCAAATTCCCCCACACTTAGTTTTTGCTAGTCCTCGAGCAAAACAAACAAAATAAACAAAACATAACATAGACCTTCCAACATTTGCCTCAGGGATTTCCAATGCACATGACAAATTAAAAATCATCATTCCCACAGGTTTTAGTCATCTTCACATTTGAGCACTTAATTATGGTCACCACTTAATGGTTCACATTTAACCAATTAAAAAGATGTTTTGAATGTAGTAACATGCCTTAGAGAATTTGCTCAATTCCTTACAATATACTCTCTATTTTCGCACACATTTTCTGACTACACACCCTACACTAGTATATGTGAGAAGATTAATGTAAACACGAAAGACTAGGACGCACATATGTTATCACAAGGAAAGCAATTTTCTGGAGTTATTAAGCATGTTTAGATATAATCTCATGAATGAAATGCTAATACTTAGATGCGAGAACCAGTGACACCATATGCTCATACCAATTTCGAACTCCACAAATTGAAACACACAATACTCAAGATTGAAGTCAAGGATTGTAACAGGGCTTGATGGTAATGGCTAACAAAGAAAGGATAGGGATAACAAACGTTCTTAAAACGATAGCAAGCAAAGCAATGAAATAGACACTTGGAAATCACTTTAGAATGCAGAATCAACTTTTAAATACAAAGGGAAGATTCATGCAACACTTAGGGCCGAATTCAATATTTTGAACCCTTTCTTTAACAAACAATACTTTAGAGCTCTTTTTCATACTTTTTTTTTTCTACCTGTGCCTTATTAAGGACTTTGGCACACACACAAATCCCTTCCCCCACACTTGTTTTCTGCAATACATTGATCAAAAGGAATTCATTTTGAGTCATGCTTTACTATGCTTTAAGAACAAGGGTATGGATGGTCCTAATCTAGGCTAGGTAAGGATAACGTGGGTTATCAAAGAACATAGGCTACAAAAGGCTCAATGGGGTTAAACTTAAACTCATTATGAAATAGGGTTCACGGCAATTTGGCTTTGGTGGTCACTACACAACTTCATCTTGAATATGTGTTATGCAAATCAATAGCATGTTTTGAATGAAATAGCCATGAGTTCTAGCATTTGGAACTAAATGATGAAACGTCTTCTAAGTAGTAACCAAGCAACGAATAATGAGATCATGCAACAACTTTAGAAAACAACAATGCACAGATTATTAACTCTCCAAATAAACGTTTAGGCTCAAGTCTCACAAGGTTGTAGCGTTAATTCGAGTTCCTTCCTTCAAGCATGTTACAAAAACTAATTTTTCCTTTATGATTTCATGTGAATTCAAAAGTTATAACCACGACCAAGCATAAACCAAAGAGTAAATCAAACTTTCATCCATGTTTATAACTCTCTTTAACAGTCATGTACTTAAAAACCAAATCCTCATCATTGTGTTGGAAGGTACCCTAAGACACAAACAAACCCACAAAAATAACTCTTTTTTGGGTTTTTCAAAACAATTTTTCAAATTTTTATGAGATTTTCGGATTGTTAAGTCAAAACACACTAAAACACTCCAAAACGGCTTAAAAACACTTAAAAACAGCAAGGAACAACACTTAGAAGTAATGGGTGATAAACTCCCACGAATTTCATGCAAAATAACTTGGTTACCCCCCCACACTTAAATCAAACATTGTCCTCAATGTTTCAAGCATAAACTCACACAAAAACAAGCACACAAACAAACAACGAATAAACATGACATGGCAAAGTAAAAACCAGACAGAGTAGAGTTTAAGAATGCAAATCTGATTATGGGATAGATGATCTTGTTGACTTTCCACAGCTTTGATCTCGAACTGGTTTGGAATTCTGAGCGAGGAATATGAGATTTCCTTAGTGGACCTTGTACGGCGAGGCTTTGCTCTTTGGCGACTGATGCGTCCATATGTTGTTGAAGCTTCTCGAGCTCTTGGTTTCAACTCAGACTCCTTCTGCTGGGTTGATTGAGTGTGCAAGCAGCATTCTTCTCTGCTTGTTTCTTCTGCACGGCAGGTAGGCACGAGGTAGAGGTGGTGGTCTATTTCTTTGTTCAATCTGTCCAAGTGCCGACCGTTTGCTTTCTTTCTCCTTGTCCCTAGCTGAGGATGAATAAGCACGTTGTCTCCACATGCTTCAAGGTATCATTTTCACTTCCCTTATCTGTTCTCCAGGCAGATGTGGTACCCTTTGAGGAAGCATAAGATGTTGAAAATGAGTACTCGAGGGCAAGGCTAGATAAGCAATCAGGAAGGAGTTCCAGGCAGTCGGTTCCAGATCGGCAGATTGATACCAAGTGCTGGCTGATTGCTCTATTTCTCATTTTCCTGCAGGTGAAAACAACGACAAGGAGAAGGACAGGGAGAAAGCATGATATGAGATACTCTTGCTTTCAACCTTCATGATATGAAATACTTTTGCTTTTGATGGGTTATTTGCAGAGGTATCCCAGGGAATAAGGAACACTGAGTGACTCGAGAGGCTTTGTTGGGAAGGCATTCTCGGAGATGAAGAAGGGTTATGTATGTCTGCCTTGAAATGGAGGGTGAAGGTCGACATTTATATGAATTAATAACCGGTACTATTCTTTCACTCTTGTCGGCAACCATTGGATGATTGAACAGTAATCTTCACGTGCTTTCTACGTCACCAGAAATCTTCAACAGATTGCCCGTAATTTCCGCAAGGCTGAGTGTGCATGTGACAGGTGCTGACACGTCTGGAAAAGCAGGTGCCTCTTCTATATCTGAGCTTGCCTCTTCGATTTCTGAGCTCCGTCGAGTGCAGAGGTTGCATGTGACAAGTGTGGACAAATCTGGAAAAGAGGATGGCCCGTGGTTTCTGAGCAAGCCCAGCTTTTGAGAAAGCTAGCGCCTCTTCGATTTTTGAATTGGCCTCTTCGATTTCTGAGCTCGCCTCTTTGATCTCTAAAATCCCGTCGAGTGCTGATTTTTATAGAGGCACGCAGTTCGTTTCAAAGCATATTTGAATTTTCGCCTGTAGAAACTCCCTTCATTGCACTTGATTTGTCCGACCGCTTCTTTCTTCAACACCTTTGAAAATGTTTGGCCCCTCCGACCGTCGTTTTCACTTGAACCTTGGTGAAGAGGCATCCATGCCTTTTCCAGACAACTTATGGCACCCATCCTTCATATCCCCTACTGGTCCTCTTACCGTTGGGGATTTGGTGATGAAAAATAATATGACCGCTGCGGTAGTGGCCCAGAACCTTGTCACTCCCAAAGATAACAGACTACTTTCCAAACGGTCTGATGAGTTGGCTGTTAAGGATTCTCTGGCTCTCAGTGTGCAATGTGCAAGTTCTGTGCCTAATATGGCCCAACGCTTATTTGCTCGAACCCGTCAACTTGAATCATTGGCGGCTGAAGTGATGAGTCTCAAACAGGAGATTAGAGGGCTCAAGCATGAGAATAAACAGTTGCACAAGCTCGCACATAACTATGCTACAAACATGAAGAGGAAGATGGACCAGATGCAGGAATCTGATGGTCATATTTTACTTGATCATCAGAGGTTTTTGGGTTTGTTCCAACAGCATTTGCCTTCGTTTTCTGGGGCTGTACAGCGTAATGAAGCTCCAAATGATCAACCTCCGATGCCTCCTCCTTCTGGGGCTTTGCCGACTGCTGAGACTCCACCGACTACTGAGACTTCTCTTAAGCAGCCTTTGTAAAGGCTCCCTCTTGTATTTTTCTACCTCCTGTTCATTTTCCACGAATTTTAATGTAAAAATACCTTGCATATCTGTCAATGTTTCAAAAATAAACCCACACTAAAAACAATTAAACACGCAACAAATAAAGATGACAATCATGGCAAAATAAAACTGCAGAAAAGGGAAGGTTTTCAGGAACGCAAAACATGGGTTGCCTCCCAAAAAGCGCTTGCTTTAACGTCTTGCAGCCGGACGAAACTTCCTTCTAAGCTTGGATAGTGCCTATGGCACTGAGTGGGATTTCTTCCACAATCTGCCCCACATCACTCTCATAGTATAGCTTCAGACGATGCCCGTTCACTTTGAATTCGTCACCGTTCCTTAAGCTTTTAACTTGGACTGCACCATGGGAGAAAACATTAGTGACAACAAATGGTCCAATCCACTTAGACCGTAACTTACCAGGGAACAATCGTAGACGGGAATTGAATAGTAGCACTTTCTGTCCAATTGAGAATGTTTTTCCCCGAATCATTTTGTCATGAAACGCCTTTGTTTTCTCCTTGTAAATTCGTGCATTCTCATAGGCTTCGTTTCGTATCTCCTCAAGTTCATTCAGTTGGAGCTTCCTATTCATTCCAGCAACATCTAAGTCCAAATTGAATGTTTTCACAGCCCAGTGCGCTTTGTGCTCTAGTTCCACAGGTAGGTGACACGACTTGCCGTAGATTAGTCGAAATGGAGACATCCCTAGAGGTGTTTTGTAGGTAGTGCGATATGCCCACAGCGCATCATCTAAACGCAAGCTCCAATCCTTCCGGTTTGGCCCAACAGTCTTCTCCAAGATTTGCTTGATTTCTCTATTCGAGACTTCGGCTTGGCCACTTGTTTGATGGTGGTATGGCGTGGAAACCCGATGCTTCACATTGTACTTTTTAAACAGCGCCTCAATGGTGCGATTGCAAAAGTGGGAGCCTCCATCACTTATGAACACCCTCGGCATGCCAAATCTGGAAAAGATGTTAGCCTTGATAAAATCTGCCACCACTCTAGAATCGTTAGTATGGGTGGCTTTGGCTTCCACCCATTTCGACACATAATCAACGGCTAGCAAAATATAAGTAAAACCATATGAGGGCGAAAAGGGTCCCATGAAATCCATACCCCATACATCAAATATCTCCACATTAAAGATGGGGGTTTGCGGCATTTGGTCCTTTGCACCTATTGTACCTGTTCTTTGGCATTTATCACAAGTTATACAAAATGTTCTAGCATCCTTAAAAAATGTAGGCCAATAAAAACCACTCTCTAAAACCTTAAGGGCTGTCCTTTGGGTGCCAAAATGACCCCCACATGCATAAGTATGGCAGAATGCAAGAATCGAATTAAACTCAGAATTGTGCACACATCTACGAATAATCTGGCCAGGACAATACTTCCACAAATATGGATCATCCCACACATAAAATCGTGCATCATTTCTAAGTTTATCATGCTTGTATTTATCTAGAGTGCTAGGAACTTGTTTTGTGACCAAATAATTGACCAAATCAGCATACCAGGGCTCACTTACCTCTAGGGACAGCAATTGTTCGTCAGGGAAGGTCTCTATAATGGGTAAGGAGTCATCCTCGTGCACCAAACGGCTGAGGTGGTCAGCCACCACGTTTTCACTCCCCTTTTTGTCTCTTATTTCAATGTTGAACTCTTGAAGTAGGAGCATCCAACGAATCAGCCTTGGTTTGGCCTCCTTCTTGGTGAGGAGGTACTTCTGATGCGAAAATAAACTAACACACAAATTAAACCCTCTTGTTGACAATTGTAGTATATATGCAAGTAGGGATCGTTCTTAAACCGGGGATTAGGAGGGATTGCTAATCTATATAAAATGAATTTAGAAGCACTAAATAAAACTTTAAAAACACAAATCTAAATCAAAACATTTAACTAGATTCAAATGATTCCAAATAAACTAGAATAACTTAAAATAAAATTAATAAATAAACTAAAACAAAATCACGAATGAATTTAAAAGATTCAAGCTATGAAAATTAACCAACTCTAAACTAAATTACTCAAAGAACTCAAAAGAAATCAAATAAGGTAAATTCAAGTCAAAAGACAAAAATTGAAAAAGGGGGATTTGATCTTGATGAGAATAACTTGAAAATAAATAAATTGAAAACTAGATAGATTTAAGCACAAAATATGGTTGTTTGAATGGATGATGGATTAGCTAGAGGGGTTTCCTCCACACATGATACACTTGTATATAAACTAATTTTTAGTTGTTCTTTCGATAACTTATGAAACTCAATACTCCGGGTTAACCGTGATAGCACTTTTTTAACCTTCAAGTTCTCCTTAGTTTAATGAATTGAATGGGAAAGCACATATAACAATTCAAAACATTCTTCAAAAGTTCCATACGTGAAAAGCACAATATAGATACAATCAAAGATCATTAAGATTCAAGAGAACTATAAGTATTGACGAGGCATTCGTAACTATGAAAAGCATGATACTCTTGCCAAGAATTCACTTAACACGATTGTGGATAGCAACCTTCACTACTCTTGAATATAAGTTCATAACGATTAGGTGAAATTCCCTTATATTCTAGCATCAAACTTATGCATGAAAACTAAGCGTGCACTCTTAATCAACATACATAAATAAGTTATCAATCAAATAGTTAAGCAAATTGAAATCACAAATTATTAAATCACAACCAAAAGTAATTAATTCATAATGCAAATGTAATCATGGCTTTGAATCCCCCCCTAGCAAAAGGGGGGTTTAGTTCCTCATAATCATAAAACAAAGGTAAATAGATTTATACATTGAAAATGAAAGAAAGAAAACACCTAAACGCTCCAACGGTCCTCGTTGAGTGGTATGCACGTCCAAGCACTTTCCTTCCCTTCCTTTGCTATGGCACAAGGAGTGGATGTGGTTTGAAGGTTTGGTTGTATGGAAGAGTGGATAGGGGGATGTATGGTGGTGTTTATGATGGCTAGGATAGGTTTATGGGCAGATTTTGTGGAGGAAAGAAGGGAGGTTGCGGCTAGGATAGTTTAGGGTGTGTGAAATGGGATTGTTGTGTGAATTGGTGCTCTAAGCCTTGCAAGAAGGCTTTATTTATAGGTGCACAAAGGTAAGGAGCCACTCAAGTGATTTTAATAAACAAATACAAAGTAAGAATTAATCATCAAAAACAGCTAGCACACATGCTTCATTGCAGAAATTTCATGATGAAACAACTTGCATCCATCCTCCTTGGTCCATGCCTTGGATTCCTCTTGGTCTTCTCATGATGAATCAGCTAGAACACTTGCAAAACAGCTAGCACACTTGTATTTCATGATTAAACAAGCTAGCACACTTGCAAAACATAATCATCCATCATCCATGCCGTGGGTCATCCTTCCCCATGTGCTCTCTTGACCTTCCCTTACTAAAATGCCCATAACTTCTTCTAGAAGAATGCTCTTAACAATCCGCAAAATGCTCCAGAAAATAGACATCTGTAGCTTTCCAAGCATATAAGGCTCATTCTCTAGTTCATTTTGGGCCGTTCGCAAATTGCTTCCAAAATGGGCTGATCTGCACAGGCAGTTTTGACGAATTTGTTACATAAAATCTCACTTGTGCTATTTTTCTTTTATTTGCTTGACAAATCATATAAAACACAAAATTCAATGTAAATAGCTCAAAAATATAAGGAACTAACTAAGAAAAGACGAGAGAATTTGATTTAAAATATATATAAATATGAGCTTATCAAATACCCCCACACTTAGCTTTTGCTAGTCCTCGAGCAAAACAAAGAAAATAAAAAGAAAAAAAACACAATCTAAACCTTCCAACGTTACCTCAGGGATTTCTAATGCACATGTTAAAAATCATTACTTGCACAGATTTTGGTTATCAAAATCCTTAAGCATACACTTAACCACAGTCACCATTTACTAGTTCTCTTTTAATCATTTAAAACATCATTTTGAATGTAATAACATGCTTTAGAGAATTCCCTCAATTCCTTACTAGATATGCACTTATTTTTTACTCAGATTTTCAAACTACATTCCCTACACTAGGTATATGTGAGAAGATTGATATACACATGAAAACTAAAACTCACATATTTTAACAAAGAAAGCTCTTTTCTGGAGTTATAAGTGAATATATGAATATGATCTCATGAAAGGAATGCTACTACTTAGATGCAAGAACTAGTGACACCATATGCTCACACCAATCCCAAACTCCACATATTGAACACATAACACTCAAGATAGAAGTGTAAGGGTTGTAACGGGGCTAAGGGTGATAGGTTACAGCGAACAGATATGGAAAACAAGGGTTCTTAAAAACATAGTGAGCAATAGCAATGAAATCAACTTAGAATTCACTTTTGAATGTAAACTCAAATTTGAACACATGGGGAGCTTCATGCAACACTTAGGGTCAAATTCAAACTTTTGGACCCTTTTCTTCAACAATCAACTCTTTCAAACTCATTCTATCTTCTTTTTTTTTTTTCTTTTTTTTCTTTTTTTCATACGTTTTTCACTTCATTTCTTCTCTTTTAAACCCCAAAACATACATTGAACTTAAGAACAATCGTTCCTTCCCCCACACTCATTTTCTTGCATAATGTAACTCAAAAGGAATTCATTTAAGTCATGCTCACTATCTTTTAAGAACGAGGGTGTGGATGGTCCCATTCTAGGCTAGGTAGGGATAATGTGGTTTAACAAAGAATAAAGGCTAAACAAGGCTCAACGGGGTTAAATCCTACAAATGAACAAGGGCGGCATGGCTATTTGGCTTTAGTGGCAACTACACAACTTCATCTTGATCGTGTGTTATGCAATTCAATATCATGCTTTGAATGAAACGGATATAAGTTCTAGCATTTAGTTCTATCATGATACGCATGCATTCTAAGTAGCAACCAAGAAAAGAATAATGAGATCATGCAACGACTTAAGAACACAAGAAATCACAGATTATAACTCTCCAAAAGAAGTAAAGGCTCAAGTCTCACAAGGATGTAGCGTTAGTTGAGTTCTTTCCTTCAAGCATGTTACAAAAACTGATTTTAACCACTTTATGATCAAATGTGAGTTCATAAACATCAACTACAACTAAGCATAAGCCAAGAACATATCAAACTTCAATCCATGCTTATAACTCTTTTTAACAGCCATGCAATTCAAAACCAAATCCTCATCATTGTGTTGGAAGGTACCTACGACACAAACACACCAAAACAACTAAAAAACAACTCTTTTTAGGTTTTTTTTTTTTTAAAAAAAAAAAAAACAGTTTTATTAAATTTTTATGAGTTTTTCGGATTTTTAAGCCACAACACACTAAAATGCTTCAAAACACACTAAAAGCACTTTAAAACAGTGAAAAACAACATTGGAAGTGATAGGTGAATAAAACCCACGAAAATCATGCAAAACAGATTGTTTACCCCCCCCACACTTGAATCAAACATTGTCCTCAATGTTTTAAACAGAAACTCAAACCAAATTAAACAAACTAAACATAGTAGAATAGAAACAACAAAGAGAAAGAGTTAGGAACGCAAATCTGGAATTGAAGTGATTCCTAGGTCTTCCTTTGTTGAATGCATGGGTTGCCTCCCACGAAGCGCTTGCTTTAACGTCTTCCAGCTGGACAGTACCTCCGTTTAAGCTTGACTAGGCCCCCTGGCATGGAGGGGTACATCCTCCACGACATGCTCCTCAAACGTCTCGTAATATGGCTTCAACCGATGCCCATTCACTTTGAATTCTTGCTGTGTCCTCAAACTTTTGATTTGCACTGCACCATGAGGAAAAACATTAGTGACAATAAAAGGACCAACCCATTTGGAGCGTAACTTACCTGGAAACAATCGAAGGCGAGAATTGAATAATAACACTTTCTGCCCAATAGAGAACGTTTTGGCCCGGATCATCTTGTCATGGAACGCCTTGGTTTTCTCCTTGTAGATCCGGGCATTCTCATAAGCTTCATTCCGGATTTCATCAAGCTCATTCAATTGAAGCTTCCTATGTAGACCTGCGGCATCAATGTCCATGTTAAATATTTTGACGGCCCAATGTGCACGATGCTCTAGCTCGACGGGAAGATGGCATGGCTTCCCATAGATGAGCCGAAAAGGGGACATCCCAATCGGGGTTTTGTAGGCAGTGCGATACGCCCACAATGCATCATTTAAGCGCAAACTCCAATCCTTCCTTGTATATAAACTAATTTTTAGTTGTTCTTTCGATAACTTATGAAACTCAATATTCCGGGTTAACCGTGATAGCACTTTTTTAACCTTCAAGTTCTCCTTAGTTTAATGAATTGAATGGGAAAGCACATATAACAATTCAAAATATTCTTCAAAAGTTCCATACGTGAAAAGCACAATATAGATACAATCAAAGATCATTAAGATTCAAGAGAACTATAAGTATTGACGAGGCATTCGTAACTATGAAAAGCATGATACTCTTGCCAAGAATTCACTTAACACGATTGTGGATAGCAACCTTCACTACTCTTGAATATAAGTTCATAACGATTAGGTGAAATTCCCTTATATTCTAGCATCAAACTTATGCATGAAAACTAAGCGTGCACTCTTAATCAACATACATAAATAAGTTATCAATCAAATAGTTAAGCAAATTGAAATCACAAATTATTAAATCACAACCAAAAGTAATTAATTCATAATGCAAATGTAATCATGGCTTTGAATCCCCCCCTAGCAAAAGGGGGGTTTAGTTCCTCATAATCATAAAACAAAGGTAAATAGATTTATACATTGAAAATGAAAGAAAGAAAACACCTAAACGCTCCAACGGTCCTCGTTGAGTGGTATGCACGTCCAAGCACTTTCCTTCCCTTCCTTTGCTATGGCACAAGGAGTGGATGTGGTTTGAAGGTTTGGTTGTATGGAAGAGTGGATAGGGGGATGTATGGTGGTGTTTATGATGGCTAGGATAGGTTTATGGGAAGATTTTGTGGAGGAAAGAAGGGAGGTTGCGGCTAGGATAGTTTAGGGTGTGTGAAATGGGATTGTTGTGTGAATTGGTGCTCTAAGCCTTGCAAGAAGGCTTTATTTATAGGTGCACAAAGGTAAGGAGCCACTCAAGTGATTTTAATAAACAAATACAAAGTAAGAATTAATCATCAAAAACAGCTAGCACACATGCTTCATTGCAGAAATTTCATGATGAAACAACTTGCATCCATCCTCCTTGGTCCATGCCTTGGATTCCTCTTGGTCTTCTCATGATGAATCAGCTAGAACACTTGCAAAACAGCTAGCACACTTGTATTTCATGATTAAACAAGCTAGCACACTTGCAAAACATAATCATCCATCATCCATGCCGTGGGTCATCCTTCCCCATGTGCTCTCTTGACCTTCCCTTACTAAAATGCCCATAACTTCTTCTAGAAGAATGCTCTTAACAATCCGCAAAATGCTCCAGAAAATAGACATCTGTAGCTTTCCAAGCATATAAGGCTCATTCTCTAGTTCATTTTGGGCCGTTCGCAAATTGCTTCCAAAATGGGCTGATCTGCACAGGCAGTTTTGACGAATTTGTTACATAAAATCTCACTTGTGCTATTTTTCTTTTATTTGCTTGACAAATCATATAAAACACAAAATCAATGTAAATAGCTCAAAAATATAAGGAACTAACTAAGAAAAGACGAGAGAATTTGATGTAAAATATATATAAATATGAGCTTATCAACTTCAACGTTGCATGGTCAGAATACACAATCACTTTAGTGCCAAGTAAGTATAAACGAAATTTATCTAAAGCAAATACAACTGCAAGAAGTTCTTTCTCAGTGGTAGAATAATTCAATTGAGCATCATTTAGTGTCCAGGAAGTGTAGTGGATGACGTGGGGCTGTTTGTTCCTCCTTGGCCTAAAACAGTACCAATGGCATAGTCAGATGCATCACACATTAGCTCAAATGGAAGGCTCCAATCTGGTGGCATGATGATGGGGGCCAAAGTCAACATGTCCTTGAGGGTTTTGAAAGCGGTCTCAAACTCCTTGTTGAACTCGAAGGCTACTTCCTTTTGGAGTAAATGGCAAAATGGTTGGGCGATTTTTGAGAAATCTTTGATGAATCTCCTATAAAATCCTGCATGGCCAAGAAAAGAACGAACCTCGCTCACCGAAGTGGGAGAGGGTAAGTGACGTACAAGATCTATTTTAGATTTATCAACCTCAATCCCTTTTTCTGATATGATATGCCCCAAAACTATACCTTGTTTTACCATAAAATGGCACTTTTCCCAATTGAAGACAAGATTAGTTTCAATGCATCGTTGTAAGATCAAAGTAAGATTATTCAAGCATGCATCAAATGAGTCACCAAAAACACTAAAGTCATCCATAAACACTTCAATGATCTTTTCCACAAATTCTGAGAAAATACTTACCATACACCTTTGGAATGTGGCTGGTGCGTTGCATAGCCCAAATGGCATGCGTCGATAAGCAAAGGTACCAAATGGACATGTGAAGGTAGTCTTTTCTTGGTCATCGGGAGCTATCACAATCTGATTATAACCCGAATAGCCATCAAGAAAACAATAAAATGAATGACCGGCTAACCTTTCCAGCATTTGATCAATAAAGGGCAGTGGGAAGTGATATTTTCTTGTCGTAGTGTTGAGCTTTCGATAGTCAATACAAACTCTCTATCCGGTTGGATTCGGGTGGGCACAAGCTCATTATCTTCATTTTTTACCACAGTGACTTCGGACTTTTTAGGAACAACTTGGACTGGCGAGACCCAATGGCTATCAGAAATTGGGTAAATCACTCCACAATCTAATAGCTTGATGATTTCCTTCTTCACAACGTCCATCATGGGTGGATTGAGCCGGCGTTGTGCTTCTTTAGATGGTTTGGCTCCTTCTTCCAAGAGTATTCGATGCATGCAAGTGGTAGGGCTAATTCACTTGATATCGGCCAATGTCCACCCAATGGCAGTTCTATATTCCCGAAGCACCCTTACCAACTTGTCCTTCTCTTGTGCAGTGAGTGAGGAAGAGATGATGACGGGCAGCGTCTCTTGTTCTCCCAAAAACACATATTTCAAATGGCTCGGCAATGGTTTAAGCTCTAGGGAAGGGGGTTGGATTACAGAAGGAAGCAACTTGTTAGTCGAATTGGGAATTGAAATTAGGTTAGGAGACTTACCAATATGCCTTGGATTTGACTCTAGGGCAGCAACCATCTCCCCTAATTCTTCTTGAATAGGCACGGCAAGATGTTCCTTGTTGTTGTCGTGTGCATGCCTAAGTGCTAACCCTTCGTTTTTGAGTCCAACGCTTTGCGTGAGAGTCTTTTCAAGTGCATCCTCACTCAAATCATCAAGGAATTCATGCGCCCAAGAGTCAATCACATCAATAGAGAAACAAGAGTGACCATCATGAGGATATCTCATAGCATCAGAAATATTGAAATTAATAACTTCCCCATTAAATTCCATGGTCAATGTTCCCTTGAATACATCTATCTTTGTACGGGCAGTCTTCATGAATGGTCGGCCAAGTAAGATTGGTAATTGAGGGGAATGGTTCGATTCTTCCATTTCAAGCATGTAGAAGTCCGCCGGAAAGACTAGGTGATTCACCTGCACTAAAACATCCTCCAAAACACCTTTTGGATACGTATTAGATCTATCGGCCAGTTGAATGATCACTCCATCATTTTTTTAATTCTCCCAAGTTCATAGATGCATATATTGAATAAGGCATGACATTTATTGATGCACCTAGATCTAACATGGCAGATTCAAATCGAGTATTTCCTATAACACAAAGAATTGTAAAACTGCCGGGATCTTTGCACTTAGGAGGTAATTTTCGTTGCACAGCTGAGACATTCTCACTTACCCTTACCACCTCTTTGTTCGAAGCCCTCTTCCTTGTAGTGCACAGTTCCTTCAGGAACTTAGCATACTTGGGGACTTGTTTAATTGCATCTAGAAGTGGAATGTTGACTTGCACCTTTCTGAATGTGTCAAGGATGTCTTTGTCACTCTCATCCTTCTTTGATTGCATAAACCTGTGAGGAAATGGTGCATTGGTTGGAATGGAATTAGAAGTCATGGAATTTGACCCGACTTACCTTTGGTGGTCGAATTAGGGTGTGAAGGTGGCTGCGGGAAAGATTGCTCAATCCTTGCCGAGGGCAGGCCTTGTTCCTTCTCCTTAGATTGCATCTTTTCGTCCTCATTTTGATTGGATTTAGATGGGCTGGGATCAGATCCAACTTCTTTTCCACTTTGCAAGGTGATGGCTTTGGCAGATTCGAAGCCTCCGTTTGGATTCACATCCGTCGAACTAGGTAACTTACCTGGTTCTCTACTAAATTGCCCCATGAACTCAGCCATTTGTCCCATTTGTCTCTTCAATCCAGTCACCTATCGAGCTTGATTTTGCACTTTCTTGGCGTAATTGTGCATATCTTTGGCTTGATTTTCCTGACCCTTCACCAAGGTAGTTAGTAACTGAATAACTTGAGTATTATCAAAAGACGAACCTGCGTTATTCTAGGCAGGTTGTGTTTGGGGTTGTGCGGGTGCATACGACCTTTGATAGAATCCCGGAGGTTGTTGTCTGAATGCACTTTGTTGTTGGGTTTGTTGGGGCTCCCTCCATTTGAAATTTAGATGATCTCTCCAACCTGGATTGTATGTATTCGAGAACGGATCATTCCTTGGTTGGTTTTGACTCCCAAAACCCACGGCGTTGGCAGATTCCCACCTTCCATTCTCGATCAATTTAGGGCACTTATATGTGAGATGTTCATTCATTGAGCACACACCACAAGTAGCTACACTTTGTTCTTTTGGTTTTTCAACCACCTGTGAAAGAAGAGTAGTAAGATTAGCCATTTGATTTTGAAGTTCGGAAATAGCATTTACCTCATTAACTTGTTGCTGCCGTGGGTTGTTTCTTTGACTAACGCCTTCATATTGTTGAGCATTCAATGCTCGGTTAGCAATTAAGGTCTTGGCAGCCATGGGTGTTTTGTCCACCAAAGCTCCTCCCGCTGAGGCGTCTAGCATTTGGCGTTCAATTGGTAGAAGCCCTTCGTAGAAATATTGAAGAAGAAACTCCTCCTTCATCTGGTGTTGTGGACATGAAGCAACAAGGGTTTTAAAACGTTCATAGTAAGTGGGAAATGATTCACCTTGGTTTTGCTGAATGCCACTAATCCTTTTGCGTAGTGGAATGACTCGAGAAGTTGGGAAAAACTTCTCCAAAAATGCCCGTTTCATACTCTCCCTGAAGGAAATTTTGTGAAAAACATGTTCATTTGAGCAACATCAATAGCATGCAATTAACAAATTAAAGGCGGAATCATGCTTACATGCACTCAAAAACAAAACATCAACCATGAAATTCAAAGCCTAGTAGATTGGTGAACCTTGACTCAACTTATAAATCAACATTTATTAGTTGAGAAATATTTACCTTTGTAGATTCCTCTTTGCATATGCAAAGGATAATCACCCAAGAGATAGGGCCTTCATTCCTTGCTTCTTAGCTCCATGGATTTGGTTGAAAGAATAGGTTCTCCAAGTTCCCAAAATAGAGAACCTCTAAAGATTCTACACCAAGGTTGGATTGGAGAGGAAATGAGTGACCTTGAGGAAATAGAATTGCTAGACCATATCCCCCAAGGTGGTTGGCCTCTTAGAGAGAAATGAAAGCTTTGTGTTCTCACCAATTTTCTCTAAAATCAACAACTTATGAATTTATGTTATAAAGTTCTTTATATAGTCACTTCTTTAAATGACCTAAAGAACCAAAAACCCTAATTCATCACCATATGGCCGGCCACTCTAATGGATTTGGGCTTTTGGGCCTTTGTGAATCTTTATTCATTAAGTTGTCATACAACTTAAGTCAATGGGCTTTGACGTTCGAAGCCCATTGGGCCTTAAGGTCCAAAAACTATCCCGAGGTCTTTAACGAACTTATTCGTTTGATTAATTAACATATTAATTAATCCTTGCCATAAATAATTAAACCATTTAATTCATCTCCTTTGTTTCTTCAATCTCCACCTTATTTGGTGTACGATACATTAGGTTCCTTTTAGCGAGGCAGTGGGCGATTAAAACCATTTTACATCGATTGTGAATTGAAACTTACTTTCAATTCTCCCTTTAGTGATTACACACGTTTAGGGCTTCCACAAACCATGAGTGACCCCTAGCAGCATATCATGGCTACCCAAGCTAATCAGAAGAGGTAGAGAACCTATTCAGTTTAGGATTACAAATGCAATACGGTCTTTCTCTAATCTAATACTCTTGACCACATTGTTTGGTTTGATAGTTTATTTATTCATGTCTACTATCCAATGTGATTCATTTGCATTTTATGATTACCTTGAATGTGATTTGGAACGCATTCCCCAATCTCATTCATACTCTGGCCAGAGATTTTAATCATATCATAGAGTATTCTCCCTCAAGCCAATTGAAGGTTAGAGATCCCTTGTTGCGCATTCACTTGTCTCCATGACTAAGTGGCTTAACCCCAATGATGTCGTGGACACCCCGATGGGGTGACTTTGGCATAATCAAAGATCAAGGACTTAACCACAAGACAACAACTGTGATGCCTCAGGTCAAAGGACTAATTTGCATTATCCCAAACATGAGTTCTCATGTGACATGAGTATGAGAACTCCTCGTTGATCGTGTTCAGTGAACTCATTCTCTATTGAGCACCTACGTACTTGTCTTGATGTCACACACACCAATGACTCGAGACTAGTCACTCTCCCTGAGAGAAGACATAGCACGTACTGATCTTATCGGACTGTCAATGCCCAATTGGCAATCCTATGATCAGGAACGTTTAGGATGTGTCTACGAAAGAATGGTCTCATTAATCTAACTACATTAGATTGCATTCTTCCAATCACATATTCCTTGGACTTTATCGTTTAAGCATATAACATTTATATAAGACGCCTCAAACAATAATGTAAAGTATCATCATATGAATGGCTTTAGGGCACATTTCCAACACTCCCATGATGTGATAGTTCCGGGGGCTAGCTCATACAACCAATCTTTAGCCTTTTCTAAGAGAGAAAAGGGAAAAGCCTTCATTTTTAGAATGCTCCCATCAACATTTACAGGGGTCATGCTCGAGCAAACAACCTCGAACTCCTTCAAATGTTTATTAGGATCTTCCATGGACAACCCATGGAACTTAGGAATATGGTGCAATAAACTGGACTTTAATTTGAACTCGTCGATCTTGTTTTGGGCCGCCCTTGGATATTGAATGCATAAAGGCAGAACATTGTCCAATCCCAAAGCGGAAAGCTCCTTGATTGTTCGATTGTCTACTGCCACATCGTGGACTTCTTCAAAAGTCCTTGTCGTGGCCTCCTCTTGCTCTTCTACTTTGTCTTCTTCAAAATCTGGTGCAGGTTGAGATGGTTGGGCTTCTTGTTAATTCCTTGCTCGTCTCAAAGTTCGTTCAAAATCGTCGTCAAAGTCACGGATGTGCTTATGAACAGGTTGAGAACTTCGAGTCATAAACCATCTAAAACAAGAAAACAAGTAAAGTCGGCAACTAGGAACAAAAACACATGAAAATAAACAAAAAGAAATAACAAGGGATTAGCAAAATTGCTAATCCCCGGCAACGGCGCCAAAAACTTGATGCGAAAATTAACTTAACACACAAATTTAACCCTTTTTTGATAATTGTAGTATAATTATAAGTAGGGATCGTTCTGGACCGGGGATTAGGAGAGCTTGCTAATAACCTCTAAACTGACTAAAAAATATAAAACTAAACTTAAAAACACTTAACAAGACTCACAAGACTCAAAGCAAACTTAAAATAATCAAAACAGCTTAAAACAACTGAATAAAATTAAACTAGACACTAGGAATGACTTTGAACGAAAATTGACTTTTACTTGAATCAAAACACTTAAAAACACAAACTAAACACAGATTTGAAACACTTTGAAACAAGAAACTAAAAGGGGGGTTTTGATTTGGATGAAGTTGTAACAAACAAACAACTATGAAAAACAAGACAGATTGTAAAACAAATGTGAGAAATAAGATGATGGACGGGATAGCTAGAGGCTTTTTCTCCACACATGACATGTTTGCAAATAACTTGATTTCTAGTTACTACTTCATTGAATTATGAATGACAATGCTCCAAATTAACCATGACATCACTAGTTAACTCTCAGATTTTCCTTGTTTTATTGGATTGGATGACATCATTCGACAACCCAAAACATTCTTTTAAAGTTCCCTACATGACATCATAATAGAGATACAATCAAAGATAATTACGTTTAATGAAAATCATAAGCATTGACAAAGCATTTGCAACTATGACATCATGTCACTCATGCTAGGAATTGAACTTAACGCGATCGTTTATAAGCGACCTTCACTACATGTGAATATAAGTTTGTAACGATTATGTGAAACTTCCTTATATTCTAGCAACGGATTTATGCATGCCAATTAAGCGTCGACCCTTAATTAACAAATACAAATAAGTTATCAATCAAATAGTTAAGCCAATTGCATTCACGATTCAAGAGTTCATGGCTTTGAAATCACCCCTAGCCAAGAGGGGTTTAGCCACTCATATTTACAACAAAACGAAAGGAAATGAATTTAAACATTAGAAACAAAAGAAAGAAAACACCTAAACGCTCCAACGATGCAAGTTGGACAGCAAGCACATCCAAGCACTTTCCTTCCCTTCCTTCGCTACTGGCACAAGGTGTTGGTGAGTGTTTGAAGGTTTGTTTGTATGGAGGAATGGATGTGAAGATGAATGGGTGTGTTTGGATGAAGGTTGTATTGAAATGGGGATGAATGATCAAGCAAAAACTGAACTCCATTTATGTTACACACACTTCCTTTTATAGAGGAAATGCAAGGCAAAGCATGGGTAAAATGGAGTGGTGTTGAAATGATTCAAAAGTGAAAGTGAAGTAATGATGCAAAGCATGGGTAAAATGGAGTGGTGTTGAAATGATTCAAAAGGTGAAAGTGAATGGTGTTGAAATGATTCAAAGGTGAAAGTGAAGTAATGATGCAAAGCATGGGTAAAATGGAGTGGTGTTGAAATGATTCAAAAGTGAAAGTGAAGTAATGATGCAAAGCATGGGTAAAATGGAGTGGTGTTAAAATGATTCAAAGGTGAAAGTGAAGTGATGATTGATGCAAGAATTAAACATGGATGGAGTGCACGGCAAAGGTTTGTTATGGTACAAGGAACCCTTAATTTGTTTCCTAAAATGCATAGGAAACCTTCAATGTTACTGGAACTTAGGGACATTTTGGATTTAGGAAAGATCAAACCAAAATAGGAAACCTTGGCTTAACTTTCCTACTTCAAGTAGGAATCCTCATCTTTAGGTCTTCAATTTCGTCCATTCCTTTAGTTCCAAGCATGTGATATTTATTCCAAGCCCAAAATTGCTCCAAAAAGCTCCAAAATGCACTTCTTTGCTTCATTAATCCTTTGGACCTATAAACATACGAAAATGGCTTAAAGTACATGAATGACTAAGGACTAACAACATAATTGCAAGAAAACAAGCTAACTAAATCGCATAAATATGCTCCTATCATTGCCTCGCTATGTCAGAGGCAAAACTGCATTCGTCTTGAGCAACTTTACATTATCCATGTGCCGTTGTGCATCGGCTTTGCTTGCTCCAGTTTCGAACGAAGATTGACCATTCTTTCTTCTTGACATCGGGATGTATAAGAAGACTGGTGTGTTTGGTCCATTTGAGGGCGTCCTACTCCCTTTGGTTGTTGCAGGTTTAGCAAGCTCATCATCGTTATTGCTTGAAGACGGCATAGCTTCTCCTTCTTGCTTTTTGGGCATGGCTTGCCACTCCTGCTTTTTAGGTGTTGCTTTGCCCGTGGATTTGATCTCTTTTGGAAGAGCTTTGGGCACCATGTCTTCATCCATGTAGAACTTGGCGTCTGCGAAGTGTGATTCGGCTTCGGTAAATGGCTTGGTATCACCTTGGATCACCTTTACTCATTCCCGGTAGAATTTTAAGCATTAGTGGAGGGTGGATGGCACTACTCCATTCACGTGGATCCAAGGCCTTCCTAGGAGCAAGCTGTAGGAGGTTCTTGCATCAATCACGTGGAATATTTTGCTTGATTTGAGTTCACCAATGGTCATTTCCACTCGGATCATGCCCATCGCCCTTTGTCCTCTGTGGTTAAAACCCTGGATTAGCAGACGGCTTAGGGACAGTTCATCCACCTTGATGCTGATTGTGGTCATTGTTGACTTTGGCATGATGTTTATGGCCGATTCACCATCCACAAGCATGTGGTTGACTTTGTGCTCCCTTACTGATGCGAAAATAAATTCACGCACAAATTTAAACCCTATTTGTGACAGTTGTAGTATATGGATAAGTAGGGATCGTTCTAGGCCGGGGATTAACTAGGGATGCTAACCAAAGTAAAATTAAATTAAAAACGTAAAAACAAAATTTAAAACACTAAACTAGACTCAAAACACTTAACTAGAATAACTCAAAATAAAACTAACAAATAATCTAAAACAAATCAAAAGACTCAAAATAATTCAAAACTCAAGAAAACAAAAACTAAATTGATTTCTAACAAATCTAACACTTAAAATAAATGGGGGATTGATTTTTGATGAAAAGTAAATTAAACTTAATTAAATTACAGAATTGACAAAAACATAAAATTAAGGTAAAATGATAAATGACGGATTGGCTAGAGGATTATTCTCCACACATGACACATATGCAACCTAAATTGATTTTCAGTTGTTCTTTCAATAAATTGTAAATTCTCAACGCCCCAAGTTAATTAGGTCCGCTTAAATTAACCTTCAGATTTTCCTACTTTTATTAGGTTGGATGATTGCATACGACAACCCAAAACATTCCCTACAAGTTCCCTACATGAATTGCATAATAGAGATACAAGCAAGAATCATTAAGTTTTATGAAAATCATAAGCATTGACGAGGCACTTGTTACTATGAATTGCATGAAACTTATGCCAAGAATTTACCTAACGCGATCGTTTATAAGCGACCTTCACTACTTGTGAATATAAGTTCATAACGATTAGGTGAAATTCACTTATATTCTAGCATCAAATTCATGCATGTAAATTAAGTATGCATCCTTAATCGACATACAAAAATAAGTTATCAATCAAGCAGTTAAGCAAATTAAATCACAACTTAGAAATCACAACTGAAAGTAATCAATTCATATTACAAATATATCCATGGCTTTGAATTAACCTCTAGCCAAAACAAAATTAGTTACACATTATTTATAAATTAAAACAGAAATTAAATATAAGTTTGGAGAGATTAAACCGAGATAGGAAGTTTTTCTCTGTGCTTCTGCGTCCCAAGGTATGGTTCCTCTCTCTCCCCGCAAGCCTTCTGACATGCTGCCCACGTGCTGCCAAGGCAGCACTCCCTGACTTTACTTTCCTGCCGTCTACCTCGTTCCGCACACTCCACTGCGTCAGTGTCTCTCATGCGCCTGCTTCTGCCCGAGGCAGCACTGCCTCCTACTGACCTCTCCGCACCAGCTGCTCTCCCACGTGCTGCCTTCTGCCAGCTGCAAGCTGTGCTGACTTGCTCCCGCTACCACTAGGCAGCGCCTAACTGCTGACTGCCAGCTGCCCAAGTAACTGTTTTTCCTGCCAAGCTGTCTTAGCAGCTTTCCTTTCTTCCAGGCAGCATGCTGCCTTCCTCGCTCTCTTTCCTGCCAACCGTTTCTTTCCTCTCCTCCCCACGCTGCCCAAGCAGCACACCCCCCGTGAGGACCCCCCTGTACTGACCTCCTCAGTTTTCACCAAAACCGAGACTTTTTCTTTCCTTATTCCCAGCTGCCAAAGGCAGCGACCTCCCCCCGTTCCTCAAGTGTCCCACGTCCGTTTATATTAGCTGCAAGGCAGCTTTGCTTTTCTTTGGTCCATTAACTTCACCAACCCTATTCCATTCACTGCACTTTCCTTTTTTTTTATTCCTTTATTCCCTCTTCTATTTCTTATTGTTTCTTATTTCTGTCCCGCACTCAGTGGCTGCATGATGGGAGCTCCACTCCCTTTATTTTCTTATCTTTCAAGCCTCCGAGGGCCTTCCACGTTTTCTGCACACTTTTGCTGACTTCCACTCAGCTAATTATTTATTCTTTCCTCCATTGCTTTTAATTTTCTACAAAACAAACCATGATCATCATGAATTATTATTACTATATATATATATATAAATTTAAAAGCTAATCTACATCGACAGTTTTGACGAATTTATTACATAAAATCACACTTATGCTATTTTTATTTTCTTAGCTAGATAAATTCGATAAAACACAAAAACAAAGTAAATAACTCAAAAATATAAGGAACTAACTAAGAAAAGACGAGTGAATTCGACGTAAAAATATATATAAATATGATCCGATCAAATACCCCCACACTTAACTTTTGCTAGTCCTCGAGCAAAACAAACGAAAACAGAAAAAGTAATAACATGAAAATTATTAGTTTCTCCTATATGACCCTCATAGAATTTCATTTGAGAACACAATCATTAAGAACCATAGCTAACAACAACAAGCAATTCAAGTTCATTTTCCTTATTCAAATATTAGCAGTAATCTTTGAAACATCCTTGAAGTGTAGTGTGTGAGATAGCCATGCTAATGCAATTTCAAGTTTTTATTTTAAAAATCACCATATGCAAACTAGCGACCTTCTCACTGGATGTACACTCAATCACACATGTGTTTAGTTTTAATGTGTTTCTCTCAAAGAATCAAATGTGAAAGTTCTACCATAAGCTTGCATAAAGATCACTTCTCCACAGTCATAATTGCAAAACTTAAATCAAGAGGACTTTTATTGGATGTAATGAGGCTTAGGGATAGGGTTATTGAAACGAAAGAATAGGAAAACACAAGTTCCAAGCTACATTACAAGCAATTCTTTTCTTTAGATTTATAAGAACTCAAGCTCTCCAACTATTCTACAAGTCACCTCCAACCACACCCATAAACTGAAACTTTAAAAACTTTTTATTTTCTTTGTATACAATCTTTCCTTTTCTTTTCCTCTTCTTTTCTTTTCTTTTTTTTTTTTTTTTTTTTTTTTTTTTTTTTCTTTTTTCAAACAGAAACAAATATGAAAAACCCCCACACTTATTCTTTTGCCAAACACCCTCCAAAGTACTTCACAAACATTTCTCATAAGATAATCTCGCATTGCTCGCTTGGAAAGGGTAAGGAAAAATATTTATTTCAGGCATAAGGGTAGACATATCTGGTGATAAGAAATAAAAGGCTCACAAATACGGCTCAAATTGGCAATCTAATGATATCATTTTTCTTTGGGAAACAAGGTTATTTGGGCCATGGTGGTAAACCTAATGCCTCTATCATTTTCAAGTTCATGCAATCAATGACAAATATTTCGAAAGATCGTTATGCAAGTTCTAGAGAAGTATCTCACATAAGTTCATCACACATGAAAAAATAGGAGTGTATGAAAAATGCACACACTTTCAATAGGCTCAAAAACTCACATAGGATGTATATGGTCACTAAATTCACATATGGAGCTTTAAATCATGCTTTAATTTCACATCAACAAGGCTATGTGCATTTGGTTTTTCAAAGATGATCAAAAATGTACAAACTAACACGAGAATAAGGAATTTCACACAACACATGTTAACTAAGTTCTTGATCATCATGGTTCAACTTTTATCCAATTATATCATTGGGTCGGGAAACTAACAAAAAACTAATTCAAAACAATAAGGAAAACAAGGAAATATTTTTGGATTTTTAAAATTTTCCGATTTTTTAATTTTAATTTTTTAATTTTTTATTATTTTTTTAATAAAAACAACAACTTAATTAAGAAAACACAAAGCAATAACATGGAAACAAATGAAACCAGTTCAAAGTCGAAGGTACAAAAAATTTTCAATTTGGTCATTTTTATACTCTATACCCCCACACTTAAACTAGACATTGTCCCCAATGTCAGAAAATATAATAAAATGCAAATAAAAATAAAATAAAATACATAAATATAAAGAAACAACATAAAGCAATAGGATTTGAAAACTTCCCTAATTTGCAGAAAAATCAAGCGATGACCCCCAAGCTAAAATTCTGCAATCAACTTCAAGGGTGGAAATAACCAAAAGTTCCTGCAAAGAAAAGAAATAAATCAGTTAAGCACGCAAGAAAATATAAAAAACAAATAAACGAAAAATTGAAAATGAAAATAAAAGATAATAATAAAACTAAAAGTGATCATTGGTCCTGTTTGGTGACTTTCCACAGCTTTGAACTTGAACTGGCCTCGGGAACTTCTTAGCAAGGAAAATGAGACTTGATTGGTGGTGTTGTTGAAACTTCTCGAGCTCTTGGTTTCAACTCAGACTTCTTCTGCCGGGTTGATTGAGTCTGCAGGCTACATTCTTCTCTTTTTGTTCTTCTGCATGGCAGGTAGGCACGAGGAATAGGTGGTGGTCTGCTTCTTTGTTCAATCTGTCCAAGTGCCGACCGATTGCCTTTCTTTCACCTTGACTCGTAGCCAAGAGCAAGGGTAAAGGAAAAGCGTGCCATGAGATATTTTTGCCTCTGACTCTGATGATATGGGATACTTTTGCTTTTGAAGAAGTATCGTTCCACAGGTGTATGCTTGAACTGGGCTGGGGAACTTCTTAGCAAGGAAAATGAGACTTGATCTTGAAGATGAAGCAGCACCTTGTCTCCACATGCTTCAAGTAACATTTTCACTTGCCTTGGCTGTTCTCCAGGCAGATGTGGCGACTTCTTCGGAGGTACATCAGCGGTTGAAGATGAGCACTCGAGAGCAATGCTAGGTAAGCAATGCTAGGTAAGCAATCAGGAAGGATTTCCAGGCAGTCGGTTCTTAGATTGGAAGATTGACACCGAGTGCTGGCTGATTGCCCGCTTTCTCCTTGCCACAAAGACAAGGACAAGGACAGGAAGAAAGCGTGATATGAGATACTCTTGCTTTCAACCTTCATGATATGAAATACTCTAGCTCTTGATGACTTATTTGGAAAGGTATCCCAAGGAATGAGAAACACAGAGAAACTCGAGAGGGTTTGTTGGAAAGGCATTTTGGGAGATGAAAAATTTCGGAGATGAAGAAGTGTTGAGAGTGTGCCTTTGCTGTTGAAGGCGAAGGTAGACGTTTATAGAACTTTTCTTCACAACCGAAACTGTTCCTTTACCCCTGTCGGCAGCCGGTGGATGGATGAACAGTACAGGTCACGCGCTTTCTGAAAAAGCCACCCGTAATTTGCGCAAAGCTGACAGCGCGCGTGACGAGTGACGACAAAATTGGAAAAATCAGGGAGCGGCTCGTGGTTTCTGAGCAATCCCGACTTTTGAGAAAGGAATTGCATGTGACACGTCTGGACAAATCAGGGAGCGGCTCGCCTCGTGATTCCTGACCGCTCCGACTTTTGAGAGAGAGGCGCCCAACTTTTGAGAACGGCGTCCGACTTTTGAGACGCAACCGACTTTTGAGACGGAGTCCGACTTTTGAGACGGAGACGCCGCTTTTGAGAAAAGAATCCGGCTTTTGAGAAAGGAGCCCGGCTCTTCGATTTGCGAGAGGGCGCCTCTTCGACTGCTGAGTAGCGCCTCTTGATTTCTTCTTTTTATAGAGGCGCAATTTTGTTCCACAACACACTTGAGCTCCCTTCTGTAAACACTCACTCCTGCAAACACTCCCTCTTGCACTTCTTTTAATCTTGATCAGTCCAACTCTTCATTCTCAACACCTTCAAATATGTCTTGCCCTTCTGACCGTCGCCTTAACTTGAATGTTGGGGAAGATAGTGATATATCTTCTCCAACCAACATTTGGCAGCCATCCTTCATATCCCCAAATGGTCCTCTTACAGTTGGGGATTCCATGATGATGAACGAAACAACCGCATCGGTGGTGGCCAGAAATCTGCTCACTCCTAGAGACACTAGGATACTTTCCAGGCGGTCCGACGAACTGGCTGTCCAGGACTCTATGGCCTACAGCGTCCGATGCGCAGGCTCCGTATCAAACATGGGCCAGCGCCTTCTTGCACGAACTCGTCAGGTGGAGTCGTTGATGGCTGAAGTGGCTAGTCTTCGGCAGGAGGTCAGAGTGCTTAGGCATGAGAACAGGGATTTGCACATGCTCGCAACCAATTACTCCACAAGCATGAAGAGGAAGCTGGATCAGATGCAGGAGTCCGAAGTGCGGATTCAGAGTGATCATCAACGGTTTATGGCGTTACTCCCGAGGTTTGTGTTGCCTTCGTCCTCGGGAGCAGCACCAAGTATTGAGGCTCTGAATGATCCAGCTCTAGCGCTTCGTCTTTCAGGGGTTCCGTCGACCTCCGAGGCACCACCAACCAACGACCAATGAACGAAATTAGTTTACAAGTTATTGTAAAATATTTATGCAATTTTTTTTTATTTTTATTTTTTTTTTTTTTTTAAATTTTTTTTTTTTTTATTTTTTATTTATATGAATGTTTATGTTTTTAAGTTTTTTTTTTTAATTTTTTTTTTTTAATTTTAATTTTTTTTTATTTTTTATGTATTTTTAACAACTTAATTAAGAAAACACAACAATAAGTAAAACAAAGTAAAAAGACTAAGTTCAACTTTCTAAACAAAAATCACAACTAAATAAACAAAACAAAAATCACAACTAAATAACAAAACAAAATGAAAGCAGTAAAGAGAAGGGATTAGGAATGCAAATCTGATTGTGGGTGATTCCTAGGCCTCCCTTCATTATTCAAATGCATGGGCTTATCATTGAACGGACGGTGGTACTTGAAATGATCCGGCAATGGTTTAAATTCAAGAGTGGGTGCCTGAATCATCAAAATCAGAAAAATGTTAGTATAAATTAAAATTAAAAATGGAGAAGATGGCTTACTATCTTTTTCTGACACAAACTCAATGACAAACACCACATTTGTTAACATTTCCGGGACTTTGAACTTAGCCAGGTTTACTATGATGGTTGTGGCTTGTCCCGTGTCCTCAGTTTTAACTCCTTTGGACTTGTTTGTCTCATGCACAGCCTCTTTGATATGTTCAACAAATTCTCCGGCCACCTCCTTTTCTGGAATATCTTCCACAACGTCTTTTTCATTCACTTCTTCCTTGAGATTTAAAAAACTGCAAGGAAAAAGGACATTTGGTGGAACGATGTTAGAATGAATTGAATTTTGAACCTCCTCACCTGAGTTGGATGACATAAGGACTTGGGGGGTTTGCGATAAGAATTCTTCTAAACTGCCCAAGTCGTCATCCTCATCTTCTTCTTGAATTAGCAATTCATCCACGTTCGGGCTCTGTTTGGATGGTTCAGGAACAACTTCATCCTCCATGTTACCTTGATCTCGAATCTGTGCCATGAATTCCAAAATCTGCCCAACTTGCTCCTCCAATGCATCCACCTTGTTGGCTTTATTTTGCATCTCCATGTTTCGATTTTCTACGTCCTGGGTCAAAGAGGTTAGTAACTTATTCAAAATGTCATTATCCGAGGACGTACCTGAATTTGGTTGGGGAGATTGTGGTGGAGGCTGTGACGGTTCATATGGCCACTGATAGAACTCTTCCGATGGCGGCAATTGTTCTTCTTTTTGTGAACCCTGTACTGAAGAAATTAATTCTTCAAGCATTTGATTATAATCCACGGGCATACTTTGATTCGATTGGAATTGTTGTGGGGGATGCTGTGGTGGCTGCATAGATCTTGAATAGAACGCGTCTTCTTGCTGCCAATATCCACCTTGTTGGAATTGTTGAGGTTCTCCCCACATGTACTCTGAATTACTTCTCCAATCCGAATTATAAGCGTTGGAAAACATGTTGCCCCTTGATTGGTTATAGCATTGATATCCCCAAACATCTTCATTTGCAGAAAATTGGGGATATTGATGAGTTTGAAATCCTTGCTCATAGGGCACATCAAATGTAGGGACACTTGGCATTGTGGTCCGTTCGGCATTATGAGTTAATTGAGCAGTGAGCTGTGCCAATAGATCTTGAATGCTAGTAGAATCCAGGTCTTGCTCCATTTGTACCTCAATTCAAAGAAAGGAAAATAAATCAAATATCAAAAATAAGATACACAAACACAAATAAAATAAAATAAAACACAAACAAAAACATAAACAAGGATTAGCAAATTTGCTAATCCCCGGCAACGGCGCCAAAAATTTGATGCGAAAATAAATTCACGCACAAATTTAAACCCTATTTGTGACAGTTGTAGTATATGGATAAGTAGGGATCGTTCTAGGCCGGGGATTAACTAGGGATGCTAACCAAAGTAAAATTAAATTAAAAACGTAAAAACAAAATTTAAAACACTAAACTAGACTCAAAACACTTAACTAGAATAACTCAAAATAAAACTAACAAATAATCTAAAACAAATCAAAAGACTCAAAATAATTCAAAACTCAAGAAAACAAAAACTAAATTGATTTCTAACAAATCTAACACTTAAAATAAATGGGGGATTGATTTTTGATGAAAAGTAAATTAAACTTAATTAAATTACAGAATTGACAAAAACATAAAATTAAGGTAAAATGATAAATGACGGATTGGCTAGAGGATTATTCTCCACACATGACACATATGCAACCTAAATTGATTTTCAGTTGTTCTTTCAATAAATTGTAAATTCTCAACGCCCCAAGTTAATTAGGTCCGCTTAAATTAACCTTCAGATTTTCCTACTTTTATTAGGTTGGATGATTGCATACGACAACCCAAAACATTCCCTACAAGTTCCCTACATGAATTGCATAATAGAGATACAAGCAAGAATCATTAAGTTTTATGAAAATCATAAGCATTGACGAGGCACTTGTTACTATGAATTGCATGAAACTTATGCCAAGAATTTACCTAACGCGATCGTTTATAAGCGACCTTCACTACTTGTGAATATAAGTTCATAACGATTAGGTGAAATTCACTTATATTCTAGCATCAAATTCATGCATGTAAATTAAGTATGCATCCTTAATCGACATACAAAAATAAGTTATCAATCAAGCAGTTAAGCAAATTAAATCACAACTTAGAAATCACAACTGAAAGTAATCAATTCATATTACAAATATATCCATGGCTTTGAATTAACCTCTAGCCAAAACAAAATTAGTTACACATTATTTATAAATTAAAACAGAAATTAAATATAAGTTTGGAGAGATTAAACCGAGATAGGAAGTTTTTCTCTGTGCTTCTGCGTCCCAAGGTATGGTTTCTCTCTCTCCCCGCAAGCCTTCTGACATGCTGCCCACGTGCTGCCAAGGCAGCACTCCCTGACTTTACTTTCCTGCCGTCTACCTCGTTCCGCACACTCCACTGCGTCAGTGTCTCTCATGCGCCTGCTTCTGCCCGAGGCAGCACTGCCTCCTACTGACCTCTCCGCACCAGCTGCTCTCCCACGTGCTGCCTTCTGCCAGCTGCAAGCTGTGCTGACTTGCTCCCGCTACCACTAGGCAGCGCCTAACTGCTGACTGCCAGCTGCCCAAGTAACTGTTTTTCCTGCCAAGCTGTCTTAGCAGCTTTCCTTTCTTCCAGGCAGCATGCTGCCTTCCTCGCTCTCTTTCCTGCCCAACCGTTTCTTTCCTCTCCTCCCCACGCTGCCCAAGCAGCACACCCCCCGTGAGGACCCCCCTGTACTGACCTCCTCAGTTTTCACCAAAACCGATACTTTTTCTTTCCTTATTCCCAGCTGCCAAAGGCAGCGACCTCCCCCCGTTCCTCAAGTGTCCCACGTCCGTTTATATTAGCTGCAAGGCAGCTTTGCTTTTCTTTGGTCCATTAACTTCACCAACCCTATTCCATTCACTGCACTTTCCTTTTTTTTTATTCCTTTATTCCCTCTTCTATTTCTTATTGTTTCTTATTTCTGTCCCGCACTCAGTGGCTGCATGATGGGAGCTCCACTCCCTTTATTTTCTTATCTTTCAAGCCTCCGAGGGCCTTCCACGTTTTCTGCACACTTTTGCTGACTTCCACTCAGCTAATTATTTATTCTTTCCTCCATTGCTTTTAATTTTCTACAAAACAAACCATGATCATCATGAATTATTATTACTATATATATATATATAAATTTAAAAGCTAATCTACATCGACAGTTTTGACGAATTTATTACATAAAATCACACTTATGCTATTTTTATTTTCTTAGCTAGATAAATTCGATAAAACACAAAAACAAAGTAAATAACTCAAAAATATAAGGAACTAACTAAGAAAAGACGAGTGAATTCGACGTAAAAATATATATAAATATGATCCGATCACTTACGTACCCCGAGACAAAGAGAGGACGGTTGTGAGGCTTTGATCCCAGTAGTAAATCTTCGTCAGTGAAGTTGATTGCATCATAGGCGGCACAACATGTGGCGCATTCATATGGTCTAAGCTTCAAGCCTTCGTTCTTGCTTTCTTGCACTTCGTGGTCGCTGGGACTTGCCAAGACCGCTGCTAGTACTCTTCGCATCTTCTTTGGCAATCGTAGCGCTTCCTCGATGCTAAAGTGTGTCGGCAAGCCTTTTTTAGGTGTGAGGGTAATTTCTTCCTCGATGGCGATGGCTTTGCCTTTTGAAGGTTCTTCTATTTCTACTTCGACCATGTGACATGCAGCGATATTGCACTGTTGGAAGACGTCCTTCGGGAAGTACTCGTGCAAGGAGACAAGAATGCGTTGTTGGAAGTATGCCCACAAAGCCACTCATTTGATGTAATAGCTTTTGGAATACTTATTGTATTAAACTTTTATATGTTTAATGAAGGGCAAAGCTTATTGTTAATCACTATTTATTGTATCATGTGTTTAAGCAATAAGGGAATCCAAGGAATGTATTTGATCTAAGAGATAAATGATTTAAGTAAGTTAGATTATCGAGACCTTTCTCTTATGTTCATTCCTAAAACGTTCCTAGCCATAGGATTGCCAATTGGGCATTGACAATCCGCTAAGGTTAGTATGTGTTATGTCGACTCAAGTGCGAGTATGACTAGTCTCAAGTCATTTAGTGTTGGACACTAAGGCAAGCACATAGGTGCTCGAAAGAGTGATCGAGTACACTGAACAACGATCAAAAGAGAGTTCGAACATACATGTCATGTAAGAACTCGAGAGTTGCAATATGCAAAGTAGTCCTTTGACCTGAGGCATCATAGATGTCTAATGGTTAGGTCCTTGATCTTTGATCATGTCAAAGGCATTCCATTGGAGTGTCCACGACATTGTTGTGGTCAAGCTACCTAGTCATGTAGGCATATGAATGCACAACAAGGAATCTCTAACCTTCCATGGTGGAAGGAGAATCCTCTAAGATATGATTCGAGAGTCTTTGGCCAAAGCATATGAATATGACTAAGGAAGTTTGTTCCAAATCATATTCAATTGAATCATATAGATAAGTATCACATTGGATAGTAGACATGAAACAAACTATCACTTAAACAATGTGATTAAGAGTATTGTATTAGAGAAGGACCGTATTGCATTGTAGTTGTAACTGGATAGGTTCTCCAACCACTTCTACTTAGCTTGGGTAACCATGATATACTGCTAGGTGTCACTCATGGTTTGTGGAAGCCCTAAAGATTACCAAACACTAATTTTAAGGGAGAATTGAAATGTGGTTTCAATTCACAATCGATCGTTAAGAGTAACAATCGCCCACTACCTCTCTAAATGGAACCTAATGGATCGTACACCGAGTAAGGATGTTGGTGAAGAAATTAAATGAAATGGATAAGCAATTAAATGGTTTAATTGAAGAATGGTCAAGGTTAATTAATTAGTTAATTAATTATACGAAATGTTCGTATTGGGCTTATATGTTGGTTTTGGGTTTCGGGGCCCAAAAGCGTTTTGGTCCACAAGGCCCATTATGTTTAAGTTGTATGACAACTAAAACAAAATGGGCAATTAGCCCAATCAATTTGATATGGCCGGCCATTAGGGTGAGAAGTGTCAAACTTGGATTAATTACAAGTTTGCCACTCACATGTGATGAAGTATAAATTCAACTTTATAGCTTTATTTTCATTTAGGGTTTTTCTTGGTGAAATGAGGTGAAACATTTTCTCTCATTTTCTCAAAAGAGGCCGGCCACCTAGGGAAGGAATGGCTAGCAATCTCTTCTTCCCTAAGTCATCCATTTCATCTTCACATCACATCCTTGGTGAAGAGACTTAGAGACATCAAGCTTTTGATGTTTTGGAGAACAAATCCTCAAATCCTCAAAGAAGCAAAGGAGCACTAAAAGGAAGAAAATCACAAGGAAGATCCAAGGAGCAAGGAGGTGACTTGAAGGCCCTCCACTTGGGTGAATCCCTTGTGTAATCAAGGATGAGCTTCAAGGGTAAAGAAACTCTGAATCTTTCCTTCTCTTTAATGTTGTTAAAGAGTTTATTGGTTCACCATATACTAGGCTTTGAAAGTCATGGGTTTTATGAATTGTTTTTTAATGCATGCCTACTTTAATGTGTTAATAGTTTGCATATGTATTCATATGTTCTTACTTGTTCTTAGCTAGGGCAAAATTTTTCCTTCAAGTGGTATCAGAGCCTAGGCCTAGTTTATGGTGAATCCTTTTGGGTTTTGTGATTTTTCATGATTTGTGATTTAAATGTTGTAAATGTTACAAGCTTTGTTCTTGCTTTGAATATAAATTTTGCTTGAAAATTTAGCATCTCAAATGTTGTAGATGTATTTCATTTAAGCATGAATATTGGAACTAAAATTTGGTGCCATGTATGTTGGGAAATTCGGCCAAATCCAAAGGGTGGATTTTTGGGTTCATGTTTGTCTTGTTAAAATGGTTTTAAAGTGAATTTTGGAACCCCTAAGTACCCTAGGATATTAACCCTCTTTTGTGTTGTGAAAATTTGAGTTTTAATGAGTGAAAACATTCATGGAGCTCTTATGAGTTTTCATGTGTGTTCTTCAATGTTCTTGAGTTTCTTACCAAGAACAAAAAGGTTTGGATTTTTGATTCAAAGTGTTTGGTGTTTTTCATAAAGTTTTGGTTTATATTTGATGGGTGATGAATTATTGGTGAGGATGATAAATGCTATTAATGTTTCACAAAACATTTTTCTTACAACCCATCCCATTCACCTTTATCCTCACCCACCTATTCCACTTGCATATTGCACATGCATGCACCACTTGCATAAAACCCTTTCACACTCCTTTTCACCTCTAAAAACCGGCCAACCCCAAGTGGGGGTCTTTTTGGGCCTTTTATGCAATTACATAAAGTTTTGATACTTTTGTGTTTTTGTATTTTGGCCCAAAAGTTTACGTTTTTACGTTAAGGCCCAAAAACTTTAAAGGACAAATTGTTTTGCTCATTTAATGATGTTTTTACATTGTTAAAATTTTGGGTTCTAGTTGTAATTACATGAACTTGTGGACTCTTGTGTTTTTACAAAGTGACCCCAAAAGTTTTTGTTTATTAAATAATGGCCCAATTGTTGAGGTCATTGTTTTTGGCCCAAATAAGATGAGAACAAAATGGTTTTGTCTCTTTAATGAGAATTGGATTTTCATTTCAATTAGTTCCATTTAAATCAATTCTATGAATCCGAAAACCAATTGTTTAAGTTGCTTTCTTAGTTAATGTGATTGATTAAGAAAAAGGGTGATTATGAACCAAAGGCCTCGATAATTGAGCTATGTGATTGGCCGCTTTACATTATGAATGTTTGGGTTTAGTAGTGTAGAATTGAATGTAATTTGATTAGTTCAAATTTGTTGTAAATGGACATAAGTCCATCATTTGTGTTGTAAAAGGGCATAAGCCCTTCTTATTATTTCATGTATTCCTTTTTGTTTATATGTATGCAAATTGGAATAGTTGGGTCCAACGCCCAATAAGAAATAACGGTTTAATTAGATTAAATGCGTAACTAAAATCAACAACTATCTACCTTAAACCCAAGGTCCAACACAAGGCTCGTGTTGGATCAAATCAAACGGTTCATAATCATCCTAAAACCTAATATGACTATATAGTCCATATGAGGATGCAATGCATTCGTTAGTAGTTCCATATAGTCTCGCTTGTTTCAACGAAATAGTGGGAGTATTATATACTACTAATTCATATTAACTTGGACCAATGGTTGTGATAGGCCCAAGTTCTTTTAATAAGATTAAAATGTAATTGATGTAGCCCAACACTACTCCCTCAACAAAACGAATATTAAGTTGATAAGCGAGAGATGTTTTGAACATCTCTTCGTAGGCCTTCCACCGTGGTGGGCTCCAATCGTTTGTGACTCCTACACCGGCTTCACCCTATCATGGGGAAGTTCAAAGTATGTGCTTACATCCAGGAGGAGTCCATAAACATATGATGAGGTGAGTGTAGGCAACGAGGATGGCCAATATCGTATCATCGTGAGGCTATTCTTGAACCCCTACACGAACTAAGCATGGTGGGAATAACTTAACTAAGTGCAATGGTGCCGACATCGTATCATCGTGAGGCAACATTCTCTAGAGGCCAAACTAGATGGGTAATTACAAAAGTTGTAAATGAATAAAGCGTTACAAAAGTTGGTGAAGAAATTAAATGAAATGGATAAGCAATTAAATGGTTTAATTGAAGAATGGTCAAGGTTAATTAATTAGTTAATTAATTATACGAAATGTTCGTATTGGGCTTATATGTTGGTTTTGGGTTTCGGGGCCCAAAAACGTTTTGGTCCACAAGGCCCATTATGTTTAAGTTGTATGACAACTAAAACAAAATGGGCAATTAGCCCAATCAATTTGATATGGCCGGCCATTAGGGTGAGAAGTGTCAAACTTGGATTAATTACAAGTTTGCCACTCACATGTGATGAAGTATAAATTCAACTTTATAGCTTTATTTTCATTTAGGGTTTTTCTTGGTGAAATGAGGTGAAACATTTTCTCTCATTTTCTCAAAAGAGGACGGCCACCTAGGGAAGGAATGGCTAGCAATCTCTTCTTCCCTAAGTCATCCATTTCATCTTCATATCACATCCTTGGTGAAGAGACTTAGAGACATCAAGCTTTTGATGTTTTGGAGAACAAATCCTCAAATCCTCAAAGGAGCACTAAAAGGAAGAAAATCATAAGGAAGATCCAAGGAGCAAGGAGGTGACTTTGAGGCCCTCCACTTGGGTGAATCCCTTGTGTAATCAAGGATGAGCTTCAAGGGTAAAGAAACTCTAAATCTTTCCTTCTCTTTAATGTTGTTAAAGAGTTTATTGGTTCACCATATACTAGGCTTTGAAAGTCATGGGTTTTATGAATTGTTTTTTAATGCATGCCTACTTTAATGTGTTAATAGTTTGCATATGTATTCAAATGTTCTTACTTGTTCTTAGCTAGGAAAAAATTTTTCCTTCATGCGTGGCTTCCTTCATAGGTTCCCCAGCATACGTTGGCTTAGCAGCTTTTACATTTCTTTTGGGCTTCCTACTGTTGTGGTGACGGTGCTTTCTCCCTTGTTCCACCTTTGGCCTTATGGCTTGTGGTTTTGGTTTCCTTGTTATTTTGTAAGTCACCAATGTCCATCCTTCATCATCATCAGTATGTGCATCTTGGTCGCTTCCCCCCAGTGATGGTTGTGCAGAAGGTGTCGTGCAGCTTGAACATTGGCGGGAATGGTCAAGTGTCGTTTGGAGAAGCACGGGATCGAAGGATCCAAACGTAATTGTAGTAGTATGTGTTGCTGCCGTGTCTTCAAGGTCGAGCTCGATTTTCCCTTGTTGCGCTAGCTTCATGATGAGTTCTTTGAGGATGAAGCACTTGCCAACAGGATGGCTCACGATACGATGGTACTTGCAGTACCTAGGATCGTTTACACGATTTATCTCTTCAGGGCGCTTGCATTCCAGTAACTCGATCACCTTCTTTTTCAGCAAGTCGTCTAACATTGCATCCATGTCTGAGTCAGGAAAAGGGTACACCTTCTGCTCCAATTCCCTCAAGGTGTTTTTGTACCTGTCTTAGGTACGAGAAGGCTCACCTCTCTTTATCTCCTTTAATTTGGTCTTGGAGGAGATCTTGATAGGCGCGGATGAGGTTTTGATGGGCGCAGTGTTGACGGTTAAAGCTTCCTTGGAGGGCTTCTTCCCATTCTTGTCTACATTTAGGGAAAACACCTTATCTTTCTTGAAGTCGGTGATCGACTCCCGCTTCCCGTGGTTGGCGATACTCAACTCCATGTAGTGGGAACAAGTTGCCAGCTCCTCAAACGTTCTTGGTTTTATGCCCTGAAGGATGTAATGTAACCCCAAGTGCATGCCTTGAACGCACATCTCAATGGCGGAGGTTTCAGAATGCCGATCTTTGCAATCCAGACTTTATGAACGCCATCTATTGATGTAGTCGACGACAGGTTAATCCTTCCACTGTTTCGTACTGGTTAGCTCCAGCATGCTTACAGTACGACGCATGCTATAGAAGTGGTTGAGGAATTCCCTCTCTAGCTGATCCCAACTGTTGATAGACTTGGGCTCGAGGTCAGTGTACCAGTAAAATGCGTTACCTCTCAGCGAGCGCACGAACTGCTTAACGAGGTAGTCTCCCTCCGTCCCGGCATTGTTATCGGTTTCAATGAAATAGGCGACATGTTGTTTTGGGTTTCCCTTCCCATCGAACTGCATGAATTTTGGCGGCTGATAATCCATCGGCATCTTCAAAGTGTCAATCTTCTTGGAGTAAGGCTTTGAGTATAGTACGGAGTTATGTGATCTTCCTTCGTACTGCGCCTTGATGGTGTTGGCAATCATCTCCTGCAGCTGTTGGATAGAGAGAGATCCCATGAGCACCGCTGCTTGGTCTAGGTCTAGATTATCTTTGATTTTCTTCACCGGAGGCTCCTCTTCTTCATCGGCTCCTTTCTTTAGTGGATCAACCCCTGGCTCGACTTTCACGTTGGGCTTCGCATCTAGTTGGTTGATGAGTGCGGCGATTTGCAAGTCTTTCTCCTCCACAGTCCGTGTGAGTTTTGCGATCACTTCATTCATTTAAGCCAGCTGCTATTCGATTGAAGTTGCTTCGGTAGTCATGACTTGCATGGCTATACTGTTGCTTGAGTCGGCATCGGAAAGTAAGGGCTCTGAGTACTTCCTCGGGCTTTCCTCTCTTGGTGCCCTTAGCGAGGCCAGGGTGATCACGGGCTCATGCCTCGGGTGCTCTTGTTCCTTCGGCGGAGTTGATGCAGGGGTGGAAGAGGCGGCAAAAAAAGCTCTTGCCTTGCTTCGAGTTGTGACGCTCGAAGTGAGACCACCTGCAGTGATGACGCTCTTATTCTTTGCATTGGTTGCGAGAACATCTTGAACCTTTTTTGATGCCATTTGTGCTTTTTGCGGATTCAAAGATAGAGATGAGAGGTAGAGATAGTCTCATTGGGCGTGCCAAATTTGTAAACACGGGAATTTTTGCGATGAATGAGACAAGAACAAGTGTACAAAATAATTTTTTTTTGTATTGATTTCGGGGTTACAATCTCTTTTACAATTTAGTCATCTGATTCTATCTTCGTAAGACGTAGATTTACAGATTGTGTTGTTGATCCAAGGGTCGTTGGGGCTTGATCTTGGATGAACGATTGATGAATGATGAACACTTTCTTCAAAGGCCGTCGGGGCTTGATCTTGAATTGGTGGAAGTTCTTCAAGAGCCGTTGGGGCTTGATCTTGAAGGAGGATTTCATGAAGAACGAAGAGGGCTTTCTTGATCCTTCGGGATTTTCTTGAGAGTAGAGAAAACGTATGTCAATTTCCCCCTTTGATCCTTTGATGGAGAGGCCTATTTATTGGCTTTGAGAACGAATTACCACCATCATTTTGCTTTGGTGGATGTTGTAGGTGGATTGGGTGGATTGTTGTAGGTGAATTGGGTGGAGGTTGTAAGTGAATTGGGTGGATTGTTGTAGGTGAATTAAGTGTATGATGTAGGTGAAATGAGTGGATGTTGTAATTTTGATGTAATGGTCAACATTTATTTTACCGAAATTTCAATGTCTACAAATGTAATTTTAATGCAATGGCCAACATTTATTTCACCGAAATTTCAATGTCTACAGTACCGTTCCCCTGCCGAATTGAAAGCGTTTGAGGATCTTGGCGTAGTGTCAGAGCACATGGAAGAATCTTACCTAGCTGCTTTCTTAGCTTGTTGGCTTTGTAAGTTTGTTTTCCCCAAAGATGACGTCAACCTTATCCGTCTCAGAGTCTCCAAAGATGAATCTTTCAGCCTTGCTATTCCGGTTTTAGCCAATATTTACAATGGCTTGAGTATCGTTTCGAATTGAGCGAACACTGAAGATCGTGTTGCAGTACTTCCCTACCACTGTATGTACGGTTGGTTGGGTGATTACTTAGGTGCTTCGTCAACTTTAGACAAGTCGAGGCCTTCTTCACCAACTTCAGCCAAGCTGGGGCTTTTGAAGACAATTCTCATTTCATTCAAGATCAAGCCTCTACGACCCTTGAAGAAATGTTTCATTCAAGAAATACGCATCAACAACCCTTAACGAAATTCATCATTTCAATTGAAAAAATATGCCTCTACGACCCTTGAAGAAATGTTTCGTTCAAGAAATACACCTCAACGGCCCTTAATGAAATTCATCATTTCAATTGAAGAAATACGCCTCTACAGCCCATGAAGAAGCAAACTAATTTAAGATCAAGTCTCAACGACCCTTGAGTTAGAACATTCACATTGCAGGACTTAAAAACATGTTTCCTACATGTGACAAGCACATGCCTACAACGCACCTTGAAGTGCGGGCATTTGTAGATATGGAAATCTCGTTACATACAAATGATGCATCACAAAGCTCCACGTGGCATATGACTCATCAAAAATGGACAAGTCATCAATGACATGTGGCACAAATCAAGCAAAGAGAGTGTAAAACTTCCTCAAAATTTGGCTAAAGGGGGAAATCCCTCCTTAAAATCGGCAAGGGGCCTAAAATCTCTCAAAACTGGAAAGAAAGCCAAAGCATCTTCACAAAACAAGCAAGAATTGAAGATTGCTCACAAAATAGGCTACAAGGGCTATAAATTTCGGCCAATATGAGGAAGGTGGCTAAAATTAAGACACAAAACATGCCTAAATTCTCCCATGGACAAATCAAGACACAAATCAAGGCCAAATCCATCCAAAAGCATGGCTTTCGAAATCTATAAATACAAGGACCCAAGACACACAAAGGGGTAGAAAAATTCTACACTCAGAAGAACCTCTGCCAAATCTTTGAAGACTAATACGCTCCCAAAGCTCTCTTCAAAGAACATAAAACCAAAGCTGAAGCTTTCTTTCGACAAAAGTCGAAGCGCTCCCTTGAAGAATCAACAAGCACTTGTGCCGATTACTTTAAGACTTTGTTGCAAGCTCAAAACTTGTAATGACGTTTGTTTCAAGATTAAGTCACCAAGACCCTTGAATCAACCAAATCCCACGTCAACATCATCTTTGCCGCACCTAGAGGTGAAGACTATCTAAGCATTGTCTGAAGCTCGAAACTTGAAGCAATCATTCAATCGTTCGTCCGAGATCAAGTCATCATGACCCTTGGATCAACAACCTACGCATCTACATCAAATTTGAAGATTGAATCAAAGGAAAATTGTAACTTACAAATTCAAATCAATACAAATCTACTTAGTACACGTGTTCTCGTTTCATTTAATATGGAATTTTCGTGTTTACAAATTTGGCACCCCCAGTGGGACCTCTCTACCTCTCATCTCTGTCTTTAAATGCACAAGAAACACACATGGCATTAAGAAAGGATCAAGCTATTCCCGCAACCAACGCAAAGAACAAGAACATCCTTGCTGCAAGTGGTGGCACTTTGGGCGTTACAACCCGAAGCAAGGCAAAAGCTTTCTTTGCCATGCCTTCCACCCCTACACCAAACCTTCCGAATGAGCAAAAGCACCTGAGGCACGAGCCCGTGATCACCTTGGCCTCGCTAAGGGCGCCAAGGGAGGAAAGCCCGAAGAGGTACTCTGAGTCCTTGACTTCCGATTGATAGGAGCATATTTATGTGACTTTGTTAGCTTGTTTTTTTTCATTTAGTGAGTTAGTTTCTGTTTATTATAGTGATTTAAGCTATTTTCGTGTGTTTGTAGGTCCAAATGGCAAAAGTGGAGCATAATGGATGGAGATTTTTGAAGTTTAAAGAGGCTAAAAATGTGCTCCAAATCTGGAAGAATTAATTCAAGACTTGGAAGATAAGGAATCAGCTAAAAGGAAGGAACATTATCCAAAACCTTATCCAACATTATCCAAACTAACCTTATCTTATCATATCCTATCCTAATCTTATCCTACCTTATTTCCAGTTGCAAGGGGGATTCCTTTTCCTATTAAACCACTTGTTTTCTGGTTCTAGAAGATTTGTGTTGAACTACCCTATCCCTTTCCCCTTAGGAATCTTCCATGCAAATCCTTCTCCTCTACAACCTTTGCGCCGTGCCCTAGCCCTATATATACACCAATTCCGCACCATTCAGAGCACCACACAGAAGAGCCTAAAATCAGAAAAATACACAATTGTGCCTGAGCTTTGCAAGGAAGGAAGGAGAAGAAGAGCTTTGTGTCGTGCCTGCCATCCAAGGCCATTGGAATGCTGGAGCGTTTCTAGGTGTATTCTATTCTTAGTTTTAGTTCAATGTTTAAATTAGATTGGTTTTGTTTAATTGCGAACATGTGGAACTAATTTCGTTTTAGCTAGAGGTGAATTCAAAGACATGAACATATGTGTGATATGAATTGATTACATCCAGTTATGATTTCATAAATCGTGAATGCAATTTACTTATCGGTTTGATTGATAACTTATTCTTATGTGTTGATTGAGGATGCATATTTAGTTTGCATGCAATTATTTGATGCTAAAATATAAGGGAGTTTCACCTAATAGTTATGAACTTATATTTATACATAGTGGAGGTTGCTAGTCACGATCGTGTTAAGTAAATTCCTGGCAGGAGTATCATGCAGTTTATAGTTATGAATGCCTTGTCAATGCTTATGAATTTCATAGAACTTAATGATCTTTGATATGTATATCTATTATGCAGTTCATGTAGGGAACTTGATAAGAATAATTTGGTTACGTCGCTGAGTCCAATTCAATGAATTTAGGAAAATCTGATGGTTAATTTGTGCAATTCACGGTTAACTTGGGGCATTGTCATTCATGGTTTATAGGAAGAATAACTGGAAATCGATTTGTGTGCATATGTGTCATGTGTTGAGAAGGACCCTCTAGCTAGCCTTTCACCCTTTTCATTCACCTTAATTTCGTATCAATTAGTTTGTTTTCTGCAAGTTACTTAGTTTTAGTCTGAAATTCGTCAAAACAACCCCCCCATTAGTATTTTGAGTATTTTTAGTTTAATTTTCATCCAAATCACCCTTTAGTTTATGTTTTGAGTCAATTTGTTTGTTTTGTGCTGTTTGGAGTCATTCTGGGCAGTTTTGAGTCACTAGAGTCTAATTTTATGTTTTTGAGTTAAATTTGTGTAGATTAGCATCGCTCATAATCCCCGGCCTAGAACGATCCCTACTTGCTCATACTACAACTATCAAAAGAAGGTTTAATTTGTGTGTTAGTTTATATCACATCACCAATGCCGACTCAAGCAGCAGCTTGTATCCCATAGCCAGGCAAGTCATGACTACTGGTGCGACTTCCATCAAGGAGCAGTTAGCGCAAATGAATGAAGTAATCAACTTCACTGACAAAGACTTGCTGCTAAGGTCAAAGCCTCACAACCATCCTCTATTCGTCTCTAGGTAGGTAAGGGAGCACAAAATCAACCACATGCTTATGGATGGTGGATCGGCCATAAACATCATGCCAAGGTCAACAATCACCACAATTGGCATCAAGGTGGATGAACTATCCTTAAGCCGTCTACTAATCCAAGGTTTTAACCAAGGAAGACAAAGAGCGATGGGCATGATTCGATTGGAGATGACTATTGGTGAACTCAAGTCAAGCACAATATTCCATGTGATTGATGCAAGAACTTCCTATAGCTTGCTCTTAGGAAGGCCTTGGATCCATGAGAATGGAGTGGTGCCGTGCACCCTTCACCAATGCCTAAAGTTCTACTAAGAAGGGTTGAAGTAATACAAGGCGACACCAAGCCATTCACTGAAGCTAAATCACACTTCGCAGATGCCAAGTTTTACATTTATGAAGACATAGTGCCTGAAGCTCTTCCAAAAGAGATCCAATCAACATGCAAAATTGTACCTAAAATGAAGGAATGGCAAGCCGTGCCCAAGAAGCAAGTGGGGGAAGCTATGTCATCTTCAAGCAAAGACGATGATGTGCCTGTTAAGCCCACAACAATCAAAGGGAGTGTGACGCCTTCAAAAGGATCAACCGCACTCGTCTTCGGATACAGTCCAATGTCAAGAAGAAAGAATGGGCAATCCCCGTTCCAAAATTAGAATAAGAAAAGCCGACACACAGCTACACAAGGACAATGTAAAGTTGCTCAAGACAAATGCAGTTTTACCTTTGACATAGCTAGGCAACGCTAAAGTTTCAAAACCACCACAAAGCTTCATAAAACCCTTGCCAAATGGGGCAACACCCAACTCGATTCATGCCAAGAAGATCGAAGAAGGTTTCGACCCAAACGCCTATAAACTCATGTCAAAGGTTGGGTACGATTTCTCCTCTTCTTCGAACCTTGGAATGAAGAATGCAAACACTATCAACAACAAAGAACGTGACCTCACCGAGACTTAAAAGAAGTTGAGGGAGCATGGTTACGGAGTTGACTGATGCGAAAATAAATTAACGCACAAATTTAAACCCTATTTGTGACAGTTGTAGTATATGGATAAGTAGGGATCGTTCTAGGCCGGGGATTAACTAGGGATGCTAACCAAAGAAAAATTAAATCAAAAACGTAAAAACAAAATTTAAAAACACTAAACTAGACTCAAAACACTTAACTAGAATCACTCAAAATAAAACTAACAAATAAACTAAAGCAAATCAAAAGACTCAAAATAATTCAAGATTCAAGAAAACACAAACTAAATTTATTTCTAATAAATCTAACACTTTAAAATAAACGGAGGATTGATTTTTGATGAAAAGTAAATTAAACTTAAATAAATTACAGAATTGACAAAAACATGAAATTAAGGTGAAAGGATGGACGACGGACTGGCTAGAGGATTATTCTCCACACATGACACATATGCAACCTAAATTGATTTTCAGTTGTTCTTTCAATAAATTGTAAATTCTCAACGCCCCAAATTAATTAGGTCCGCTTAAATTAATTCTCAGATTTTCCTTAAGTTAATGGATTGGATGATTGCATACGACAACCCAAAACATTTCCCACAAGTTCCCTACATGAATTGCATAATAGAGATAAAAGCAAGAATCATTAAGTTCTATGAAAATCATAAGCATTGACGAGGCACTTGTTACTATGAATTGCATGAAACTTATGCCAAGAATTTACTTAACACGATTGTGGTCAACAACCTTTACTACTTGTGAATATAAGTTCATAACGATTAGGTGAAATTTACTTATATTCTAGCATCAAATTCATGCATGTAAATTAAGTATGCATCCTTAATCGACAAACAAAAATAAGTTATCAATCAAGCAGTTAAGCAAATTAAATCACAACTCAGAAATCACAACTGAAGGTAATCAATTCATATTACAAATATATCCATGGTTTTGAATTAACCTCTAGCCAAAACAAATTAATTACACATTATTTATAAATTAAAACAGAAAGTAAAACATGAGTTTGGAGGATTAAACCGAGTGAGGAATTTCTTCCTCTCTGTCCCGTGCAGTTGGTGTGCTCTCTCTGCCTTTTTCAGTCCACACAGTTTTCTGTGCTGCAGAACGCCAGCTGCCTAAGGCAGCAACATTTCTCCTTTCGCTGCCACGTGTCCCCGCAACCTGGTCCTGCTGCACAGCGCCTTCCCCGCTGCTGACCTCCCCGCTGCTGACCTCCCCTCTGCCCGCGTGTCCTGCTTCTCTCGCTGCACAAGGGCAGCACCTTCCAATCCCGTGCGCCTGTCTCCCTGCTCCCTTCCTGCAGCTGCACAGTCAACACCTGTTCCGTCCTCAATTTCAGCACCTCTTGGCAGCTAAGTTCCACGCCTCACAGTCAACACGTCTCCTCGCTTGGTGCTCTCTCTAGCTGCCTCTGGCAGCTTCCCTTCCTGTCCTCCTGCCTCCCAAACCTTTCTCGCAAGCTGCCTTATGGCAGCTCTCCCCCCGAGCTCTTGCGCTGCACAAGGCAGCAAAGCCACCGCAAGATTCTTTTGTTTTCTGCCCAAGGCGCTGCCAAGAGCAGCTGTAGCCGAGCCTCAAAGTTGCTGCGCTTCAAGGCTGCACAGCAGCCTTCCTAATTCCTCTGCACGCTGCAAGAAGCAGCCTTTCTCTTTTTCTATTTTTCTGTTTTTCCCACTGCCTAAAGGGCAGAACCCTCTCCCGAGGCTCTCGGTTCTCTCCTCTTGCTACCCAAAGGCAGATTGTTTATTCCTTCCCCCGAGGCCCTCCCTTTCGCCTCCTTTCTTCAGAAGCTTTTATGCTTCTTATTCTTTTCTTGGTGCTCTTCCCGCAAATGCTTCACCAGTCATCACCTTCTTTTTTTATTTATTCTTTTGTTCCACCTACCAAGTCCACCTGCAATTGCAGCTTATTTTATTCCTTCTTTTTGGTCTTCCACATAGCATGCACTTGCCAGCTGACAATAATTATGAAACATGAAGCTAACATAAGTTTCGTACCATTAGAAATTCTCAGTGCAAAATGCTCACATAAGAGTCCAGGGGAGGAAAATGTTCACAGAAGTTTGTGACTGATAAAATATTATAGATCACCCTAAGGTATTAGCAATTAATAACCCATGCAACAAAAACTTTATCTTGGAACATTTAAATCTTACTGAACGGACAAGATGGCCACAACTTGGACGGCCACAGTAAAAGAAAAATTCATAGAAATAATATTCTAAGGCACTACAACATAAACAGACCATAGAAAAGCTTATTTGTGCCATTTTTATTCTCTTTGTATAACAAATCCTAAAAACACAAAAATAACGTAAATAGCTCAAAAATATAAGGAACTAACTAAGAAAAGATGAGTGAATTTGATGTAAAATATGTATAAATATGAGCTTATCATTGACAACAACAAAGCTGGACTTAGCTTCACACCAATTACACTCGTGAAGATTTCAAGAAAAGTGAAAAACGCTAACGCTCAACACATCACCGTGAGCGTTGAACAAAGTCAAGAAGAGCCTAAACCTACCCCTCGAAAGCCAATCTTCAATAAGCTGAATTGTTCAAAACCCAAAATTTTGGTACTTAATAGCATTGGTGGTCAAGAATGAACTTCTGCCTTCAAGCGGCTTAACACACCAACACGCCAAAGTCCTGTTTTCGAAAGGTTGTCAAAACCTAAGAAACAGAGCAACACGGCTAGCTCTCCTCCATGACAGTCGGCCTTGGAAAGACTTCAAGAAACCAAGCAACCTTCTAGAAAGAGGAAGACAACGCCAAAGGCAGAAAAGCTCGACGGTCTAGTAGAAAAAGACGATGTTTGAAGCTTGATTCCTTCAAGGATGAAGCGTCAATCAACCTTAGAAGTTGACACAGAAGGACAATTGAATGTAAGGAGGCGCACCATCATCCACACTGGCCAATCTTCACGCCAACAAGCCCAAGGGTACGACACTGAAGATGAGGTCTAAGACGTCTTCCATATCACGATCCAAGAATACCAAGACGATAAAATCCCTGAGGAGGACGTCACTGCTGCACCACTACAGCTCGAGGATAGGGGGCAAGCCACGGTTGATGATCTCAAGGAGCTCAACTTAGGCACAAACGAGGAACCAAGGCCTATCATTGTAAGTGCACTACTAAGTGCGGACGAGATCGATGAGTACTACCAACTGCTCTTGGAGTACAAAGGCGTTTTTGCTTGGACCTACAAAGAAATGCCTAGCCTTGACCTTACCATTGTCGTGCATCATCTTGCAGTCAAGCCCGGAACATGACTAATCAAGCAAATTCAAAGATGTTATCGATCTGAGCTCATCCCACAAATTAAGGCTGAGATTGACAAGCTAATCGAAGCAAGCTTCATTCGAGAGGTGCAATACCCTAACTGGATCTCCGACATTGTGATTGTCCTTAAGAAATCTGGACAAATACGTGTTTACGTAGACTTCCGAGACCTCAACAATGCTTGCCCAATGGATGACTTTCCCTTGCCAATCATCAAAATCATGGTGGATGCAACCACTGGCCACGAGGCACTATCATTCATAGACGGTTCCTCTGGGTACAATCATATCTGCATGGCTCCCGAAGATGAGGAACTAATAGCCTTTCGCACTCCAAAAGGTATCTACTACTACAAGGTAATGCCCTTTGGCTTGAAGAACGATGGAGCTACATATCAACGCACAATGTAGAAGATCTTTAATGACATGCTACATAAAAACGTAGAATGTTACGTAGATGACGTAGTTGTCCAGACAAATAAGAGATCCGATCACCTGAAGGATATACGAATGGTGTTCGACAAATTACGGCACTACAACCTCAAGATGAACCCGTTGAAGTGTGCATTTGGTGTCACCTCTGGGAAGTTCCTGAAGGGAAAATTATGAGTTTCATGAATGGGATTTCGAAAATGACTATCATGCATATACAAATAAAATTTTATATACGAGAGCAGCGGAAGCATTTAATACATAATATCAAATCTATAGTCATGCAAATCCCCTTCAAGGTTCATAGGTTTATATATAATGCATCAAAACATTTAACTTAAGAAGAAAGTCAAGGAATAGATCTATACCTCTTGATCTTGATTTTAGACCAAGGATGGACCACCTCCAAGCCCTTTGCTCCTTGAAGTCCTTGAGCCTAGCCTCCCTCATTGCCTCCTCCACTTTGTTAGAAAGAGTGCTCCTAGGTTCTCCTTGAGTTTCCAAAGTAGAAAACCTCTAAAGATCCACACCCACTAGTGTAGTGAGATGGATGGAGGAATAACCAAAAGGGTGAAAGATTTTTTAGTAAAATCACCCCAAGGTGGCCGGCCTTTGTAATGTTTTAGAGAGATGTTTCTTTTGCCTCTTTGTTGTTTTAAACACACAAAAAACCCTAAGGAATAAATCTCTATAAAGTTCCTTATATAGACAAAAAGAAACCTAGTCAACAAATTGACTTCCTATCTCTCCCAAACCCTTTAAGTGGCCGGCCCTTTAGTGTTTGGTTTGGGCTTTGGGCTTTTATTATTTCAAGTCATCCTATGCTTGAATAAAAGCCCAATGGGTTTAGGCCCAATGGGCCCAATTAAACCCGAACGTTTCTTTAAGCCCAAAACGATCTTTTATCGCTTTTATGATTTCTTTAGACTTTCTAAATTAATCAAAACACTTAATTAATCCAATTAATTATTTCCTTCATCCAGTAATTACTCACTACAATAGTGTATCGGTGTACAATCATTTTAGGTTCTAATTAGCAAGGCAGTGAGGTGATTGGCATCAATCCAATTGATTATATTTGATTCAATCACTTAGTGAATTAAAACTTCCTTTTAATTTACATTTCTTCTTCGATGACTACATTTAATCATCTAGAAGAACTCACAAGCTATGAGTGACATCTAACCATATGTCATAGCTACCCAATCTAATGTAGAAGTTGTTCGGAGAACCTATTCAGTTGGAATTACAATGTAATTCGATCCTTCTCTAAAACAATACTCTCAATCACATTACTAGGGTATGGATATATTATGTCAAACCCCTAATGTGATTATTCCTTCTTATATGATTCAATTGAGTCGTATAGGAACACTTTCCTTTATTACGCTCGATACTTCGGCCGAAGATTCCCGAATCATATCTTAGAGTATTCTTCCTCTCTTATCGAGGATTAGAGATTCCTTGTTGCGCATACACTTGCCTTCATGACTAAGTGGCTTAACCCCAACTATGCCGTTGACATTCTGATAGAGTGACTTTTGACATAATCAAAGATCAAGTACTTAACCACAAGACAACGACGATGCCTCAGGTCAAAGGACTACTTACATTATTCCAACCATTGGAGTTACTTGCTTGACATGTGAGTAGACCTCCATGCAAGTACTCTCGTTCGATTGTGTTCAGTGAACTCATTCCCTTAATGAGCACTTACATACTTGTCTCAGTGTCACTACACAAATGGGATGAGACTTTCCATCCTTCTATTTGAAGCGGACACAGTATGTACCGGTCTAAGCATTGTCAGTATCCCTCCGACAATCCAATGACCAGGAACCTTTTGGACATAATGGTTATGTGAAGAAGGTCTCTGTAGTCTAACATCATTAGATTACTTCTTCAATCGATCCATTGTCCATGGATTCACTATTTAGGACATATATCGTTTATTGAGATAGTCTTAATTAGTATCTTTTCCATTTGATGTATAAGAGTCATCTATACATCGATTTAATTTGTCCTGAAAGGTTTCTTCCAAAGATTGACTTTCAGGGCATATTTCCAACAGTTCCTTAGCTTCATTGCGAAGCATCGTGGCATTGAAGTGGACCAATCAAAGATTAAGGCCATTTAAAGCACGCTGGAGCCAAGGAATCTACACGAGTTGAAAAGTCTACAAGGACGTCTAACCTTCATTAGGCGCTTCGTGTCTAACCTTGTTAGACGTTGTCAACCCTTCAGTCGACTCATGAAAAAGGACGCTCCATTCATATGGGATGACGCATGTCACAATGCCTTCGAAAGCATAAAAAGTTACCAGGCAAGCCTACCGGTCTTAGGTGCACCCGTTCCTGGAAAGCCGTTCATCCTATACATTACCACATAATAAGGTTCCATTGAAGCACTCTTGGCGCAAGAAAATGAAGACCAAAAGGAAAGAGCACTCTACTACCTATGTAGAACTCTCACCGGTGCCGAGCTCAACTACTTACCAATCGAGAAGATATGCCTTGCCTTAGTCTTTGCCATCCAAAAGCTAAGACACTACATGCATGCTTACATTATCCACTTGGTTGCTAAAGCTGACCTTGTCAAATACTTCATGTCCAAACCAGTTTTGACAAGGCGACTAGCTAAATGGACATTGTTTCCCAATTATTATGAGATCATCTATGTTCCAGCTAAAGCCATCAAGGGATAAGTGTTAGTGGACTTCCTTGCCGACCATCCAATCTCAGCCGATTGGAAAATCTCAAACGACTTGCCTAGTAAGGAAGTGTTCTCCATTGACATCTTCCCTACATGGACAATGTTCTTCGACGGATTTGCACTAGCAGACAGAGCGGGAGCAGGAGTAGTATTCTTATGGCCAAAAAAAAGTACTACCCTATTCCTTCCGATTAAGCGAGTTATGCTCCAACAACGTCGCTGAGTACCAAGCACTAATTATTGGACTCCAAATGGCGATCAACATGGAAATCACAACCCTAGAAGTGTATGGCGACCCCCGCTCATAATCAATCAACTCTTGACTGAATATGAAGTGAGGAAAGATGATCTCGTCCTATATTTTTGGCTAGTAACTCAACTTCTATAAAAGTTCAAGGCCGTGATGCTAGAACATGTGCCAAGAAAAGAAAATCAAATGGCGGATGCTCTCGCTAACTTAGCCTCAAGTACGGCACTAGGAGAAGATGAAGTTGTAGACGTGTCAGTTTGCCAAAAATGGGTGATCCCACTCATCACTAAAATGCCACTAAATGACACAAACGTCATCTCAGTACTTCTAGTCGACACTGAAGAGTGGAGACAACCGTTGATCGACTATTTGGAGCATGGAAAGCTTCCAAACGATCCTAGACACCGCTCTGAAATACGTCGATAAGCACCTCACTTCCTCTACTGTAAAGGAACACTTTACCGACACTCTTTTGAAGGAGTACTTCTAAGATGCCTAGGTGAGGAAGACGTTAATCAAGCCATGGAAGAAGCACACTCAGGTGTATACGAAGCGCATCAGTCTGGACCAAAGCTACACTTCCAGCTCAAAAGAATGGGCTACTATTGGCCAAGCATGGTGAAGGATTGCCTGGAGTACGCCAAAAGGTGCCAAGCCTACCAATTCCACGGCAACTTCATACATCAACCGCGTGAGCCATCACACCCCTACTGTTGTTTCATGGTCATTCGACGCATGGGGATTGGACGTCGTGGGACCAATCACACCAAAATCATCTGCCGGAAAAGCCTACATCCTAGCTGCAATAGACTACTTCTCCAAGTGGGCTGAAGTCGTACCCCTAATGGAAGTCAAGAAGGAAATTGTCTTCCATTTCATCAAATAGCATACCATCCATCAATATGGTGTGCTCGCTACCTCATCACCGACAACATAAAATAGTTCTCTAACCGACTCATAGACGAGCTCTGCGAGAAATGCAAGTTCAAACAGCACAAATCTTCCATGTATCATGCTCCGGCCAATGGTCTAGCTGAAACATTCAACAAAACATTGTGCAACCTCCTGAAGAAGGTGATCGGCCGAACAAAGAAAGACTAGCATAAAAGAATAATCGAAGCACTTTGGGTATATAGGACAACACATAGGACTCCTACCCAAGCTACGCCTTATTTTCTCATATATGGTATGGAAGCTGTTCTGCCACTCGAAAGTCAAATCCCCTCACTAAGGATGGCTATGTAAGAAGGCTTGACCAAAGATGAAAATACAAAGCTACGACTTCAAGAGTTGGAAGCACTTGATGAAAGGAGGCTAGAAGCTCAACAACACTTGGAATGCTACCAAGCACGGCTATCCAAGGCATTCAATAAGAAGGTCCGCCCAAGGTCTTTCCAAACTAGAGATCTTGTCTTCGCATTACGAAGGCCTATCATCACAACTCACAAAACAAAAAGCAAGTTCACATCAAAGTGGGATGGACCTTATGTAATACAAGAGGTCTACACCAACGGAGCCTACTTAATCATGGCGGAAGACGGCTTGAAGATCGGCCCCATCAACGGCAGATTCTTGAAGCGCTACTACTCATAAAATAGACACAAAGCTCCTCGCCTACATGATCCTAAACTGCACACGGCACAAAAAATCATCGCATGCACGAGCCTAAACTGTACATGGCACAAAGCTCCTCGTCTGCACGAGTTAAAACTGCAACACGGCACCAAACGCTCTTGGCCCGCAAGACCATAAATTGTGTACGGAAAAACAAACCAAAATCATCATCAAAATCACCACCAAAATGGTCAAAAAAAAAATCCATCACTTCTTTAAACTACGTTATGACTTGATCCCTCCTCAACCGAGGGTACGTAGGCAACTTAAAGCTTCAAAACATCAAGTACAGTCACATCATCACCAAAAACACAAACACTTTGATGAATAAAGAGAAAATTCAAGAATGTGAATACTTTATTTCTTTAAAGGAAGAATTTGGCTACGAAGCCTTATTACAAAATGAGCAAAAGCAAGCTTCGACAAGTCCTCTTCTCAAAGGGCACTTCGAGAGGTCCTCCAATGGGCAATTCAAAATCCTCTTCTCAATGCGACTCTTGATGTCTATAGCTGTGTGAAGGCTGATGCAATGGATGAGCTGCTCAGTGCCACTAAGGTTTAGGCCTCTAAGAGAGATCTCGGAGCTAGCTGGCAAAGGTGCTGGACGCATGACGGGCTTTTGCATACCTTTACCTACACACGGCAAACTTGGACAACTTGGTAGATTTGGAACAAGCTCTGCACCAAGCAGATCCCCAATCTCCTCGTTTGTAGGTAGATTCCCTCCAAATAGTACCTCCGTAAAAGAATGAATGCCCATGTTTGCCAAATCAATGGAACAAGAAGGCACAGCCTAAAGAAAACAAAGAAAGGTGTTAAAAGCAAAAGCTAAACCAAGGAATGTAGAAGAAATCATAAGAAAGAAGGAAATACATACATCTTTCTCAAGTAACACACAACCGTCAAACTAAGGACGTCTAAACACTTTCTTCTTCTTATGATGAAAATTGACGTCACTGTCATCCTGAGCACCTTCAAATGGTTGCTTGTTCAAAACCTGTTGATGCTGTCGCAAAACAAGTTCATCTTTGTGCTAATCAACTTCATCACCAACCTCTTCATAAGCATCCGCATTTTGAGAAGATAAGCATAGGCGTTGAGGAGCTAAAATCGAGGTCTACCTTGCAAAGGATATGCACTTGCGCAATCAAAAGGTGCCAGCTACATAGGAACCACATAATAACCCTTTCTCGACGCATCATGGCGTGAACGAGAAAAATTAGTGCCACTTGTCGTCCCTAATTCTTTGTGGTGTACCTTTGACCACCAACCTACGTAGGCACGAGTCACTGGATTAATCTTAAACTCGTTCTTGGCCGGCAGGGTGATAGAGGCATTTTTGCATGCACGGGTACAAGACTCCCAATGCATATACATGGCTTGCAAGGATTCCGACTGTGTGTTTTCCTTCAACTTGCTTGACACATGTTGGACAAAACCAAATTGTCTGCTGAAACGGTGAGGGTTATATGGCTGAAGAATACATCAGTCTTATTGTCACAAAGAAACATACCTCGAGCAAAGACTTGTAAGATAAGACAAGTTTGAGAAACAGAGGTGTGAATCATCAATGAGTCATTGCCGTGCCGAGCCAACCCTTGCTAGATGGTCCATTCTTAAACCTTCATAGCTTCTAAACAATGCCTGCGTTTGCAAATCATCAAGGCTCTTTGCAGAAAGCACGCTAGAGTACTTTGTCATCAATGGCCCCAGCTTGGGCGAAGTTGGTGAAGAAGGCCCCGACTTGTCTAAAGTCGATGAAGAAAAATGAGTGCCTAAGTACTCACCCAACCAACCGTACACATAGTGGTAAGGAAGTACTGCAGCATGATCTTCGGTGTTCACTGAGTTTGAAACGATACTCAAGCCATTATAAATATGGCTAAAACCGGAATAGCAAGGCTGAAAGATTCACCTTTGGAGACTTCGAGATGGATAAGGTTGACGTCGTCTTTGGGGAAAACAAACTTACAAAGCCAATAAGCTAAGAAAGCAGCTAGGTAAGATTCTTCCACGTGCTCTGATGCTACGCCAAGATCCTCAAACGATTTCAATTCGGCAAGGGAACGACGCCTAGCTGAACCAATGGCACCTGACGGGTCTGAGTCTCCCTTTGGCTTAGTAGTCTTGTTGCGGCCAATTTTCTTCGAAGGTTTCTTGTACTTCATGGCATCCCAATACCAAAATCGAATCCATGAAGAAATCTTCACATCTGACATACCCTAAGCCTCATGGGAAAGCTTGTGATATGCCCAAAACAAATAGCGGCAACTTGCAGGCAATCCTTGACTATTGCGATGAGAAAATTCCTCCACGCTAGGAACAACATGAAAATTTTCTTCAAGGGCTGTAGAGGCTTGATCTTGAAAAAAAAATTCATTTCTTTCAAGATCAAGCCTCTACGGCCCTTGAAAAAAAAATTCATTGCTTTCAAGATCAAGCCTCTACAGCCCTTGAAGAAAATTTTCATTTCTTCCAAGATCAAACCTCTACGGCCCTTGAAAAAAAAAATCTCATTTCTTTCAAGATCAAGCCTCTACGGCCCTTGAAGAAGAAAAAAATTCATTTCTTTCAAGATCAAGCTTCAATGACCCTTGAGTAAGCGTACTCTCTCATTATTATTAATGCTAGCCTACATCATATCATGGTGAGGTGGGCTTGGTAATAGTGAGCCTCCCATACCCTACTAAGAGCTTCCTCCAAAAACTCTCAAATTTCGATGAGGGATATGGAATTTGCCAAAAATAGTGGGTGGCGCTATTTAATTTAAAGACCCTTATCAAATAGCTTATAATCAATCAATTTATATTCGTTATGTATTTATTTACCGATATATTTGCAAACAATATCCAAAACTTTACAAAGAAAAGCCGAAAAGCCGAAGGCTTTAGTTTCCGGACTTGGTACCACAATCCCATAGATTGTCTTGAATAGATTGTATATGTACCTAAGTAGTCTTATCCTCACAATCTTCCTATTGATAATGTATCACTGAAAGAACATGTTAGATAAGTCTATCATAAAGAGGTCAACACAAACAACAAGTGCTTATTCCTTTGTTGTATGAACAAAGAAACTTATGAAGACTAGCAAAAAGACATGGACACTTTCAGTGTCATAATTCTTCCATTACAAATCGTTGTATGAAGAAATAAGAGTTGCTTTGAACACCCCTTAGTTAATGCAAGTACTAGTGCTTGTTTCTTTGTTAAATGAACAAGGAACTTGAGAAGTAAGCACAAGGGCATGGACACTTTATGTGCCATGAATCTTCACTTACAAATTGTTGTATGAAGACATGAGAGTTGCCTTGAACAACTCTTGAAAGTTTGTTTAGAACATAATGGTTGATTGACTAAAATAGTCCATCAACATGGACTTATGACGATTTTGAATCATTGAGTGTTGAAGTGTTAAACCACTTCAGGAGATGGAAACTAGGCAAGGACTTCACCTTTGAGTCCCTATCCAAATGGTTCACTAAGTTTATAGTAAACTATATAGTGAACAATAACCGCACGCTTTTCAAATCATTTGATGTGTATAACACAATTGAAATAAGTTTCAAGAGAGATAGTGGGAGTTTAGGGACCATGACTATTGTAGGCAATCGAGAAGTCAAATGAAGAAGGTGAAAACTCCAAGGGAACAAACTTTCTTTATGAAATGATGGACATTGGAAGGGGTATTTGCAAGAAATGTATTGCAAGTGTCAAGAACACGCATTTCGAATGTGTTGTAAATTGTTCTTGAATAGTTCAAAATAGTTGGTTCTTCTACTTGAATGCTTGATTCCATATTAGTAACTATGTTTTACATAATACTACTCATGTTGTATGACATTCATTGAAGATCGCTCTCGGTTGGACTATCGTTTATTTTGAATAAACACAAGTCCGAATACTTTGCAAAAGGTTTCAAAGAATTCAAGATTGTAAGTTGATGAGTAAGACGTCTAAAGTATTTACCTCCTTAGATTTGATCCAAGGAAAAATAACACTTTAGAAGAGTTTCCTTAAAAGATATCAAAGAAAGTAGCATCATAAGATAATGGATTTCTCCATTAGGAGAAGAATGAACTTGAATAAGATGTAGTTCGTTGAATGTTATCAATTACCCATATATAGGATATATATACTTCTAAGACAATATGATTGTCAATTAGAAGATCTTCCAAAATGTTTCATAACTCCATAGGATGTAGTTGGAAAGAAAGATATGTCTTAATCATGTTAAGATTTGGGGTTGTGTGCTAATAAGCAATATTTGTTTGAGAACAATCTTGTGGGATGTCCTTAAATTAACCTTTGGACATCACTTCTATAAACCAACTAACAAATGTTATTTGTTGGGTAGTTCATTGTAATCCTACAATAGGATTTGCCTAAGATAGATCAAATGAACAAGAGATAGAACTCAAAGAATGGGTTCTTTGAGAGACAAGATGATAATCAACAAATATAACAAACTAGTTCCTACACCACTAGCTCCAAGGTAGTCAAGAAGGATCTATAAACCATCTCAATTGAATGGTTTGAACTTTATGACTATGTCATAGAGTTACACCTCTTAATTCGAAAGAAATAAGAATGAAAATCCTTATGACTACATTGAGTGTATATACGACACATACTCAAGGAAATGGTATAATATCATTTGAGCAGAAATAGTGAAACCTTCATAGCTAATTGGTAGCTTAAGGTGACTACAATCAAAGAGATTGGTTGACTTGGAAGAAACCATTTTTGACGTAGTCTTGGTTTCTATTAATTCAAAGATTGCTAACTACAACTAAACCATGATTCTATGTTGGGACATAATATGGGTTTCCGAAACCATTATCAAGATAGTCTTGATAATATATGTCTAAGACTAGGAATCACAAGACTTGTAAGTTGTAGAGATCCATCCATCATGAATCATAGCAAGCTAGTGGGAGCTACAAGCATCTTATGAGAGAAAGATCAAATTGTTTGATTCCTCAAAGATGTAAATTAATCTTTTGTTTACTAGGTTTACAAAAGATTAGTGGGAGCTAATCATATTCTGAAATGTGAACATATATATGATATATTAATTTTGGAAATGAAAGGAATTCTTCTTCGTTAAAGTTATGATTTTAAATGTTCTATAATGATAGAATGTATATGGGAGACTTAGTCTATATACATGGGATGGAAATCTATAATGATAGATTTCAAAATATAATTAGATTATCTCAATCCCTACTGATAGACGATAGATGTAGGAAGTTTCTCGAATGATAAACTTCAAATGAAAGGACAATTCCAATCAGACCTAGAAATTGCTCTTCTAAAAGGGAATTGAAGGAAATATTGTGAAAAACATGTTCATTTAAGCAACATCTATAGCATGCAATTAACAATTAAAAGGCGGAATCATGCTTGTATGCACTTAAAAACAAAACATTAACCATGAAATTCAAAGCCTAGTAGATTGGTGAACCAAGACTCAACTCAAATCAAAGTGAGTTGAGAAATTATATCTTTGTAGATTCCTCTTTGCATAAGCAAAGGCTAATCACCCAAAGAGAGGGCCTTCATTCCTTGCATCTTAGATCTATGGATTTGGATGGATGAAATGGTTCTCCAAGTTCCCAAAATTGAGAACCTCTAAGTCTCTTCACCAAGGTTAGATTGAAGAAGAAATGAGTGACCTTGGAGTAGTAGGATTGCTAGCTAAACCCTCCAAGGAGGCCGGCCACTTTAGAGAGAAAGGAGAGCTTGTGTTCTCATCCTTTCCTCAAAAGAAAAACCCTAAATGAATTTTGGCTATAAAGTCATATTTATACCTTTATTCATTGGAGTGGCAAACTTGTAATTAAGTCCAAAACACACTCCTTCTCTAAATGGCCGGCCATTGGGTTATTATTGGGCTATTTGGGCCTTTGTGAATCATTATTCATTAAGTTGTCATACAACTTAAGTCAATGGACTTGACGTTCAAAGCCCATTGGGCCTTAAGGTCCAATACTATCCCGAGGTCTTTAACGAACTTATTCGTTTGATTAATTAACATATTAATTAATCATTGCCATAAATAATTAAACCATTTAATTATTCTTACTCATCTCCATTGTTTCTTCAATCTCCACCTTACACGGTGTACGATCCATTAGGTTCCTTTTAGCGAGGCAGTGGGCGATTAAAACCATTTCAAATCGATTGTGAATTGAAACTTACTTTCAATTCTCCCTTTAGTGATTATACACGTTTAGGGCTTCCACAAACCATGAGTGACACCTAGCAGCATATCATGGTTACCCAAGCTCATCAGAAGAGGTGGAGAACCTATTCAGTTTAGGATTACAATGTAATACGGTCTTTCTCTAATACAATACTCTTGACCACATTGTTTGGTTTGATAGTTTATTCATGTCGACTATCCAATGTGATTCGTTTACTTATGTGATTACCTTGAATGTGATTTGGAATGACTTCCTAAATCTGAAGGAAGATTTTGTGAAAACATGTTCATTTGAATAACATCATATAGCATGCAATTAACAATTAAAGGCGGAATCATGCTTTCATGCATTCAAAAACAAAACATTACCCATGAAATTCAAAGCCTAGTAGATTGGTCAACCATTAATCAACTCAAAAGAAAGTGAGTTGAGATTTATACCTTTGTGGATTCCTCTTTGCATAAGCAAAGGCTAATCACCCAAAGAGAGGGCCTTCATTCCTTGCATCTTAAATCTATGGATTTGGATGGATGAAAAGGTTTCTCCAAGTTCCCAAAATTGAGAACCTCTAAGTATCTTCACCAAGGTTAGATTGGAGAAGAAATGAGTGACCTTGGAGTAGTGGGATTGCTAGATGCACCCTCCAAGGGGCCGGCCTCTTTAGAGAGAAATGGAGAGACATGTTCTCTCCAATTTTCTCCAAAACAAACCCTTAATGAATTTTGGCTATAAAGTCATATTTATACCTTTATTCATTTGAGTGGCAAACTTGTAAATAAGTCCAAGTTCACTACCCTTAACAATATGGCCGGCCTTAGGGTGTATTTGGGTTGTTTGGGCCTTTGTGAATATTTAGTCATTAAGTTGTCATACAACTTAAGTCAATGTGCTTGACGTTCGAAGCCCATTGGGCCTTAAGGTCCAAAACTATCCCGAGGTCTTTAACGAACTTATTCGTTTGATTAATTAACATATTAATTAATCCTTGCCATAAATAATTAAACCATTTAATTATTCTTACTCATCTCCATTGTTTCTTCAATCTTCACCTTACACGGTGTACGATCCATTAGGTTCCTTTTAGCGAGGCAGTGGGCGATTAAAACCATTTCACATCGATTGTGAATTGAAACTTACTTTCAATTCTCCCTTTAGTGATTACACACGTTTAGGGCTTCCACAAACCATGAGTGACACCTAGCAGCATATCATGGTTACCCAAGCTAATCAGAAGAGGTGGAGAACCTATTCAGTTTAGGATTACAAATGCAATACGGTCTTTCTCTAATACAATACTCTTGACCACATTGTTTGGTTTGATAGTTTATTTATTCATGTCTACTATCCAATGTGATTCGTGTGCTTATATGATTACCTTGAATGTGATTTGGAACACCTTCCAAAATCTCATTCATACTTTGGCCAAAGATTCTTAATCATATCATAGAGTATTCTCCCTCAAACGGTTTGAAGGTTAGAGATCCCTTGTTGCGCATTCACTTGCCTCCATGACTAAGTGGCTTAACCCCAATGATGCCGTGGACACCCCGATGGGGTGACTTTGACATAATCAAAGATTAAGGACTTAACCACAAGACAGCTGTGATGCCTCAGGTCAAAGGACTAATTTGCATTATCCCAACCATGAGTTCTCATATGACATGAATATGAGAACTCTTCGTTGATCGTGTTCAGTGAACTCATTCTCTATTGAGCACCTACGTACTTGTCTTGATGTCACACACACCAATGACTCGAGACTAGTCACTCTCCCTGAGAGAAGACACAGTACGTACTGATCTTAACGGACTGTCAATGCCCAATTGGCAATCCTATGATCAGGAACATTTAGGATGTGTCTACGAAAGAATGGTCTCATGAATCTAACTTCTTTAGATCGTATTCTCCCAATCACATATTCCTTGGACTTTATCGTTTAAGCATATAACATTTATATGAGACGACTCAAACAATAATCTTTGCCCTTTATATGTAAACTAAATTAGTTTAACATGTGAAATGTCCGTAAAGTATCATCATATGATTGGTTTTAGGGCACATTTCCAACAAAATCTCATTCATACTCTGGCCAGAGATTCTTAATCATATCATAGAGTATTCTCCCTCAAACGGTTTGAAGGTTAGAGATCCCTTGTTGCGCATTTAATTGCCTCCATGGCTAACTGGCTTAACCCCAACTATGCCGTGGACACCCGCGAATGGAGTGACTTTGACATAATCAAAGATCAAGGACTTAACCACAAGACAACTATGATGCCTCAGGTCAAAGGACTACTTTGCATTATCCCAACCATGAGTTCTCATGTGACATGAGTATGAGAACTCCTCGTTGATCGTGTTAAGTGGACTCATTCGCTATTGAGCACCTACATGCTTGTCTTGGTGTCAGTCACACCAATGACTCGAGACCTGTCACTCTCCCTGAGAGAAGACATAGCACGTACTGATCTTAACGGACTGTCAATGCCGAATTGGCAATCCTATGATCAGGAACGTTTAGGATATGTATACGAAAAAGAATGGTCTCAAGAATCTAACTTGTTTAAATTACATTCTCTTAATTACATATTCCTTGGACTTATCGTTTAAGCATATAACATTTATATGAGATGGCTTAAAACAATAAACTTTGCCCTTGATATTAAACTAGATTAGTTTAACATGTGAAATGTCCGTAAAGTATCATCACATGATTGGTTTTAGGGCACATTTCCAACAATCTCCCACTTGCACTAGAGCCAATCAGCTTGGTCATCAGTGATGATACCTCTTCTGTAGTCATTTCATAAATGGCTGAGTAGTAGGCCTAGACAATGGATATCTATATGTTATCCATAGAAGCAACCTTAAGAATAACGACGTCACCATTATACATGATTCTTAATCATGTGGTTTAGTCTCTCATATGAGTTCGGATCTTGATGAGACCTTGATTCCCTGGCTTGAGCTATCGCCCCATTAGTGTCGTAGTGTCGGTACACTAGAGACTTTCTGGTTGGAACCGAATAGAGAGTTCATAAATGAACTTTCCCATCCAAACAACATTGTTGTAAGCTTCTATATGGCAATATATTTTGCATTCATAATGGAACACACTAAAGTCATTACTTTTAATGTTTCCATCCAAATATCTCTTTAGTCACAATAAAGAGATATATGATTATCTCTTCATTCATAATGAAGAAACATCCAATGATGGATTAGATTCATAATCTAATACATTCACGCTTCCTTTACGTTACTCTAATTCTTCCTCGATCTTTGAGGAATTTATCCTTTAGTATTTCTTAAATACTTAAGGACTCACTTGACAGTTGTCATGGTTCTGATCCTGGGCTTGCACTGATATCGTCTTGTACCGTTCTAGGTACAACTCATATCAATGTTTTTCATACAATATGAAATACATAAATCACCTTTCTGCGTATGCATAAAGGATTCTATTTACGCATTATTTCTTTGGGAGTCAAAGAGTACGTTCTCTTTGAGAAGAGCAACTTCTTAGTCTCACTAGAGTTGTCCTTTTGATTGAAGTTTATCATCATATGAGAAACTTCTTAGCATCCTTTTGTCTATCATTAGGGATTGATATAATCCAATTATATCCTGAAATCTATCATTATAGATTTCCATCCCATGTTTATAGACTAAGTCTCCCATATACATTCTATCGTTATAGAATGCTTAAAGTCATAACTTTAATGAAGAAGTATTCTTTTCATTTCCAAAATTAATATATCATATATGTGTATATATATATTCAAATTTAGGAACATGATTAACTCCCACTAATCTTTTGTAAACCTAGTAAACAAAAGATTCATTTACATCTTTATGAGAAATCAAACAATTTGATCTTTCTCTCATAAGACGCTTATAGCTCCCACTAGCTCGCTAAGATCCATGATGGATGGATCTCTACAACTTACATGTCTTGTGATTCATAGTTTTAGACATGTATTATCAAGACTATCTTAATAATGGTTTCGGAAACCCATATTATGTCCAAACATTGAATCACCATTTAGTTGTAGCTAGCTATCTTCGAATTAATTGAAACTAAGACTACGTCAAAGATGGTTTCTTCCAAGTCAACCAATATCTTTGATTGTAGTCACCTTAAGCTACCAATTAGCTATGAAGGTTTCATTATTTCGGGTCAAATGGTACTTTACCATTTCCTTTGAGTATATATCGTATATACACTCAATGTAGTCAAAAGGATTTTCATTCTTATTTCTTTTGAATTAAGAGGTGCAACTCTATGACATAGTCATAAAGTTCAAACCATTCAACTGAGACGGTTTATAAATCCTTCTCGACTACCTTGGAGCTTGTGGTATAGGAACTAGGTTGTTATATTTGTTGATCACTATCTTGTCTCTCAAAGAACCCATTCTTTGAGTTCTATTTCTCGTTCATTTGCTCTATCTTAGGCAAATCCTATGGCAGGATTATAATGAACTATCCAACAAACAACATTTGTTAGTTGGTTTATAGAAGTGATATCCAAATGTTAATTTAAGGATACCCACAAGATAATTTTCAAACAAATATTGCTTATTAGCACATAACCCCAAATCTTAACATGATTAAGATTTGTCTTTCTTTCCAACTACATCTTATGGAGTCATGGAAATTTTGGAAGATCTTCTAATTGACAATCATATTGTTTTAGAAGTATATATCCTATATATGGGTAATTGATAATATCCAACTGAAGGAAAAATTTTGTCCTAGCTAAGAACAAGTATGAACATTTGAATACACATGCAAGATATTAACACTTTAAAGTAGGCATGCATCCAAAAACAATTCATAAAACCCATGACTTTCAAAGCCTAGTATATGGTGAACCAAAATAAACTCTATAACAACATTATAGAGAAGTAAAGATTTAGAGTTTCTTTACCCATGAAGCTCATCCTTGTTTACACAAGGGATTCACCCAAGTGGAGGGCCTTCAAGTCACCTCCAAGCTCCGGAAATCCACCTTGTGTTTTCCTCCCTTTAGTGCTCCTTTGATGATTTGAGGAAAAAGGATTTGTTCTCCAAAACACCAAAAACTTGATGTCTCTAAGTCTCTTCACCAAGGTTGTATCTTGTGAAGATGATATGGATGACTAAGGGAAGAAGAGATTGCTAGATGTCCCTCCCCTTAGTGGCCGGCCTCCTTAGAAGAAAATGGAGAAAAAGTTTCACCCACTTTCAACAAGAAAAACCCTTTTTTAGAAAATAGCTATAAAGTTGCTTTTATAACCTTTCCTTTGGTGAGTGGCAAACTTGTAATTAAGCAAACTTTGCCCATCCGCCCTAATGGCCGGCCATCCTTTGTTATTGGGCTAATTTCCCCATTTTGTTTTAGTTGTCATACAACTTAAACATAATGGGCCTTGTGGACCAAAACGCTTTTGGGCCCCGAAACCCAAAACCAACATATAAGCCCAATACGAACCTTTCGTATAATTAATTAACTAATTAATTAATCTTGATCATTCTTCAATTAAACCATTTAATTGCTTATCCATTTCATTTGATTTCTTCACATACATCCTTACTCGGTGTACGATCCATTAGGTTCCAATTAGCAAGGCAGTGGGCGATGTTACTCTTAACGATCGATTGTGAATTGAAACCACATTTCAATTCTCCATTTTTGTTGATTAGTGTTTGCTAACCATTAGGGCTTCCACAAACCATGAGTGACGCCTAGCAGCATATCATGGTTGCCCAAGCTAAGTAGAATTGGTTGGAGAACCTATCCAGTTACAACTACAATGCAATACGGTCATTCTCTAATACAATACTCTTAATCACATTGTTTCAGTGATAGTTTGTTTCATGTCTACTATCCAATGTGATACTTTCCTATATGATTCCCTTGAATATGATTTGGAACAAACTTCCTAAGTCATATTCATTTGCTTTGGCCAAAGACTTTAGAATCATATCTTAGAGTATTCTCCCTCCACCATGGAAGGTTAGAGATCCCTTGTTGTGCATTCATATGCCTACATGACTAGATAGCTTGACCCCAACAATGCCGTGGACGCTCCAATGGAATGCCGTTGACATGATCAAAGATCAAGGACCTAACCATTAGACATCGATGATGCCTCAGGTCAAAGGACTACTTTGCATATTGTAACCTTAGAGTTCATACATGACATGTATGTTCGAACTCTCTTTTGATCGTAGTTCAGTGAACTCGAGTACTCTTTCGAGCACCTATGTGTTTGTCTTAGTGTCCAACACCAAATGACTTGAGACTAGTTATACTCACGATTGAGTCAACATAACACATACTAGCCTTAGCGGATTGTCAATGCCCAATTAGCAATCCTATGGCTAGGAACGTTTTAGGAATGAACATAAGAGAAAGGTCTCGATAATCTAACTCATTAGATCACTTATCTCTTATAACAAATACATTCCTTGGATTCCCTTATTGCTTAAACACATGATACAATAAATAGTGATTAACAATAAGATTTGCCCTTCATTAAACATAAAAAAGTTTAACACAATAAGTATTCCAAAAAGCTATTACATCAAATGAGTGGCTTTGTGGGCATACTTCCAACACCAACGAACTAAATCTTATTCAAGTTCGTTCTTCTCCTTATGGAGAAATCCATTATCTTATGATGCTTATTTCCTTGATATCTTTCAAGGAAACTATTCTAAAGTGTTACCTTTCCTTGGATCAAATCTAAGGAGGCAAATACTTTAGACGTCTTACTCATCAACTTACATTTCTTGAATTCTTTGAAACATTTTGCAAAGTATTCGGACTTGTGTTTATTCAAAATAAACTATAGTCCAACCGAGAGTGATCTTTGGTGAATGTCATATAACATGAGTAGTATTATGTTGTGGACAAGTGCCACTAACATCTAAGTGAATTAACCTCAACAACTTTGTGATTCTTTCTTCTTTCCAAAAGAATAAAGATTCGAACATTTCGCCTCTATACAATTTAACAAGAAGGTATTGGATCCGGATCTAACGATCCAAAGCATCCATCTATGACCAACTCGTAATTTATGTTTTAGAGGTATCACAACTCAGTTGGGATTAGTCACTACCTTGCAACCTTTTGGGTTTTAAGCATTGTTATATTCTAAACAGTTAACACTACCATATCATCTCTACTATAGAGACAATCAATTAGATTACTATAATCCAATCATTGATTAATAAAGAACAATGTTTTGTCAAACAAAACATTCATCCATCTCTACTATAGTGACGGAATTAAGTTCCTTAAAATTGGAATGTAAAGACAATCTTTGGTTTTTCCAATTTCTTTGGTAGTTCATATGAGGAAGTAAGTACTATCTGCTTTCGCAGAGATCTATATTTTATTCACGTTCCGAATGTGAAGCACCTTTTTCTTCTCTCGTATATCTTCTACTTCTTATTAGTCACACTTTTACAACGATTGTAAAACATAGTTACTAATACGGAATCAAGCATTCAAGTAGAAGAACCAACTGTTTTGAATTATTCAAGAACAATTTACAACACCTTCGAAAGGTGTGTTCTTGACACTTGCAAGACATTTCTTGCAAATACCCCTTCCAATGTCCATCATTTCATAAAGAAAGTTTGTTCCCTTGGAGTTATTTTGCCTTCTTCATTTGACTTCTCCTTTGACTACAATAGTTATGGTCCCTAAACTCCCACTATCTCTCTTGAAACTTATTTCAATTGTGTTATACACATCAAACAATTTGGAGAGCATATGTTTATTGTTCACTATATAGTTTACAATAAACTTAGTGAACGATTTGGATAGGGACACAAAGCTGAAGTCCTTGCCTAGTTTCCGTTTCTTTAAGTGGTGTAACACTTCAACACTCAATGATTCAAAATCATCATAAGTCCATGTTGATGGACTATTTTTGTCAACCAACCATTATGTTCTAAACATAATTGAAAACTTTCAAGAGTTGTTCAAGGCAACTCTCATTTCTTCATACAACAATTTGTAAGTGAAGAATCATGGCACATAAAGTGTCTATGCCTTTGTGCTTTCTTCTCAAGTTCTTTGTTCATTTAACAAAGAAACAAGCACTAGTGTTTGCATTGACTAAGGGTTGTTCAAAGCAACTCTTATTTCTTCATACAACAATTTGTAATTGAAGAATTATGACATTAAAAGTGTTGTCCTCTTTATGATAGACTTATCTAACATGTTCTTCCAATGATACATTATCAATAGGAAGATTGTGAGGATGAGACTACTTAGGTACATATACAATCCATTTAAGACAATCTTTGGGATTGTGGTACCAAGTCCGGAAAGTAAAGCATTCGGCTTTTCTTTGTCAAGTTTTGGATAGCGTTTGCAAATATATTGGTAAACAAATACATAACGAATATAAATTGATTGATTTTAAGCCATTTGATCTGGTCTTTAAATCAAATAGCACCACCCACTATTTTTGGCAAATTCCATATCCCTCGTTGGAATTCGAGAGTTTTGGAGGAAACTCTTAGTAGAGTATGGGAGACTCACTATTAACAAGCCCACCTCACAATGATATGATGTTGGCTAGCATTAATAATAATGAGAGAGTACACTTACTCATTTGTATCTCTTGCAAGTACCCATCTTATTTGGCCTCTAGAGAATGTAACCTCACAATGATATGATGTTGGCTCCATTACACTTAGTTAAGTCATTCCCACCATGCAAGTTCGGGTAGGGGTTCAAGAACAACCTCATAATGATATGATGTTGATCATTCTCGTTGCCTACCTTCACAACATCATGTATGCATATAGAACTCCTCCGAGTGTAAGCACACACTTTGAACTCCCCCATGATAGGGTGAAGCCGATGTACGAGTCACAAACATCGGAGCCTACCACGGTGGAAGGCCACGAAAGAGTGTTCAAAGCACTCTCACGCTTATCAACTTAATAATGGTTTGGTTGAGGGTTTTTAGGTCTCATCACATATAAACATACATTTTAATCTTATTAAAACATTTTGGTCCTATTACAACTATTGGTCCATATTGATTGTTTTTAGTTGTATATAATACTCCCACTATGCTTATAAAACGGTTTTTAAAGCAAGAGTATATGATACTACTAACATAAACTTTGCATTCATTTGATGGACTATATAGTTGCCTTAGGGCCTTAGGATGACTATGAACCTTTGATTAGATCCAACACGAGCCTTGTGTTGAATCTCGGTCTAGGGATGGTGATTGATTTTAGTTACGCGTTTAATCACATTAAGGCGTGTTTCTCCTATTGGGCGTTGGACCAAACTACTCCAATTTCATGCATATCAAATAAAACAAGAAAAAGGAGTACTTTAAAGTAAAGAAGAGCTTATGCTCTTTTACAACAATTGGTCAAAATAAATTACTTTAAAGTAAAGAAGAGCTTATGCTCTTTTACAACAATTGGTCAAAATAAATTACTTTAAAGTAAAGAAGAGCTTATGCTCTTTTACAACATTTGATCATATCAAATTACAACCAAAATCTAATCTACACATTCCCAAGGTTCAAACAAATTTGAAACGGCCTTTCACATAGCTCAATTATAATAGGCTTAGGTTCATAATCACCCTTTCTTTAATTAATTAACGCTTTAACTAATTAAACTAGAATGCAACATTTTCATTTGGTTTTTGTATCCATAGAATTGATTTAAATGAAGCTAAATGAAATGAAAATCCAATTCTCATTTAAAGAGACAAAACCATTTTGTTCTCAACCTAATTTGGGCCAAAATGCAATAACCTCAACCTTTGGGCTATGTTGCAAAACTTAAACTTTTGAGCTCATTTTGTAAAAACACAAAAGTCCACTACTTCATGTAATTACAACTAGAACCCAAAATTTCAATAAATTCAAAAACTTCATTAAAGGAACAAAACAATTTGTCCTTTAATGATTTTGGGCCTTTACGTAAATACGTAAACTTTTGGGTCAAACTACAAAATACACAAAAGTACCAAAACTTTATGTAATTGCATAAAAGCCCCAAAAACACCCCACTTGAGGGAGGGCCGGTTTGGGGAGGATGAGTCCACAAAAATTTTGAAAATTTTTCAAAGTCATAAAGCCTTGCAAGTGGTGCAAGTGGTGCAAGATAAGTGTGACATAAATTCATGCAAGTGGTGCATGACATAAAGTCATGCAAGTGATGTGTGTGTAAAAGAAGTACTTCTTACACACCCATCACAATTTCTATCACCTTACACAATTTCTACACATTAAAACATTTGAAAAAACATAAAACATAAACTTTATGAAATAAATCAAAACTTTGAATCAAAACACCAAACTTTTTGTTCTTGGCAAAAATGTCAAGAACAATGAAGAACATTCATGAAAAAACTCAAAAATTTCCATGAACATTTTTCACCCAAAGACATCCCAAAACCACTCAAACTTAAGGGAAATAACATATAACCAAACTAGGGTACATAGGGGTTCCAAAAGTCACTTTAAAACACTTTTAACAAGTCAAACAAGAACCCAAAAATCCACCCTTTGGATTTGGCCGAATTTCCCCAAAAACATGGCACCAAATTTTAGCTCCAATATTCATGCTCATATGAACTTGTTGACCCTAAAAACTACCAAACCTACGTGGCGCGCAGGCCGAGTAATTAATAAGCTAACTACATCCTTCGGTGAATGCGGGCGTGCCAACTCGTCGGCCGAGCTCGGCCGATGAGTAAATTTGTTGATGTTGCGTTGGGTGCGCGGCTGACTGCTGCGTCTTGCGATTGCGGCCGAGGAAGGAACGCGTCTCGGCCTCTTGGGTCCTTAAACCTGAAGACAAGGCTACTATTCTTACGAAGTTCATGAATCGCCGTCGTCGGATTCGGTCACAGTGATGTAATTCGTCAGAGTAAACTCACGGCGAATCGACACCAAAGTGTAAGGGCACAAATACTCAAAGCGAATATAAGTCTGAATAGTGAACGTGGTTGGGCCGTCTGAATGCCGAACTCTAAATCCCACTTGAGAGTATCTGATCATAAAACAACTCGGCGTGCAATGCGCCGAGCTCAGTAAACAGTAACACCTCACTTCGCCGAGAAAGCTGATGAGATGACCTCAATCAATAAGGATTCAGAAATCCTTCTCGACCGAGACTTGGATAGATAACCGACCGTCCTCGCCCCAGTGCTGTTGATGCCAACGGAAGATACTGCGAGTTCGGCCAATTCTACGGTGACAGAGCTATCTATGACGACTTAAGATATCACCGGTTGCTTTCACAGTGCTTTTGATGCCAACGGAAGATGTGTCAACGAAAAGAGAAAATAAAAATCTCAAGAGTTGTTGAGAGGTTTTGCGCAGGGCAGTTGTGTGTTGAATTGGAGGTCCCTGAATGATGCACAGCCTCCTTTATTTATAGCACTGGATACCTTTGAAGTCGAGTCAAAACCCTACTCGGACTAGGTCTTCTTCTCCTGATCAAATACTCACTCGACCAGTCCTATTTTCACTAGGATTGTGCACCTAGTCCTTTATTGAGCCGGATTCACCTCCGGGTTATTAATCCTGCCGAGACTCCTTATTGCGCTAGGACTCGACTCACGAATGCCGCATGACCTAGCCGGCCTAGGTTTAGAAGCCCACGGACTAAGCGGTCCAAGGCTCCCTTGGGCCAAGAATGGTTCTATACTCGGCCCGAATTAATATTTTGGGCCCAAACATTGCCCCCTCGCTTCTGAGGTCCTTGGCCGGAATTCTTCGATCGAGTTTCGACCTTGAAGAAGCGAATCTAATGCTCAGAGCCCAAGTACCCTATTTCCAAGGCGCATTTATTGAGCACGATTGCACGATCTTGATCCTGCTGACCACCACCACGTGGCGTCCTTTAACACGGCCAATTCTTAATAATGACATCTAAGGCGTGCGGCTACCTGAACCGTCATGTCATCATGACCTTATGGCTGAACATAGCTACTCTTCTGCAATCCGCGAGCCACTTGTCATCGTGCAGACGTCGAAACGTCTTTCGTCATTAATCTTGCCGTCACACGTAATCGTGCGCCCCCAAAATCTGAGACCCTCGGTCTTCTCAACTGCATTTTCTGAATGTTCATCATGATTAGCGATTTCTTCGGTCGATTTTACCCTTTATTTTGAATTTCGGACGATTGCACTTCCTTCCACAACTCTATAAATACCGAAATTCTCTCATTTGTACTTTACGCTCTCAAAATTTTCTGAAATTTCTTGCTATTGCTCTCTAGTGCATTCCAGGTCTTCATCTTCGAATCTCCCAACCCAGAAGAACCTTTTCACTTCATACTTTTAAACCTCCTTCATGGCCTCATTTATTTCCAAACATTCCAAGGAGTGTGACCAATACCAGAAGATCATCGATCGGAGTTCAATCAAGACCATCCGCTTTGAGAGTGACATGAATACCTCTCATCAGATCTTGGGTCCTCTCTTTAAAGCGGCTGTGCCAACCCCTATCACTGGACTTCTCCAAAAGCACTGCCTATCACCCTTGCTACAAGGGTTCGACTGGTCGAAGTGGGATGTGGCGAGGCCTCAAGGCTCTTGGCCCTCGACCACTACGACCTGGGCAGCCTGGGTTGTCCGAATGGAAAAGCTCTTCGGCGAGCAATGGAAGGCCTTGGGCATCTATGATGCCATTCACCTCTCGTCCATGGAAGTCATTCTGGACAGAGAGCTTCTCCTGACGGCCTTGTGCTTCTGGTGTTCGGCCACCAACACCATGGTCCTTCCTCTCGGCCTCATTGGCCCCACCATCCTTGATATCACTGCCATCTTGGGGACTTCCCCGACTGGTATCCCGGTCGACTCTGCCCTCCCTGGGTACCCGTCGAACCTAAACTTGAAGATGATCTTTGACAAAAGGGCCCTTGAGACGCTAAGCGATGAAGGCCAAACACCTTCGAAAGAAGAGGTTCACAAGCTTTATAAGAACTTCTTCAACTATAACACCCTCTATCTCCATTTCGCCGGTCGAGGAGAATAGGCCCTGCGAGAAGGCGAACATGAGGCGTTTCTCTTCTATTAGTACAACAAATTCATTTGTTGTACCAAATCTAACAAGTGTTTGGTCGAGAATATGCCAATGGCCGAAGCCCTGGCTAGCGGTCATGCTCTGGCGCTTAGTCAGGCCATTCTCGCTCATCTTTTGCGCTGCTTGGCCGAAGTGACTCTAGACAAGGTCGATCCGCAGCATAATGGGCCCCTCTGGGTTTTCCAACTTTGGCTGCAGGTCTACTTTGCTCCTCTTCGGCCAACGATTGCTGATTTCTCGCCGAAGGAAGCGCTCGGTCCTCAATTGGCCTTTCGGCCACTCCCCCCTCACCAAGCCGAAGAAGTGTTCAGATACCTCTTCGCCCTCGACGACCTTTCTGATGACGAGTTCTTGATTTGTCGTCGTCGGGAATACCCTTCGTCGATCAGGCTTCCTACGTCGACATGGGGAGCGGACGAAGATGCTGACCTTCGTCAATCCTGGGGGTCCTTTGTACTAGCCCGCGACCTGCCTCTCAGCTGTGAAGGTCGCCGAGCGAGTTGGGAAGTGTATCATCCCAACTTCCTTGCTCGGCAACTCGGCTACCTCCAGGGCTGCCCTGTCCCCCGTCTCTCCTCACGGTCCGTCCTAAGCCGCAGACGCGGACCTGGCTCCTCAGAGAAGGAATGCAACGACGCCAAACGAGAGTTCCAGGGGCAGTGCTAGAAACTCCGCCTTCGACCGGCCATTCCAGAGACTCTGTGCACTGATACCATCGGCAATTGGTGGGAACAGTATACCCAGCAATATATTGGTATTCCGGTCGACACCATTTTGAACAAACTCTTTGGTGGTCGACCAAAGAAAACTTCTGCCCTCCAAGCCCAAGGTAACCGTTTATTTCTCCCATTTTTCCTTTACTTTTGAAGTATTGATCTGCTTTGCTGATTTGCTCTTACTTTCTCAGGTGGTCGGTCGTTGAAAAAGGTGGAGGTGGTTGCTGCAGCTGCTGTGACAGCCCGTCCCTAATTTTAAGAATTTTTAAAGTTTTAATAAAGGATTTTACAAAAATGCCCTTTGAGGCACGTGCATTATTTGAGGTTAATCATCATGTCGTACCATCTAAGATTTGTTTTCTTAACATATCCTCGTAGTACTCGTCGTTACAGACGCATGGGTGCAAACGGTTCGTGATTTGGAGTTATATCGAAGAAGTTATTAACGTTTGAAAATTGGGCATTTTAGGAATTATAATTTTAATAAAATCTGGAATTTTCTTTTATGAAAATGGACGGCCCAGATTTAATGAAGAATTGAAATGGATGGTTGGGATGAGAGAAATAAGGTTTTGTGTGTGTGTGTGCGTGAGAAGAAGAGGAAGAAACAGAAAAATGGAGATTGGGCAAAGCTGCCCAATCGGAGAAGAAGAAGGAGAAGCCAAATGGGGAGAAGAGAGAGGAAGAATCTGACCAACCAGAGGAAGGGAAGGAGGAAAGGAGAGAGGGCGAGAAGCGGATGAGAGAAGAGAGAAACGGGTTGTGGAACCCGTGACCCGCGCGAGACCCGTCGGGTTTTCTACACATTTCCGTCGAAATTCCACCAATTTTCCGACGAATTGAATCAAGGTACCACTCCCAATCAACATCTAGACCTTCCCTCTTCACGTTTCACCCCAAGAATCATTGAATTTCATGGTGATTTCGCGAAGAACACCCCTACGGGTGCCGCGACTTTTTTTGTCTAAATTCTTCAAATTTTGAAATGTTTTCTTTCAATTACTAACACCATTAGCATTCCTTTAGGACCTAGAACAAAGCCCAAGAGGTAGTTAAGGCGTTGGAACAAGTTTGAAGGTCGAATTGGAAACACCCAATTCTAGGGTTCTTCACGGTTTTAGTGAAATTGAAGCATTTCCAGGCCGAATTGGCCTTGGCCACAGGTATGAAAGTTACTCTACTCATTGAGATCTTCAAATCTGAAAATTTTGGTAATTTTTGGAAATAGTTGAATTTTCCGGCCAGTCGGGGCGGCCAACCGCCACCCGCGGCGGCCCGTGCGGCGGCGCGTGGCCAATGGCCCGCCAATGTCATTCTTAGCATGTGTTTAATGCTCTAGGTTCAGTTTTGATAATTGATGGACGTAAATTGAATAATTGAACCTAAGTTCGTTACGAATCGTGGTTAGGCGAAAATGTGAATTGACGATCCGACCGTTGGATCGTCACCAAACTTTGATACGTTGTAATACGTAATATTTGAGGATTATAGGAACTTACGGGTCGGGAATCCGATTTACTGATCTTTCGGAATTAGAGTTGTAAGTTCATAAAATAGAATGTTAACCGTCACTTGGTTTTGACAATTGACGAAGATCCGACCGTTGGATGGTAATGAAATTTTAGGATGTTGTTCTAGAGTTATATTGTGGACCTCTGGAAGTTATGGATTGGAAATCCGAGTTGCAGATCTTCCGGATCGAACTACGTAGTGACGTGTTTTATATAAGTTATATATTCTATCGATATGATTTCTGAGATTGGATTTGATTATGGTTCTAGGCACCGATCATCTTGACGCCTTGATGTGTTGTGCTAGGGAGTTGTTGGGTGAACTCCAGGTGAGTGGGCAGTTTTGTTTTCGTATTACCTATATACTATTGTTTTCCCAGAAAATGCTTTTATATGAGAAAATGTTTTTAAGTTGCCATGCATAGAAGTTTATGAAAAGTATGAATTAAAATACCAAGCATAGAAGTTTATGAAAAACATGAATTGATATATGATGCATACATGTTGCATGGTGCTGTGGAGGCACAGGTAAGTCAGGTGAGTTCATTTATTCATTTAATTAATTGATGTTGAGACGTTTTAAGCTCATAACCTGCACCCTAGGTTTAGTGCTTATATTATTCACCACACCGCACGCTCGCCTTGGATCCAAGTAGGTGGATGTCGTACAGACCATGTGAGGGTTCCGACATGCTAGTCGTATAGATCACTAGGCGTGATTCCGACTAGTGGGTGACCTCAGTTATGCGCGCTGATGATTGATGAGAGAAGCACTAGAGCGTATTTTACACCTTTCATCGTACAGACTACCTTACGTAGTTCCGAGTGATGTGCAGAGTAGGGCCGTATAGGTCACTGTGGTGACTCCGGCTGAGTGGGATATTGAGCTATAGAATTAATCGTATAGGACCAACTGCAGGGTCTCCGATTGATTCCTTATTTCACCTGATTTATATTTTGATTCATGGCATGGCATATTTTTTTCTTGAAAAATGTTAAAGACTTGGGATTTGAATTTTGAGATTACATATGGTTTTATATATACTATTTTCTGGGAAAGTATACAGGTTTTACGGTGAGGGGTATGAAATGTTTTAAATGAAATGTTTTCGAAAAACTTTATTTTACTGACCCACTCAATTTTGTTTTGCGCCCCTCCAGGTTCAAGATAGCAGAGTTTCGGGTGGCCACGAGGAATCCAACGGTGTTCTGACAGAATTCACAAAAGTAGGATTCACCCTCGGGTGTTATATCTTAGTAATCGTATTCTTTAAAGCTTCCGAACTGTGTAAATGGTTACGTCACTCTCATGTGACGGGCAGCATGCCCTCCTTCGGGACGGGGTGTGTCAGTTGGTATCAGAGCCTAGGTTGCAATTCTGGACATCTTGAGAATTTCCTAGTGTTTTCTGTCAGAACTATACCGCCTCGTAGCGAGCCACGTAGTTTGGATGGGCCTAAATTCCCTAATATAGTAGTTTGGGGGGAAATTATTGCCATGGTGATTCAATCTAATATCTAAAGGAACTTTTGAGACTGGTTATAAGTTAAATTTGAATCACTTTAGGGAGATGAAGAACCTAAGAGAACAGATCGATGGCTTAATCATTTGGGAAAAGACGTTTCGGATTATGCAAAGTCAAGAGAATTTCCTCCCGACAGGTGGGTCGAGATGGCTACCTAGTTCTGAGTGTTGAAATTGCATCCTGGTGGAGATAGGAGTCTTATACGATGTCACCGGAGGAAATAGCTGAATGAGAATTGTTTAAAGAGTTGTTTAAGAAAAGATTATTCCTCTGGCATATATGGATGGTAAGAAACAAGAGTTTACAATTTGAGACAAGGAAACGAATGAGGATCAAAGGAATGATGACCAAAGTAAAGGTTATGTGTCTTAAGAGCCTCGCAAGACTTAGAGCTTCAAAGGAAGTGGAGTTAATTCTAGTTCTGCCAGCAGAGATTATTTTAGTAACATTGGTCAGATGCGAAATGGTAGATTTACTGGAGATCCTAGATTACAGAGGTGAGGTGACTATGGTAGAGGAAATGTATCTTTGTGCCGTAAGTACAATAGCATACACTTTGGAGAGTGTAGGCGGGAAGCAGGTGATGCTTTACATGTGGACAATGGAACATAGAGCTGGACGATGCTTTGAATCATTCGGACTTGATTATGGATACGTTAGATATTTTGGTCACTTTGCCAGAGTTCATTGGTCATGATGCGGAAATTTGATGTTTTGGACGATGTTGCCAAAGAGAGTAATGTTGGAGCACGATCGAGGCGTATGTGTGTATTTTCTCTGTGAGGAGTAAGATGATAATATTGCACCCTTAAGAATTGTTGCTTACTTATCGAGACGACGGTGAGTTATCGTTATTGCGGGCTGCAGACCGTAATATCCATAACTTATTTGTTGGATTCGTTAAGCAAGTAAACAGGTAAGTCATTCTATGTTGGTTATGATTATTCAGGGTGTCCAGTGACGGTGGAAGAAGTAGTTATGCCAGCGAATCTTATCCCGTCAGACATTGTGGATTTTGATGTGATTTTAAGCACAGGTTGGTTGCATTATAATCGTGCCAATACGGATTGCTACGGGAAATTAGTTACTTTCCATTGTCTTGGATTATCAGAGGTTACTTTTGTGAGTGAGCAAAGTGGAGTGAGGCATGCCGTTATTGATGTTGTAAGAGCAAAGAGATCATTATTGAGAAGCTGCTAAGAATACTTAGCTCACCTAATGCTACATGATGCTACACTGAGTAGTGTGGAAAAATGTAAAGTTGGTTAGACATTTTCTGTTGTGTTTCCGGAATGAATTACATGGATTACCACCAGACAGAGATGTGGTGTTCACTATTAAATTGTCTCCAAGTACAAATTTTATGTTATAGATTGGTTCCTACAGAGTTAAAGGAATTAAAAATTCAGTTGCAAGAATTGGTTGATAAAAGTTCCATTCAACTTGGTACATCACGTTGGGAAAGCTCCGGTTTATTTGTGAGGAAGAAAGTGGACATTAAGGCTAGGCATTGATTACAAGCAATTGAATCGGGTAACGATTGAGAGCCGTTATCCATTGTTGCGTATTGATGATTATTTGATCAGCTCAGAGGCGCCTGTGTATTTTCTGAGATTGACTAGAGGTCTGGATAATATTAGTTGAAGATTAGCAGTGAGGATGTTCATAAGACTGAATTCAGGACTCGTTATGGTCATGTCAAGTTGGGATGCTATTCGGAGTGACGAATGCACCTTCTACTTTTACGAGTTTGATGAAGGAAGTATTCCAGTAATATCTAGACCGGTTTGTTATTGTTTGCCATGGACGAGATTGATAAGATTAGAGCGGAGCATGCTAGATATTTTAAGTTGGTGTGGCAAAGATTGAGGGAACGTCGATGTATGCTAAGTTTAGCAAGTGCTAATGTTGGATAAATCAAGTGACATTTTTTAGACATGTTATATCTACTTAAGGTATTCAAGTGGATTCTTAAAAGAGTAGCAGCGATTGAGAATTTGGAACAATTGCGAACCGTGACTGAAGTTCAGAGTTTTCTTGGATTAGCAGGATATTATCGATAGTTCGCCCAAGATTTTTCAATCATTGCTTGGCCCTTGACGGGATAGACTAGGAAAGAGGTTAGGTTTGAGTGGGATGAAAATTGTGAGCAAAGTTTCATCAACTGAAGTATTATATCACTCATACACCTGTTTTAACACTCCCGGATGATAACGGTAATTATGAGGTCTACAGTGATGTATCCTTGAATGGTTTAGGATGTGTGTTGATGCAATATGGTAGGGTGATTATTACACTTCACGACAATTGAAACCTCATGAGATGAATTACCCTACTTATGATTTGGAATTTGCAGCTATCATCCTTACTTTGAAGATTTGGAGACATTGTCTTTATGGGAAGAAAAGTGCAAGATTTACGGTCATAAGAGTCCCCAGTATCTGTTTACTCAGAGAGATCTTAAACTTCATCAACGAAGGTCGATTGAGTTGCTTAGTGATTATGATTGCACGATTAGGGTGGTCGAGCTAATGTTGTGACTGATGCACTTAGTAGGAAGACTTCAGCTAGACTTCATGCCAGTTATGATTGTTATGGTCTTCTTCTTGATGATTTACGGTTCATTGGAGTGAAGTTAGGAGTGGAAGATAAAGAAGAAGCCTTACTTGTTAATATTCAAGTTAGGCCAAATTTTAGTGGTCGTGTGCTTGGAACTCAGATGGAAGATGAAGAGACCTAAGAATTAATTGAGGCAAGGAACGACAAAAAAAAAAAAAAAAAAAAAAAAGTTAGAGAATCAGAGGCATACTTATGCAAGAGAACATGATGTATGTACTTATGGAATTAAAGAGAGTAATTTTGGACGAAGCATACTGTTCAACTTATGCAATGCATCCTGGAGGTACTAAAATGTATCATACCATTCGACCATTTTTATTGGCCAGATATAAAAAGGGAAATTGTTAAATTTGTGAATAGGTGTATCAGTCGTCAGCAAGTCAAAGCAGAAAGAAAGAAGTCTTTTTGGATTGATGCAGCCACTTTCCGTTCCACAGTGGGAATAGGGAAATATCACTATGGATTTTGTGTACCAGTTTCGTCGTACACGGAACGGATGTCATGGCGTTGGATAATTATTGATCGACTTACTAAGTCAGCACAGCTTATCATCCTCAAACAAAGGATCAGTCAGAGTGAACCATTCGGACTTTAGAGGAAATGCTGAGAGCTTAGGTACGTCAGTTTGGTGATGATTGACAAGCTAAGTTGGATTTGATGGAATGTACCTACAACAGTAGCTTTCGTTCGAGCATGGGTATGACACCGTTTGAGGCACTATATGGGAAAACTTGTCGTATACTTTTGTGGTGGTCTAAAGTTGGTGAAAGACATTAGTGGACCCTGAGATAGTAGAGGAGACTACTCAGAATATTCAAGTGATTAAAACTATTATGAAGGTGGCCCAAGATTGACAGAAGAGCCCTGCCGATAGACATGCCACTGATCGGGTGTTTAATATATGTGATCGAATATTTCTGAAACTTTAACCTTGGAAAGATGGGTTTCGGTTCGGGAAGAAAGGTAAGTTAAGTCCTAGGTACATCGGACCTTAGGTGACCATCGAAAGTGTCGGTGAAGTTACTTACAGGCTTGAGTTGCCTCCAGAGTTGTCGAAAGGGGCACGATGTGTTTCATGTTTCGATACTTCGACATTACATCTCAGATCACTCACATGTGATACTTCCTTAACCTTTGGAAGTCAATCCGCATTTGACGTATGATGAGGACCCAGTGCCTATCTTGTATTGGAAAGATGATGTACTGAGAAATAAGACAATGAGTTGGTGAAAGTTTATGGAGGAATCTTTCAGTGGAAGAAGCTACTTGGAAGTCAGAGAATCGAATGGGATAGATGTGTTTCGGGCTGTTTTATGGATATTGATGGATTGTAAAGATTGTGTAAATTTCGAGGACGAAATTTCTTTAAGGTGGGTAGATTGTGACAGCCCGTCCCTAATTTTAAGAATTTTTTAAGTTTTAATAAATGATTTTACAAAAATGCCCTTTGAGGCACGTGCATTATTTGAGGTTAATCATCATGTCGTACCATCTAAGATTTGTTTTCTTAACATATCCTCGTAGTACTCGTCGTTACGGACGCATGGGCGCAGACGGTTCGTGATTTGGAGTTATATCGAAGAAGTTATTAACGTTTGAAAATTGGGCATTTTAGGAATTATAATTTTAATAAAATCTGGAATTTTCTTTTATGAAAATGGACGGCCCAGATTTAATGAAGAATTGAAATGGATGGTTGGGATGAGAGAAATAAGGTTTTGTGTGTGTGTGTGCGTGAGAAGAAGAGGAAGAAACAGAAAAATGGAGATTGGGCAAAGCTGCCCAATCGGAGAAGAAGAAGGAGAAGCCAAATGGGGAGAAGAGAGAGGAAGAATCTGACCAACCAGAGGAAGGGAAGGAGGAAAGGAGAGAGGGCGAGAAGCGGAGGAGAGAAGAGAGAAACGGGTTGGGGAACCCGTGACCCGCGCGCGACCCGTCGGGTTTTCTACACATTTCCGTCGAAATTCCACCAATTTTCCGACGAATTGAATCAAGGTACCACTCCCAATCAACATCTAGACCTTCCCTCTGAAGGAAAAATTTTGTCCTGGCTAAGAACATGTATGAACATTTGAATACATATGCTAACAATTAACTCTTTAAAGTAGGCATGCATCCAAAAACAATTCATGAAACCCATGACTTTCAAAGCCTAGTATATGGTGAACCAAAAGACTCTTTAACAACATTAAAGATAATTAAGAATTTAGAGATTCTTTACCCTTGAAGCTCATCCTTGATTACACAAGGGATTCACCCAAGTGGAGGGCCTTCAAGTCACCTCCTTGCTCCTTGGATCTTCCTTGTGATTTTCCTCCTTTTAGTGCTCCTTTGCTTCTTTGAGGATTTGAGGATTAGTTCTCCAAAACACCAAAAGTTTGATGTCTCTATGTCTCTTCACCAAGGATGTAATTTGTGAGGATGAAAATGGATCACTTAGGGAAGTAAATTTGCTAGATAACTTTCCCCAAGTAGCTTAGAAAACCCTAATTGAAAACAAAGCTATAAAGATGAATTTATACTTCATTTCTTAGGTGAGTGGCAAACTTGCAATTAAGCAAACTTGCATACCCTCACCCTAAATGGTTGGCCTATATGGTTATTGGGCTTATTGCCCATTTTGTTTTAGTTGTCATACAACTTAAACATAATGGGCCTTGTGGACCAAAACACTTTTGGGCCCCGAAGCCCTAAAACCAACTTAAAAGCCCAATACGAACATTTCGTATAATTAATTAACTAATTAATTAATCTTGACCATTCTTCAATTAAACCATTTAATTGCTTATCCATTTCATTTAATTGCTTCACATATATCCTTATTTGGTGTGCGGTCCATTAGGTTCCAATTAGCGAGGCAGTGGGCGATGTTACTCTTAACTATCGATTGTGAATTGAAACCACATTTCAATTCTCCCTTTTTGATGATTAGTGTTTGCTAATCAATAGGGCTTCCACAAACCATGAGTGACACCTAGCAGTATGTCATGGTTACCCAAGCTAAGTAGAATTGGTTGGAGAACCTATCCAGTTACAATTACAATGCAATACGGTCCTTCTCTAATACAATACTCTTAACCACATTGTTTTAAGTGATAGTTTGTTTCATGTCTACTATCCAATGTGATACTTTCTTATATGATTCCCTTGAATATGATTTGGAACATCTTCCTTAGTCATATTCATTTGCTTTGGCCAAAGACTTTAGAATCATATTTTAAAGTATACTCCTTCCACCATGGAAGGTTAGAGATCCCTTGTTGTGCATTCATATGCCTACATGACTAGATCACATGACCCCAACAATGCCGTGGACAATCCGAGGGAATGCCTTTGTCATGATCAAAGATCAAGGACCTAACCATTAGACATCTATGATGCCTCAGGTCTAAGGACTACTTTGCATATTGTAACCTTAGAGTTCGTACATGACATGTATGTTTGAACTCTCATTAATCGCAGTTCAGTGTACTCGATTACTCTTTCGAGCACCTATGTGTTTGTCTTAGTGTCCAACACCAAATGACTTGAGACTAGTTCATACTCACGTTTGAGTCAACATAACACATACTAACCTTAGCGGATTGTCAATGCCCAATTGGCAATCCTATGGCTAGGAACGTTTTAGGAATGAACATAAGAGAAAGGTCTCCTTAATCTAACTCATTAGATCACTTATCTCTTATGTCAAATACATCCCTTGGATTCTCTTATTGATTAAACACATGATTCAATAAATAGTGATTAACAATAAGTATTGCCCTTCCGTTAAACATATAAAAGTTTAACATATTAAGTATTCCAAAAAGCTATTACATCAAATGAGTGGCTTTGTGGGCATACTTCCAACAATCTCCCACTTGCACTCAAAGCCATCCTCCCATGTATCTAATACTCATCTTATCCATATGACGATCAAGCTGGATTTGAGTCATTGGCTTTGTCAGTGGATCTACTACATTATCGGCTGAAGCAACTTTGAGGATGTTGACTTTCCCCTCGGCAGCATATCATCTTATGATATTAAAGCGCCTATCAAAATGCTTGTTCTTTTGATGAGCCCTGGGTTCCTTGGCTTGAGCTATCGCCCCACTATTATCACAGTACAAAGTTACTGGTGATGTGATGGTTGGAACCACTCCAAGTTCAGTAATGAACTTTTTCATCTAGAACCCTTCTTTGCCGGCTTCAGCTGTAGCGACATATTCAGCCTCTGTCGTGGAATCAGCAATTACACTTTGTTTCTTGCTTTTCCAACTGACAGCCCCACCATTCAGAGTGAATACATATCCGGAGTTGGAACTTCTATCATCGACGTCAGATTGGAAATCTGCGTCTGTATAAGCTTACACTCGCAACTCTGATGCTCCTCCATAAACGAGGAACATGTCCTTAGTTCTTCTTAAGTACTTAAGGACCATCTTGACAGCTGCCCAGTGTTCTGATCCTGGGTTAGATTGATATCGACTAGTAATGCTCACAACATACGCGATATCAGGCCTTGTGCATATCATGGCATACATGAGACTCCCTATGGCGAAAGCATAAGGAATTTCATTCATTTAGCCGTATCTCTTCAGGAGTCTTAGGTCCCATGGACTTAGAAAGGTGAATTCCATGTCTCACATGAAGAAAACCTTTCTTAGATTGTTCCATCTGGAACCTACTTAGCACCTTATCAATGTACATCGATTGGGATAATCCAATTAATTTTCTGGATCTATCACGATAGAGTTTTATCCCAAGTACATAAGATGCATCTCCTAAATCTTTCATGTGGAAGGTTTTAGACAACCACACTTTTACAGAAGAAAGTACTGCAGTGTCATTCCCGAATAGTAATATGTCATCTACATATAACACTAGGAATACTACTGCATCCCCAACGACTTTTTGATAAACACAATTGTCGTCTTCGTTTTGAGTAAAACCAAACGTTTTGATTTCAGTATCGAAACGAATGTTCCAGCTCCTGGAGGCTTGCTTAAGTCCATAAATGGACCTTTGAAGTTTGCATGCCTTAGTCTCTTCAGACTCGGACACGAAACCTTCGGGTTGAGTCATATAGAGCTCTTCCTGTAGGTAGCCGTTCAGAAAGGCCGTCTTCACGTCCATTTGCCAACTCTTTGAATCAATGTCGGACATTGCTTCAGTGTAGTCCCTAGGGTCCTCCTTTGTTTCATTGTCACCTAAAAGGTACAATTCATCAAAGTCATTATTTAAGCCAAACCTCATAGGTGGCTTACTAACCCGTTCAGATCTACGTGGAGCTAGGGGTTCAGGAACAGGGTTGTCAATATGTCGAGTGCTTGTTTGTGGTTCATTATTAATCTCATTAATTTCCATCTGTTTGCTTATAGTTCCTTTGAGAACAAATTCGTCCTCTAGAAACTTAGCAGTTCTGGCGACAAAGACTTTCTGGTCGTCAGGATGGTAGAACTCATATCCCATAGTTTCTTTAGGATATCCCACAAAATAGCATCTTACTGATCTCGCTTCAAGCTTAGTAGCCTCAAGCTTCTTGACATATGCTTCACAACCCCAAATCTTAATATGATTAAGACTTGGCTTTCTTCCATGCCATATCTCATAGGGTGTTTGTGAAACTGATTTGGAAGGTACTCTATTAAGCAAGTAAGCTGCTGTATATAGAGCGTATCCCCAGAATGTTACTGGTAGATCAGCGGAACTCATCATAGAACGAACCATGTTCATCAAGGTTCGATTTCTCCTTTCAGAAACTCCATTAAGTTGTGGAGTTCCCGGTGGAGTCCACTGTGATATTATTCCACACTCTTTGAGATAATCTAGGAACTCATTACTCAGATATTCACCCCCTCGATCCGATCTTAGGATTTTTATCTGTTTCCCAGTTTGCTTCTCAACTTCATTCTTGAATTCTTTGAACCTTTCAAAGGATTCTGACTTGTACTTCATAAGATATACATAGCCAAACCGAGAGTGATCGTCGGTGAATGTGATATAGTATGAGAAGCCTTCTCTCGACGTAGTAGACATAGGTCCACATACGTCAGTGTGGATTAACCCTAGAATTTCAGTGGCACGCTCTCATTTTCCAGTAAATGGAGATTTGGTCATCTTCCCTTTCAAGCAACTTTCACAAGTACCCATCCGGTCATTACCTAATGGGCGGAAATATCCGTCTTTCGACATCTTGCGAGTCTTATCAAGGTTCACATGTCCAAGTTTAAGATGCCACATCTTTTCTTGGTTAACTTCTTCTCTAGCCCTTTTGGGTTTTGAGGTATTCCCGCTTTCAATACAGTGCATCCCACTATTCGTCTCTAGGTGAAAAAGTCCCTCTATCATATTACCATGAGAGATAATACGACCGTTCAAGTATAAAGTGCAACTCATTTTGTCAAACAACACTGAGTGCCCATCTCGTAAAAGCTTAGAGATGGAAATCAAATTCTTTATACATGAAGGAAAATATAAACAATTTTTAAGTTCCAGGACTTCCCCAGAGGGTAGGTTAAGCATATAGGTGCCTATTGCTTTTGCAGAGATTTTAGTGCCGTTCCCAACTCTCACAACCATCTCCTCATTGCGCAGTGATCTGCTCCCTGTTAGTCCCTGCAACGTATTACAGATATGTTGACTAGCACCTGAATCAAATATCCAGGAATTGGAGCTCACTGTAAAAGCACTCTCTATGACAGAAATAGTCTCTTCAAAAGTTCGTGTCATAAGGCTCGCAATGCGCACCCTGTATTTCTTCTTCCAACGTTCATCCTTTCCACAATGAAAGCATGTTCCCTTGGATTTCTTTGTCTTCTTCTTATGTAACCTTTTCCTTATTATTGCATTCTCACTCCCACTGTCCCTTTTGAAACCTTTTTCAAATTTACAGCACATGTCAATCATCTCTTTCAAAGAATGATCGAATCTATTCACTTTATAGTTTACGATAAACTTAGTGAAATCATCCGAGAGAGATGCAAGGAAAAAGTCTTGGGCCATTTTCCCATCGATGGAAGTTCCTAAACTTTGAAGATCTTGAAAGATCCTTTCCATCTTTTGTCCATGTTTATGGACCGATGTCCCCTTTGCCATTTTGGCATTCATTAGACTACAAATATTTGAGAATCGTACATTACTAGTCTCAAGGTCATGCATCTTATGCAAACTTTCAACCATGGCACAAGAAGTGTCCATGTGCTTATGTAGCTTCATAAGCTCCTCACTAAGTGAAGTGAGGATTAAGCATTTGGCTTGTAAGTCATCCTCATAGTGTCTAATATAATTTTGACACTCCTCCTTTGAAGCTAGTTTCGTAGGAGGTACATGAGGAGGGGATTGCTTAAGTACATACAATATGTCTTTCACCTTTGAGACATTCTCAATGTGGCGATACCAAGCAAGGAAACGTTGGCCCTTTAGGCCTTTTTTGTCAAGTATAATGGTGGGTATAATTTTAGGCATGTCGTTCACTACATAACATAACAGAAATCGAATTAGCATTGTTGTTTAAAACTATTTTGATTGGGTCTTTTAATCAAATAGTATCACCCACCATTTTTGGCAAATTCCACATCCCTCAATAGAATTCGAGAGTTATATTGAACTCTTAGTGGGTTATGGGAGACTCACCATTACCAAGCCCACCTCAGAAGAATATCTTATTGGTTAGCAAACATAATGATGAGAGAATAACGCATTATTCATTTACAACCTTTTGTAATTACCCATCTAGTTCGGCCTCTAGAGAATGATGCCTCAGAAGAATATCTTATTGGCATCATTGCACTTAGTTTAAGTCATTCCCACCATGCTAGTTCAAATAGGGGTTCAAGAATGGCCTCAGAAGAATATCATATTGGCCATACTCGTTGCCTACTTTCACTTCATCATATGTTTATGGGCTTCTCCTGAATGTAAGCACATACTTTGTATACCCCAGAACTGGACGAATACGGTGTACGAGTCACAAACGATTGAAGCCCACCACGGTGGAAGGCCTACGAAGAGATATTCTAAACATCTCTCGCTTATCAACTTAATATTCATTTGTTGAGGGAATAGCGTTGGGCTACATCAAAACATTTTAATCACATTAAAAGAACTTGGGCCTATCACAACCATTGGTCCAAGTTTATATGAATTAGTAGTATATAATACTCCCACTGTTTCGTTGAAACAAGCGAGACTATATGGAACTACTAACGAATGCTTTGCATCCTCATATGGACTATATAGTCATATTAGGTTTTAGGATGATTATGAACCGTTTGATTTGATCCAACACGAGCCTTGTGTTGGACCTTGGGTCTAAGGTATGTAGTTGTTGATTTTAGTTACGCGTTTAATCCAATTAAACCGTTATTTCCTATTGGGCGTTGGACCCAACTATTCCATTTTGCATACATTTAAACAAAAGGAATACATGAAATAATAATAAGGGCTTATGCCCTTTTACAACATAAATGATGGACTTATGTCCATTTACAACAATCTTGAACTAATCAAATTACATTCATATCTACACTACCAAGCCCAAACATTCATAATGTAAAGCGGCCAATCACATAGCTCAATTATCGAGGCATTTGGTTCATAATCACCCTTCTCTTAATCAAACACATTTAATTAAGAAAACAACTTTAAAACAATTGGTTTTCGGATCCATAGAATTGATTTAAATGAAACTAAATAAAATGAAAATCCAATTCTCATTTAAAGAGACAAACCATTTTGTTCTCATCTAATTTGGGCCATTTTCTAAAAACAAAAACTTTTGGGGTCACTTTGTAAAAACACAAGAGTCCACAACTTCATGTAATTACAACTTAGAACCCAAACATTTTTAATAATGTCAAAAACATCATTAAAGGAGCAAAACAATTTGTCCTTTAAAGTTTTTGGACCTTAACGTAAAAACGTAAACTTTTGGGCCAAAATGCAAATACACAAAAGTATCAAAACTTTATGTAAGTGCACAAAACACCCAAAAATACCCTATTTTAAAGGGGTGGCCGGCCATATAGTGTTTTAGTGATGAAAATTCAAATTTTATACAAAATTTTGTAAGTGGGTTATGTTAGGTGAGGTAAAGATGAAATAAAATTTTGTATGAAATGATTTATGTCATTCTTTAAAACAAATTTTGTCTCCCATTAAAATTACTTAATCATTAACCATCACCCACTAAAATTAAATCAAAACTTTATGTAAAAACATAAAACTTTTTGAATCAAAACTTCAAAACTTTTTGTTCTTGGCAAGAACTCCAAGAACATTGAAGAACACTTATGAAAACCCAAAATACATGGCACCAAATTTTTAGTTCCAATATTCATGCTTAAATGAAATACATCTACAACATTTGAGATGCTAAATTTTCTAGCAAAATTTATATTCAAAGCAAGAACAAAGCTTGTAACATTTACAACATTTAAATCATAAAACATGAAAATCACAAAACCCAAAAGGATCCACCATACACTAGACCTAGGCTCTTGATACCACTTGAAGGAAAAATTTTGTCCTAGCTAAGAACATGTATGAACATTTGAATACATATGCTAACAATTAACTCTTTAAAGTAGGCATGCATCCAAAAACAATTCATGAAACCCATGACTTTCAAAGCCTAGTATATGGTGAACCAAAAGACTCTTTAACAACATTAAAGATAATTAAGAATTTAGAGATTCTTTACCCTTGAAGCTCATCCTTGATTACACAAGGGATTCACCCAAGTGGAGGGCCTTCAAGTCACCTCCTTGCTCCTTGGATCTTCCTTGTGATTTTCCTCCTTTTAGTGCTCCTTTGCTTCTTTGAGGATTTGAGGATTAGTTCTCCAAAACACCAAAAGTTTGATGTCTCTATGTCTCTTCACCAAGGATGTAATTTGTGAGGATGAAAATGGATCACTTAGGGAAGTAAATTTGCTAGATAACTTTCCCCAAGTAGCTTAGAAAACCCTAATTGAAAACAAAGCTATAAAGATGAATTTATACTTCATTTCTTAGGTGAGTGGCAAACTTGCAATTAAGCAAACTTGCATACCCTCACCCTAAATGGTTGGCCTATATGGTTATTGGGCTTATTGCCCATTTTGTTTTAGTTGTCATACAACTTAAACATAATGGGCCTTGTGGACCAAAACACTTTTGGGCCCCGAAGCCCTAAAACCAACTTAAAAGCCCAATACGAACATTTCGTATAATTAATTAACTAATTAATTAATCTTGACCATTCTTCAATTAAACCATTTAATTGCTTATCCATTTCATTTAATTGCTTCACATATATCCTTATTTGGTGTGCGATCCATTAGGTTCCAATTAGCGAGGCAGTGGGCGATGTTACTCTTAACTATCGATTGTGAATTGAAACCACATTTCAATTCTCCCTTTTTGATGATTAGTGTTTGCTAATCAATAGGGCTTCCACAAACCATGAGTGACACCTAGCAGTATGTCATGGTTACCCAAGCTAAGTAGAATTGGTTGGAGAACCTATCCAGTTACAATTACAATGCAATACGGTCCTTCTCTAATACAATACTCTTAACCACATTGTTTTAAGTGATAGTTTGTTTCATGTCTACTATCCAATGTGATACTTTCTTATATGATTCCCTTGAATATGATTTGGAACATCTTCCTTAGTCATATTCATTTGCTTTGGCCAAAGACTTTAGAATCATATTTTAGAGTATACTCCTTCCACCATGGAAGGTTAGAGATCCCTTGTTGTGCATTCATATGCCTACATGACTAGATCACATGACCCCAACAATGCCGTGGACAATCCGAGGGAATGCCTTTGTCATGATCAAAGATCAAGGACCTAACCATTAGACATCTATGATGCCTCAGGTCTAAGGACTACTTTGTATATTGTAACCTTAGAGTTCGTACATGACATGTATGTTTGAACTCTCATTAATCGCAGTTCAGTGTACTCGATTACTCTTTCGAGCACCTATGTGTTTGTCTTAGTGTCCAACACCAAATGACTTGAGACTAGTTCATACTCACGTTTGAGTCAACATAACACATACTAACCTTAGCGGATTGTCAATGCCCAATTGGCAATCCTATGGCTAGGAACGTTTTAGGAATGAACATAAGAGAAAGGTCTCCTTAATCTAACTCATTAGATCACTTATCTCTTATGTCAAATACATCCCTTGGATTCTCTTATTGATTAAACACATGATTCAATAAATAGTGATTAACAATAAGTATTGCCCTTCCGTTAAACATATAAAAGTTTAACATATTAAGTATTCCAAAAAGCTATTACATCAAATGAGTGGCTTTGTGGGCATACTTCCAACACCCTCTTCACGTTTCACCCCAAAAATCATTGAATTTCGTGGTGATTTCGCGAAGAACACCCCTACGGGTGCCGCGACTTTTTTTGTCTAAATTCTTCAAATTTTGAAATGTTTTCTTTCAATTACTAACACCATTAGCATTCCTTTAGGACCTAGAACAAAGCCCAAGAGGTAGTTGAGGCGTTGGAACAAGTTTGAAGGTCGAATTGGAAACACCCAATTCTAGGGTTCTTCACGATTTTGGTGAAATTGAAGCACTTCCAGGCCGAATTGGCCTTGGCCACAGGTATGAAAGTTACTCTACTCATTGAGATCTTCAAATCTGAAAATTTTGGTAATTTTTGGAAATAGTTGAATTTTCCGGCGAGCCGGGGCGGCCAACCGCCACCCGCGGCGGCCCGTGCGGCGGCGCGTGGCCAATGGCCCGCCAATGTCATTCTTAGCATGTGTTTAATGCTCTAGGTTCAGTTTTGATAATTGATGGACGTAAATTGAATAATTGAACCTAAGTTCGTTACGAATCGTGGTTAGGCGAAAATGTGAATTGACGATCCGACCGTTGGATCGTCACCAAACTTTGATACGTTGTAATACGTAATATTTGAGGATTATAGGAACTTACGGGTCGGGAATCCGATTTACTGATCTTTCGGAATTAGAGTTGTAAGTTCATAAAATAGAATGTTAACCGTCACTTGGTTTTGACAATTGACGAAGATCCGACCGTTGGATGGTAATGAAATTTTAGGATGTTGTTCTAGAGTTATATTGTGGACCTCTGGAAGTTATGGATTGGAAATCCGAGTTGCAGATCTTCCGGATCGAACTACGTAGTGACGTGTTTTATATAAGTTATATATTCTATCGATATGATTTCTGAGATTGGATTTGATTATGGTTCTAGGCACCGATCATCTTGACGCCTTGATGTGTTGTGCTAGGGACTTGTTGGGCGAACTCCAGGTGAGTGGGCAGTTTTGTTTTCGTATTACCTATATACTATTGTTTTCCCAGAAAATGCTTTTATATGAGAAAATTTTTTTAAGTTGCCATGCATAGAAGTTTATGAAAAGTATGAATTAAAATGCCAAGCATAGAAGTTTATGAAAAACATGAATTGATATATGATGCATACATGTTGCATGGTGCTGTGGAGGCACAGGTAAGTCAGGTGAGTTCATTTATTCATTTAATTAATTGATGTTGAGACGTTTTAAGCTCATAACCTGCACCCTAGGTGTTAGTGCTTATATTATTCACCACACCGCACGCTCGCCTTGGATCCAAGTAGGTGGATGTCGTACAGACCATGTGAGGGTTCCGACATGCTAGTCGTATAGATCACTAGGCGTGATTCCGACTAGTGGGTGACCTTAGTTATGCGCGCTGATGATTGATGAGAGAAGCACTAGAGCGTATTTTACACCTTTCATCGTACAGACTACCTTACGTAGTTCCGAGTGATGTGCAGAGTAGGGCCGTATAGGTCACTGTGGTGACTCCGGCTGAGTGGGATATTGAGCTATAGAATTAATCGTATAGGACCAACTGCAGGGTCTCCGATTGATTCCTTATTTCACCTGATTTATATTTTGATTCATGGCATGGCATATTTTTTTCTTGAAAAATGTTAAAGACTTGGGATTTGAGTTTTGAGATTACATATGGTTTTATATATACTATTTTCTGGGAAAGTATACAGGTTTTACGGTGAGGGGTATGAAATGTTTTAAATGAAATGTTTTCGAAAAACTTTATTTTACTGACCCACTCAATTTTGTTTTGCGCCCCTCCAGGTTCAAGATAGCAGAGTTTCGGGTGGCCACGAGGAATCCAACGGTGTTCTGACAGAATTCACAAAAGTAGGATTCACCCTCGGGTGTTATATCTTAGTAATCGTATTCTTTAAAGCTTCCGAACTGTGTAAATGGTTACGTCACTCTCACGTGACGGCCAGCATGCCCTCCTTCGGGACGGGGTGTGTCAGTTGCGGCCGAGAAAAAATCGATCGCCTCTAAGAAGAAAAAAACTGCAGCGCAGGCCTTGCTGAGCAAATGGCCTCGTCGAGAAGTCGAGCCGACCGCCGATCCTCCTCGGGCCTCCAAGCGGGTCAAAAAACTGGCGAAGAAAGGGGAACGGGAGATTCACGTCATCTCCAGTCATATTACGGGAACGACGACTCCCAGCGTTTCCCCTTCTCCCCCCGTCGGCCAAGCCTTGGTCGAGGAACAGCCAACTCCGGTCGCAGAACCAGTCCAAGCAAAACCTGTTTCTGAGGTCGGTAAACCAGTTGTCGCTCTATCGGTCGAGACTGCTCCCGTCCTGCGACCGAGAGAGCTTCTCCCGTAAAGCCAAAACCCTCGGTTTTCATTTTCGAGGAAAGTGAGGGGAGCGACGAAGTTCCCTTGGCGAGTCGCCCTCTTTCCCGCCGTCAACCTCTTTTTGTGCCTGAGGTGGCTGTTCTAGTCGGCCCTTCCACGGTCGACCGTGGTAAACGACCGGTTGGAGAGCCAGCAGCGGCGGCCGAGACGCTCGCTCCCCCACAGGACCAGGATGTCCATTCCGCGTCCGAAACGGCTGTCCCGGTCGGCCCTTCCACGGCCGACCGTGGCAAACGACCGATCGGGGAGCCAGAGGCAACGGCGGAAACGCCCGTTCATCCTCAGGACCAGAACCTCCACATTCCTCCGCATGAAGCTACTTCGGCCTTCGTAAGTACCCTCTATGTCTTTTCCTTGATTAATTTCCTGCCATAAAACTCTAAACCAAGCAAAATACTGTCAGGTGCCTGTACATTCTTTTCATCGAAAGTTCTATGCGCCGAAGGGTGTTATCTATGTCTCTTGGCCGCCTCAGTGGCCATCGAACGTAGATAACCTCCATCGGCCACATGAGCTGAGAAGCAATCTAAGATATTGGGCTCGGCCATTAAGTTCTTTAGGTTCGAGCAACGATCCTGAAGACATGGCCGAAGTCTCCTCTCGGCAGGTTAAAAGAAACGAAACCTTCTTGTTATCTTTCTCATGATTTCCTTTTAGCTTAACCTGATTTGTGTGTGCAGGCTTCATGGGAGGTCGAATTCAAAGCTCTCCTGTCCAGCACTACTGGAGAGGCTGGTCCTTCGGCCGCCGCGACTGAAGCTGCTGATTTAACTGCTCGAACTCGGTTGCAAGAGGTCTTGTCGCTTTCGGCGTCGCAAGTACTCGAGCGCAACGGTCTTGATTTGCTCGGTGCATGTCTAAATGACCTCGGAGCCGATGGTCAACTGAGCGGCGAGGCCATCATTCAGGCGTCGTCCACCTTGGAGCGGGTTCGGGAGACCTTTAGTATCTTCCAGAACGCTTTGAGGGCCGAACAAGACCTGCAAGCTGTCACGGCCGTCCAAGATACTCTTCGCCCAAAAATCGATGCTTTAAAAGCAAAAGGAGAAGCCTTGGCCGACCTCGACCGTCAAATGGCCGAATTGGCAACACGCAAGTTGGCCATTACCTCCGAGCTTGCTAAGGACTTCGAGTCGGGCGGCAAGGCTTGTTTGACCGAGTATGCGGCAAACACAAAACGGGCCGAGCAGTTGAAGCTGGACAAGAAGAACCGGCAGGCCGAGGTCATCATGGGCGAGGTGCGGTGGTTAGAGCTGAAGGCCCTGCTCGGCACTCTTCTACCTTCTTCGCCTTGAATTTATTTTTATGTAAACTGGTCACCCGGCTCACTTTGTATATTTCCGATCTTAATGAAATGAATTTTTACTCCTGCATTTCCCAAGTGACCGGGTAGTATTTCTTCAGAAACTGCCCATTAATTGGTAATTTATGAACTAAACCGGTCCGATCTCTAAGATGATATGCTCCTTTGCCGTATACTTTATGTACAACAAACGGCCCTTCCTAATTTGGCGACCACTTGCCGAACCTAGGGTCTTTTAGTCCTACGGGCAACACCGTTTGCCAAACCAATTCACCCTCGCCGAATGTTTTCTGTCGTACCTTTTGATTATAGGCTCGCTCGGCGATCCGTTTTTGTGCCACTAGCAAGTTATAAGCATCAAGTCGCGCTTCTTCCAAATCTTCCAACTCCTGTCTCATGGACTGATTATATTCGGTGCTAAACAAACTACTTTGTTCAATTAGCCGCAACGAATTTATGCTTAACTCGACTGGTAACATTGCATCGTGCCCGTACGTTAATGTGCACGGGGTTGTTGCAGTCGCCGATCGGGGTGATGTTCGATATGCCCATAATGCCTCATTCAACTTCAAATGCCACATGCCAGGCCTTTCTTTTATTATTTTTTCGAGAATGCCGATCAACACTTTATTACTTGCCTCGGCCTGCCCATTTGCTTGTGGATAATACGGTGTAGACTGTTCGAGCCGAATTTTCAAATTTGTTGTATACTCTTTAAACCTCTCGGCTGTAAAGATTATGCCATTATCAGTTATGATTGTTTCTGGTACGCCAAATCTGGTCACAATGTGTTCCTCCACAAAGTTGCAAACTTCTTTAGATGTTAGCTCGGCGTATGATTTCGCTTCGACCCACTTAGTGAAGTAATCGGTTGCTACTATTATCCATGCATGCTTGGCAGCCCCGGAAGATGGCGTGATTTTGCCGATTACGTCCATGGCCCATCCTCTAAACGGCCATGGTTTAATGACCGAATGCAACGATTCGGCCGGGACCCTTTGTATAGGCCCGTGAATCTGGCACTGTATGCATCCTCGTGCAAACTCGATACAATCCTTTAGTATTCTTGGCCAAAAATAGTCGTGTCGTCGAAGTAACCATCGCATTTTTCGTCCGGATTGATGAGCTCCGCAAACCCCTTCATAGACCTCTGTGATTTCCTGAGCACCCTCCTAGGGGCCGAGGCATAGCAGTAATAAACCATCCTCGCCTTTTCGGTATAACTCGTTCTGATACATGACATAGTTCGTGGCGTGAACTCTTGTCTTGTGATCGTGTTTACCATTGGGATTGTCAAGATACTGCATAATAGGCTTTCTCCAATCATCTGGTATTGCCTCGACGGCACAAACATCTATAAGGTCGTCTCGATCTAACAACGAAGGTAAGGACATGATTCTTGTACGTATCACGTTGTCGCGCTGAAGGACTTGTTGGTTAACCAGGGCCGGGTATAGCTGTCGCAACACGGGTATTTCTCGGCCTAGCTTGCCCCCAGGAGTTGTGCGTTGGAGGCGATTTGAGCCAATTAGTCCGCGTCGGTATTATGACTCCGGGAAATATGTTTAAAGGTAATACCGTCAAAGGATTCAGCTAAATAGCTAGCGACCATGTGGTATGGTGCCAGGGTACAACTCATGCATCCAAATAAACCATTAAGTTGGTTAATCACAAGTTCGGAGTCGCCGAGGATGAGGGCACGGAGTGCCCGCAAGTCATGAAGGACTCCGAGGCCGATGATAAGCGCTTCGTATTCGGCCTGATTATTGGTGCATTCAAAATCCAGTTTGAGCGAAAAATACCAACGATCGTGGTGTGGGGATTGAATGACAATTCCAACGCCAGCCGAGGAGGACGTACTTGAGCCGTCAAAGTACATCGTCCAGTGGTTGTCGCGTGCTTGAACCATGCCGATTTCGACGTCGTTGCCCCCAAACCTATATGGGGAAGGGTGTGGAGCCAAGAAATCAGTCAGGGCCTGACCTTTGACAGCTTTCTGGGCCACGTATTGCAAGCTAAATTTGGACAACGCCATCGTCCATTTCCCGATGCGGCCTTTGACGATTGGTCGAGTCAGCATGTAGCGGATGACGTCGGTCTGAGCGATGACTTGGGTAACCGATGGGAGCATATAATGCCGAAGCTTGGAAGCGGCAAAAAACAAAGCTAGACACAGCTTCTCGACGGCGGGATAGTTGATCTCTGGTTGATTGAGATTCCAGCTTAGATAAAATATAGCCTGCTCTCGGCCAGCATCGTTGTCCTGCGTGAGGAGGCAGCCGATGGACTCTTCGGCCGCCGAGATATAGAGCTTCAGAGGTTTACCGCGTCGAGGGGGAACGAGGACAGGTGGTTTCGTGATGGAGACTTTGATTTGCGTAAACGCCGCCTGATGCTCGTTGTTCCACATGAATTTATCTGAGTCCTTGAGTTTCAAAAGCGTGGAGAACGCTTTCATTTTACCTGCCGAGTTAGCGATAAATCGACGGAGGAAACTTATCTGACCGAGTAAGGACTGGAGTTGTTTCTTCGTCGTTAGGGGTGGGGCATTGATGATTGCGCGTGCCTTATTCTCGTCGACTTCAATCCCACGGTGATGCACGAGGAAACCAAGAAAATTTCCTGCTGACACGCCGAAGGCACATTTGGCAGGATTCATTTTGAGGTTGTGCTGACGCATGCGGAGGAAAGCCTGTCGGAGATCGTCCAGATGTGTCTGTCGGCGTTTAGATTTGATGACAACATCGTCGATGTAAACTTCGACGATGGTTCCAATTAAATCATGAAAGATGGTGTTCATTGCTCGTTGGTACGTGGCACCGACGTTCTTGAGGCCGAATGGCATGACAACCCATTCATATGTGCCGAGTGCCCCCGGGCATCGAAATGCAGTCTTGTGGATATCGGCTTCGGCAATAAAAATTTGATTGTATCTGGCATGTCCATCCATAAAAGATAAGATCGCATGATTTGCCGCAGCATCAATTAATAGATCCGAAATCGGCATTGGATACTCATCTTTGGGAGTTGCCAGAATCAGGTTGCGGAAGTCGATACAAATGCGCAATGCATCACTTTTCTTTAAAACAAGAACGATATTGGCCAACCATCACTTTTCTTTCAAGAGCTGAACGAGTTCATCCTTGATGCCGAGTTGTACTTCGGTCGAGAATCGTCGAGGCGGTTGACGGAAAGGTTTACACTCAGGTTTAATGCGTAACTCATGCTCGACGAGAGTGCGATTTAAGCCGGGCATCTCGTGATAGCTCCAAGCAAAATAATCTTTGAACTCCTCAAGCAGAACACGAAGTTCGGCTTTCATAGGTTGGGGGAGCAAAGCACTAATAAATAAAGGCCGTGGGTCATCGGCCATCCCAACGTTAATTTCTTCTAATGGGTCATTGACTTGGGGCCGAGTGTCTTCCAGCTCGGCCGGGGCAGCTTGAACTTTGTCAAGAGATAAAACGGGACCGTTTTCTCCTTCGGCGAGGAACTCTACGAGGTTAACGCCTGAATTGGGTTGTTCAGAGATGGTATGCCAATGGGCCAGCAGTCGTTCCATAGTAGATGAAACCGCGGCCCGACGTTTTTCCCGATCGGTGTCAGACATCGGGGTCGGAGATAAGGTCCGCTAATTCGAGTCTCGCCGAATCCTGGTGGACAGTTTCGGCGCCAACCTCGATAGCTTTCTGAACAGAAATCCGAGTCGGCCGTCCTTCATCATTGAAACCTTGTAGGGTGATGTAGCCGACATGGTCATCATAATACCGTGCCTGGATCATATTAGTCTGGAACGGTTGAGAATCGGCCGGGTGAACAGTGACCGATTTACCGTCCCAAAAGACGAGCACTTGATATAATGACGAAGGAATACAGCTGGTTTGATGAATCCAATCTCGACCGAGCAGTGCATTATACTCGGTTTTGCAGTCGACGATGAAAAAGGCGGTCATATGGTTACAACCGGCAATGTTGACCCCTAAAGGAAGCACTCCTTTGGTCTGAGACTTGTCACCGACAAAACTACTCATGGTTATTCCTGAAGGAATGAGTTCGTCGGTGGATCGTCGCAAGGCTTTCATTACAGATACAGGCATGATGTTGACTGTTGCTCTGCAATCGACGAAAATCTTGGAGATTGGGTAACCTTCAATATGGGCCGTGACATACAACGGTTTTAAATGTTGAAGGTTAGCCGAGGAGGAACGGGGAAACAAGATGTCTAAGGCCGTTTTAAGCTTATGATCATCGTTAGTGGGTACATCGTCAGGGGTGACGAAATCAACTTGTGTTGCTTATTCGGTGACCACATCGCCATCCAAGAAACTTGGTTGGTGCGCGGTCTGCTGAAATTCGGCAGGCAAAACATGGACCATGCTGATTTCCATATTTTCAAGGACTGAAGGGCCCATTGGATCCTGGTCGTCTTCCTCCGGAGCAGAGAGGATTATATCGTTGTGTGCCAGAGCATTTGCGACCAGCTCGCTGTGTGTCTCAACATAGTCAGATGTTTGAGTCACACAATCCGACGATGTGCTTTGGTGACTGTTCTCTTTGGACTTGCATACCTCTGGCGTCGGGTTCTGCTCTTGCCGCGTCTGGCGAGCTTGTTCCTAATAGGCGATCCGGGTGTTCCTGGTGTCCAAGTAAGCGTCCAATCGTTCCACCCGTTTTATCTCATCGGCCGTCAATCCGAAAAATGAAACAGCCGAAAAGACTTCGAAATGATATCGAATGTGTTGAAGGTCCTCGAGAGAGAATGGAAGCTCGGCTGTGTCAATGTCTGTATGGGGGTCGACCTCGAAGCCGAGAACTTTAGCCTCTCGAATGTGCTGGAATCTAGCTTTCATCACCGGATCGGTGGTTTTCTGGATGATCTACTCGGCATCGGGGCAAGTTAATGCCAAGTTGAGAGCTTCTTGGCAAGCCTTGGGCAATCCGTATAAATCATTAGCAGAATACTTCTTGTGAAACTCTTTCATATATTCCAACGATTCACCGAGGAATGGAGGATGCAGGTTTCGTCGCATTTTGACGATGGGTTCTCTTGGCGGCAATGGGGGCAGTTGGCTTTCGGCATCTTTCTTAAATTGCTTGAAACGAGCCTTCATTTCACCAGGCCGAAGAAGAAGTTTGATCCGCTTCTCGGCCGCTTCAATGGTAGTTTCGAAGTCTCGATTAGTTTCCTTCCGCCCTTGTAATTCATCCATGATTGTCAGCGTTGGCCGATCATCTCCACTCCCTGCCGTTCCTTTCGGCTGCCATTTAGTGGCCGAAACAGGCTGGGCCACTTGACGTCGAGCCAAGCAATCTATTCGCTGACGTCGCGTTTCTGAGACTTGGACAACGCAGTGTACATGCCAGTAGGAGAATTATAGCTATACCACCGTTGATCACGTGGCTCAGGCGGCTTGAAGCTTTTTGGATGCGCTGATGAACTTGAGCTACTGGAGTTTCGTGAATAATACTCCTCGTTATAAAATGGTGCTTCAAACTCAAGACGCTGCCTGACCGAGGTAGACTCATCCGTCTGTTGCTTAGGGTCGAGTCTTTCGAATACTTTGACGCGCTGGCCTTCACTTGGTTTCTTCGAAGATGTCTCCGAGATCGCCGACTGTTGCCGAGGCGTCGGCGTCTGAGGTAGCTTTTTCTTGGGCTCGGCTAAGATAACACGTGTTTTACAATTACTACATAAGACCACCAGCCCGCCACTTTCTTCATCGCTGGAGTCCGACATGGATTGGACTATGGCCGGTCCTGAGAACTCGGTAGGTTGCGTATTGGAAGAGAGATCAATCTTAAGTCGGGGTCGAGAGTTTTTCTTGAGCACGTGTTGCACTGGTGCAAGCTCGATCTTCTCTTTCCCTTTACTTTTAGGCAAACGGGCGTCTACCATGCCAACTGTTGCCGAAGGGAATGGGTCCATATCGACCGTCATGCACTTTTCAGGAAATTTTAACTTGCCTTTGTCGATCCAGCTTTGGATATCATCACGGAAAACGACACAATTGTTTGTGGCATGCTTGGTCGAGTTATGATATTTACAATACGTCTTTCCTTTAAGCTCCTCGATCGTGGGAATGTTATGCCCTGGCCGAAGTTTGATGATCTTTGCTAATAGCAACTGATCAAAAATTGCTTCGGCCTTTATATTATCAAAGGTGTAAACTTTTGAAGTTTTCGTTGTCCCTTCTGTCGCCGAGCGAATTTTGGCATCTCTGGAATTGATTTGAGTCAACGCCTTACATATGTATGGTTTATCTATGACTATCTCGGCCTCGTCCACGCTGATGTACTGAGACTCTTCACCTTCAGTCGACGCATAACTGACCGTGGGATTTTTGTAAATCGTCCCCCGGGACGGGGATTTCAAGATCTTCTCCTCTCGGAGCAAATAGTCATATTGCTCGACATGCTGGGCTAATTCATACATATCTCGAAAGTTTACCCCCAAAAATTTCTTTTTGTATTCCACATCGAGGCCGTTCAAAGCAAGCCGGACAAATTCGACTTCGGGTAAAGGCACTCGGCACCAATTCCTGGCTGATTTGAATCTGGTAAGATAATCCATTGGTGACTCGTCAGATGCCTGAGCCATTCTTGCTAACGAAGAAACTGACATCTCCATCCCTGGCCGATAAAACTGCTCGTGGAATTTCTCGACCAACTCCTCCCAGTTTTGGACAGAATTAGGAGGGAGGTTGATATACCAGGCAAATGCTGAGCCGGTCAATGAGAAGTTGAATAGCCGTAACTTATGAAAATCACTATTAACATCTCCGCATTGCGCGGTGAAACGAGCCACCGGGACACCTGAGTCCACAAGCGCGACTTGCCGAGAAAGGGAAGTTAATCTCGGCGGTCAGCTCCGCAGTCTAGAAATCCCTAACAGAAACACTTGCGTTCTCAATGAATGGATAGTGAAGGATTGCGACGAGGATGGTGGTGAGGGATCTGACCCACCAACAAGGTCGTTTCTTCGAAAACGACTTGACGAGCAGTCTCGGTCAGTCGAGCAGACGTTTAGTCGAGGAATTGATAAATTGCATGACGTAATACGCAGTTCCAATGAACAACAAACCAGATTGCTCGAAATACTGGTTAGTAAGGTAAGTGACGGCAGGTCTTTCGATCTTTCCCAACACTTGCCACCAAGAAATAATCCGTTATCAATTGTACAGGCCGAGCCAATCCCTGCTCGGCTCAAACCAATTGAATTGGAAAAATGAGGAGGGTCGAATAGTAGGTCAGACGGATCCGACCAGAGAGTCGAAGCAACACCCGTTGATATGACCGAAGTTCAGCGGATGATCGACTCGGACATGAAAAAAGGGCCGAAGTTCCCTAAGTTTATCCATCAGTACCCCGCCTACGTGGAAACGTTCGGATACCCGAAAGGTTTCAAAATCCCTGATTTTAGCCTTTTTGCCGGTGAATGGTCCCTATCTTCGTTGGAGCAAGGGGATTCTGCGCCTGTGGCACACTTTGTCCTATGTTCTGAATTGGAAAATCGACTGTTGATTTTCCCATAGCTGTTTTCTTTTTTACCGATCGCGTTTCAATTGGCATGAACTTCGTAGTTTAGCACTGGGTCCCACTGGGCGTGCCAAAATGTTGACCCTAAAAACTACCAAACCTACGTGGCGCGCAGGCCGAGTAATTAATAAGCTAACTACGTACTTCGGTGAATGCGGGCGTGCCAACTCGTCGGCCGAGCTCGGCCGATGAGTAAATTTGTTGATGTTGCGTTGGGTGCGCGGCTGACATTTTGGACCCATAAAATTCATAAAAAAAACCCATAAAAATAGGAAACATAACCCTAAATTAAATGGTAAAATTCGCCCAAAATCTGAACAGCCACGTTTTGGACCCATAAGCTGCTCCAAAACTGGCCCAATAAAGCTGGATTTAATGTTTGGAATATTCTGAACACTTTTCCAGAAGGCCACGAACCCATCCGATGTCATCTTGGGCTCCAAAAACTCAATTTAAGCCCAAAAACGTCATTTTCCAGCACTGCGCACTGCTTCTTTATTTCATCGCCAGAAAATAACCGTTTGGTGGAAAAATCCCAAATTTTGATACGATCAAGATAAGTGACTAACGAACGTCCTCCAACTAGAATTACTCCAAAATTCGTCCATTTGGTCCTGTTTTGCTCCAGAGGAAGTCGAAAGTCCTATATTGAAAATACAATTCAAAGTATCAAAATTCTTCCAATATATTAACCAAAATATATTAAGATTAGGGTAAAATATATAATATAAAATCTACTCATCAAATACCCCCAAACTTAGCTTTTTGCTTGTCCTCAAGCAAAACAAAAATAAAAATAAAAGAAAACAACAACGAAACAATAGACCTTCCATAAATTAGCCTCAAAGCAATCTAGAGACGGTCACCAAACTTAAGAGAATTAAACATTTTTCAAAATAAAATTAACCAAACCTTACACAACATTCTCAAACGTAATGAGTGACATAACCAATATCAATACAACTTACTCAACCCGGATAGGTATATGCAAACCAAAGCTTCCACTTCAAATCCTCTACCATGAATATCACTCACACAAAAAAATCACACATTAAAGGGTAGAGTGTTTCACTCAAATCATGATAAGCAATATAAAACCCCATAAGCTTGCTCTTCATATCAACTCTCCACTAATGTAAATCAATTGCAACACCAAAGATCAAAGGTCTTTATAAAGGTTGTAACATTTGGCTAGGGTATGAGCTATCAAAGAAAGGATAGGGAAACACTAAAACTTAAGAAATACCAAGATATCTTCATAATGTACTTCGGTCGGCCCTCTTTTGAAACTTGAATCTTCTATTATTGGCGTCCAGGACTCATGTCATGAGGATGGAACAATTTCGAACTCTTCTTTTCTAATTCTTTTCTTTTTTTTTTTTTTTTTTTTTTTTTTTTTTTTTTTGAAGAAGAAGAAGAAGAAGAAGAAGAAGAAGAATAAAAATAATACTCGACATGGTACCTCGGTACACGCCACTTCTTATTGTAGACCCCAACCTTTATCTTCCTTGATGTCCACTTGGTATCCCTTAAGTTATAAGGTATGGCTAAAATAGATTAAATGTGTAGGGATGAATGTGGGTGATGAAAGAAAAGGCTAAGTGTTTGGCTTCAAAAAGGGTAACTAGGGAAAATGAAACATAAAAAGGTGGTTAGAAAGGCTCAAACGATCCAAACATGGCCTTTATCATCTCTCTAATGTTGCATGACTTAGGATTTCGCCTCGAGAGATATTGAAGCAAGTTCTAGTGAATGATAATGCTATCATGAAACCCACAAGAAAAAATATGCAAGAGGCTCAAAATCTCACAAGGGTTCAATAAGTTTTCACTTTAAATCCACATATAATTCTCTAAGTAAGAGATAATCATACTGACATTGGTTATTGGTATAAAATAAACTTGAGAATGATCATGTAAGAATCGGATTAACCATATAAAACAATTAAATTTTCACAAAAGAAGAACCAATTCAAATAAGTTTGTTGACCTAGAAGAAAGCGAATTATTATCATTGACTTATGGAAGGTCTAACTAAACGACTCAAGAAAAAGAAAATCTTTTTGGATTTTTGACATTTTTCAAATATTTTTTTTTTTTTTTATTTTTTTATTTTATTTTTTTCTTCTTTCCAGCCACAAAAAAAACCATAAAAAATTGGGTTGCCTCCCAATAAGCGCTTTATTTTAAGTCTGTAGCTAGACGTTGCGGAAGTCCGGTGGCTAGATCACTGGTGCCTTCAGAGTCAAAGACTCGTATGCAGTATCAAAGGGTGACTCCATGTATGGTTTCAGCCTGTGACCATTCACCTTGAATGTGTTGCCTTGAGCCTCATTAGATATTTCAACTGCCCCATGAGGAAAGATTTTAGTAACCAAATATGGCCCAGTCCAGCGAGATTTCAATTTCCCTGGAAACAACTTTAGCCTTGAACTGAATAGCAACACCTTTTGCCCTGGCTGAAATTCTTTCCGTAAAATTTGACTATCATGAAATGCCTTAGTTCTTTCCTTGTAGATGCGAGAACTTTCATAAGCACCCTGACTAATTTCCTCCAGCTCATTGAGCTGCAATTTACGTTGATCCTCAGCTGAGTCATATGAAAAATTTAACTCTTTAATTGCCCAATACGCCTTATGTTCAAGCTCCATAGGTAGATGACATGCTTTCCCATAAACGAGTCGAAATGGTGACATCCCAATAGGAGTTTTATAAGCTGTCCTGTAGGCCCACAATGCATCATTTAATTTTAAACTCCAATCTTTACGTGTTGAACCAATTGTTTTCTCCAAAATGCGTTTTAATTCTCTGTTTGAAACTTCCACTTGACCAGATGTCTGTGGATGATAAGGTGTAGCCACACGATGATTAATCCCATATTTTGCCAACAAATTACCAAATGGTTTATTAATAAAATGCTTTCCCCCATCACTAAGAATAACGCGTGGAATTCCAAAACGCGGAAATATAACCCCTTGGAGGAACCTCAGGACTACTGATCCCTGATTAGTTGGTGCTGCAATGGCCTCGACCCACTTAGAAACATACTCCACAACAACTAAAATATAGTGATTCCCATGGGAAGATGGAAATGGTCCCATGAAATCAATACCCCAAACATCAAATAATTCAACAATCAAAATACTTTGCTGGGGCATCTCATTCCTTCTGGTTTGGTTGCCGACTCTTTGACATCTATCACAAGCCTTGCACCAATTATATGCATCTTTAAATAGTGTAGGCCAAAATAACCCGCTCTGCAAAATTTTATTTGCTGTTCTTTTCTGCCCAAAATGTCCCCCACAAGCAAAATGGTGAGCGAACCTTAACACGCTTTCCTGTTCAGCTTCAGGAATACACCTGCGAATAATCTGGTCTGGGCAATACTTAAATAGGTATGGGTCATCCCAGAAATAATGCTTCACATCAGATAAAAACTTCTTTTTCTGCTGCAACGTTAAATCTGGATGCACTACCCCTTTAACCAAATAATTAACCATATCAGCAAACCATGGTGTACGGAATTGGACTGCAAATAGCTGTTCATCTGGAAAACTCTCCCTCAGTGGTAGGGAATCCTCTTCTGAAGTTGTCGGAATATTCAATCTAGACAAGTGGTCAGCCACCACATTTTCACTGCCCTTTTTATCTCTGATTTCTAAGTCAAACTCTTGCAATAAAATAATCCAACGAATCAATCGAGGCTTAGCATCTTTTTTATACATCAAATATTTCAAAGCTGCATGATCTGTATAAACAATCACTTTAGCCCCAACTAAATACGAACGAAATTTTTCCAAAGCAAAAACCACTGCCAACAATTCCTTCTTTGTTGTTGAATAGTTTAGTTGTGCATCATTGAGGGTTCGACTAGCATAATAAATAACTTGGGGAAGTCTATCTTTCCGCTGTCCAAGAACTGCTCCCACTGCATAATCTGATGCGTCACACATCAATTCAAAGGTAGGCTCCAATTAGGAGCTGCAATAATTGGTGCTGTAGTGAGGAGTGTCTTTAACATCTTGAAGGCCTCCAAACAAGCCTCATCAAAAACAAAAGGAGCATCTTTAGCCAATAAATTACACAAGGGTCGGCTAATCTTGGAGAAATCCTTGATGAACCGTCTATAAAACCCGGCATGGCCAAGAAAAGATCGAACACTCTTAACAGTTGTCGGAGGTGGAAACTTTTCAATTGCATCAATTTTAGCCTTATCAACTTCAATACCCCTGTTAGAAATCAAGTGGCCTAGGACAATTCCCTGCTTAACCATGAAATGACACTTTTCCCAATTTAAAACCAGGTTTGTCTTAATGCACCTTTCAAGAACTAGAGATAAATTCTGCAAACATTGGTAAAAAGAATCCCCAAAAACAGAAAAGTCATCCATAAATACCTCAACTACATGTTCAACTAACCCGGTAAATATGCTCATCATGCAACGCTGAAACGTGGCAGGCGCATTGCACAAACCAAAAGGCATTCTTCTATATGCGAAAGTCCCAAAAGGACAAGTAAAGGTTGTCTTTTCTTGATCCTCAAGGGCAACTGGAATCTGGTTGTACCCTGAATAGCCATCCAAAAAACAATAGAAAGCACGACCAGCCAATCTTTCCAACATTTGATCAATGAATGGCAATGGAAAATGATCTTTTCTAGTACCAGCATTCATCCTTCTATAATCAACACACATACGCCACCTTGTAGTCAAACGAGTAGGCACAAGTTCATTATTATCATTCTTCACAACTGTAATACCAAAACGTTTTGGCACCACCTGAGTTGGACTAATCCACTTACTATCTGAAATAGGATAGATCATCCCAGCATCCAAAATCTTCATAACTTCATTACGAACAACTTCTTTCATAATTGGATTCAAACGACGTTGAACGTCAATGGCAGGCTTTACTCCATCTTCCATCAAAATTTTGTGCATACAAATTGTAGGGCTGATCCCTTTAATGTCAGCTATAGTCCAGCCAATTGCATCTTGATGACTTCTTAAAATGCGCAACAATTTATCTTCTTCTGTTGACGATAAATCAGCAGCTATAATAACTGGCAGCGAAGAATCTGCACCCAAATAAGCATATTTCAAGTGTTCTGGAAGCACCTTTAACTCCAGTTTAGGTGGCTGTACCTTAGAAGGCTGTAACAGCTTTTTGGGTTCCCCCAAACTCTCAAAAACATGCCTCCAACGTGGGGGTTGAAATGAAACACTTTCCAAAGCCGAAACATACTCAAAAACCTCTTCATCTTCTGTATTTTTCTTCTCAAACCCATGTAACACATTTAACAGTGGATCAGATGTCAAACGTGGCATAATTTCAGCATGTAATATGCTGTCAAGCACATCAACACGCATACAATCATGCACATCAACTGGCCTTTTGGTAGCTTCAAATAAACTGAACACAACAGATTGGTCTTGCACTCTAAGTGTAAGTGTCCCAGCCTCTACATCAATTAACGTTCTAGCTGTTGCCATGAAGGGGCGTCCCAAAATAATCGGTGTTTGCATATCTTCATCCATATCCAAAATCACAAAATCTGCAGGAAGATAGAGATTATCCACTTTAATAATTAGGTCTTCAATAATACCCCTTGGATAAGCAACTGAACGGTCCGCTAGTTGTAGAATAACTGATGTAGGCTTGATTTCTCCTTGTCCTAGTCTCTGAAAAACAGAAAAAGGCATTAAATTAATACTAGCACCTAAATCAATTAAAGCACGTTTAAAATGAGAATTTCCAATTGTGCTTGAAATTGTAAAACTCCCTGGGTCTTGTTTCTTTGGGGGCAACTTGTGAAGCAGAACAGCGCTGCACTGTTATGTAAGAATCACTTTCTCAAAATCAACGAGCTTCTTTTTCTTTGAGCAAACATCCTTCAAAAACTTGGCATAAGACGGAATGTTCTTGATGGCATCAATTAACGGTAGATTAATCTGAACCTTAGACAAAGTCTTCATAAAATCTGTCAATTGTTGATCTTTAACTTTAGGCTTCAACCGTTCGGGGTAAGGCATAGGTGGCTCATAAACAAGATCCTCAACAATATCTGCACCATTTTTGGAACTGTTCAATGACTGTTCAGAATCTTTTGAATTGGCAGATTTTTCAACATTCCCCGAATCTGTTTTTGGCTGTGAAGCCACCCGCGAATTTTGAACGCAATTTTCATCCCTGTTATCAAAACTTTTGCCGGAACGTAGAACTCTAACTGCCTTGCAATCTGCACCTCCCCTTGGATTTGGTTCGGTTTGGCTGGGAAATGTACCCGGTGCCCTTCCAGAAACCTGCAAAGCAATCTGCCCCATCTATTTTTCCATGTTTTTCACTGTTGCCTGCAGATTTTGAATTTCTTGAGTGGTTGTATTTGCCAATTTTTCAATTGCAACCTCCCAAGCAGCCTTAGGTGTCACAGGTTGCTGTACCTGATGTTGGAATTGAGGCCTAGTGTGATGTTCCTTGTCCCACCTTAGATTAGGATGATCTCTCCAACCTGGGTTGTAGAAATTAGAATACGGGTCATATCGGGGCCGCTGGAAATTGTTAAATGCATTAACCTGCTCTGCTGTAAAATCTGGTGAAACATCTTTATGTGGGCAGCTCATAAAATCGTGAGTTATCATGTTGCAAATGCTGCAGGCAGCTTGTAAGGGCTGCTGTACAGCAACCTGAGAACCTGGCATTCTCTGTAATAACATGTCAAATTTTGCGTCAAGCCTTTTCTCCATTTTTTCAATTTGTGCTGTAACATATGGAGAGTCGTTAGACATCTCAAAAACAGACCTAGATTGTGACTGCTCAACTACCCACTGTTGTGTATCAACTGCCATTTTTTCAAATAACAAACAAGCCTCTTGTGCATTTTTGTCTTTGTACGAACCTCCGCATGAAGCGTTGACAAGAGTTTTTGTAGTCATATTCAACCCTCTGAAAAATATATGCACTTGATCAGTAGTGTTAATACCCGAATGCGGACATTTTCTAATCAACTCTTTGAACCGCTCCCACGCCTCATGAAACTCCTCATTTGGTTTTTGGGCAAATGATAAAATCTGAGTTCTCATGTCAAGAGTCTTAGAAGCCGGATAATACTTGTTTAAAAAAATTTCGCTGAGTTGGGCCCATGTACTAATGCTTCCAGATGGGAGTGTGAGGAGCCATCTCTTTGCTTGATCTTTTAGTGTGTATGGAAATAATCGCAGCTTAATAGATTCGGCTGAAAATCCCCTCATCAAAATGTTTTTGCACCCCATTAAAAATTCTGCAATGTGCATGTTAGGATCATCAGTTGATAACCCATGAAATGTAGGTAGAATATTCAACATGTGACGCTTTATTTCAAATGCAGACCCTTCCTCCACTGCCGGATATGTAATGCAACTGGGTATGTTTGTGGTATGGGCAGTCAGTGAATCACCCAGGGGCAGACCTGCCTCTGGAATTACAAATGCCATTTTTTCTTTGTTGTGCAGGTCCCCAGAAAAGACTGATTGCAGAAATGTCTCCTGCAGAGGACGAACCCTCTGCAAAGTTTGCTCCCTGCGTTTCCTCCTTAAATTCTGCCCAAGTTCTGGATCAAGTGGAATCAATTTCTGCACTGTTGAACGGGTGCTGACCATGCACAGATTTCTGAAATCTGCACTGATGTACTGTTGTAATCTGTAAAAATAAAATAAAAACGAAAATTAATTTTTTTTTTATATGTATAAACTGCAATAACTAATTGAAAATCTGATTAGTAGGGATTATTTTAAATAATCCCCGGCAACGGCGCCATTTTCTTGATAGGGATTTTACTACTCATGTGAATGCGATAAAAAACCTCCTATTTTACTTGCAAGAATCACAAGGTTATTGTAGTATAAACGGATCTCGCAAGGTCATTCTCCACAGGGATTATTAAATAATTCGAAACAAATCAGATTCCAATTAATTATTGTAAAGTAGAATTTTAGATGATTGATTTTGTAACCTACTTAAATTAAAAACGAATTTAACTATTAAAGATAAGACAATCTGCAATATTAAAACTAGAGAGAAAATAAAACAGTTTTGGGAGAAATCAAATTAAGAAAGCACTAGGGTTCCACCATCACCCAGCAATCCTATGAATTTTTACCAAATACTTATGATCTACACATGCCACTTTGAAGGTTAGATTTTCCTAATTCATATTCTACTTGGAACCTCCAACATAGAACGTATATCTAACATGCAACCCGTCCGGACGTTCGGATCAAATCTGAACATGAAAGACTCATTATGCTTTATGAAAATCCTTTGAAAAACCATGCAATCCTTAAGACGTGATATTCATCCTAAGTGAAATTACAATTATTAATCACAAGAAGCTAGCGTCAATTTCAGGGAACCTTCCGACCAAAATTGCATCAAATTACTTTTCTAAAAATCCTAATGGTGATCAGGCATTAAGACAATTAGATAGTTTTTATCCCGGTGATTAACAATTCAAAGTATGCATGCAATCAATCATAAGCAATTAACTAAATATCACATATTCCTGCTAAGGCTCAAGGTTTCGCCCTAGCAAAAGAAATTAGTTCCGCATATTCATAATTGAAATCATAGAAAATATTATTAAGAAAAGGATTGAAAACACCTTCAAGTAGAAAATCTCCAAAACCCTAGCAATTATCTCTGTCTCCAAAGTTGCATAAAATAAAGCGTAGAGAAAAATATGGTAGACGGCCAAGCAATATATCTGCCAAGCCTCCCCCTAAACCCTAGCAAACTAAAATTCATAAAAAAAAACCCATAAAAATAGGAAACATAACCCTAAATTAAATGGTAAAATTCGCCCAAAATCTGAACAGCCACGTTTTGGACCCATAAGCTGCTCCAAAACTGGCCCAATAAAGCTGGATTTAATGTTTGAAATATTCTAAACACTTTTCCAGAAGGGCACGAACCCATCCGAGGTCATCTTGGGCTGCAAAAACGCAATTTAAGCCCAAAAACGTCATTTTCCAGCACTGCGCACTGCTTCTTTATTTCATCGCCAGAAAATAACCGTTTGGTGGAAAAATCCCAAATTTTGATACGATCAAGCTAAGTGACTAACGAACGTCCTCCAACTAAAATTACTCCAAAATTCGTCCATTTGGTCCTGTTTTGCTCCAGAGGAAGTCGGAAGTCCTATATTGAAAATATAATTCAAAGTATCAAAATTCTTCCAATATATTAACCAAAATATATTAAGATTAGGGTAAAATATATAATATAAAATCTACTCATCAACGTTCAAAGCCCATTGGGCCTTAAGGTCCAATACTATCCCGAGGTCTTTAACGAACTTATTCGTTTGATTAATTAACATATTAATTAATCCTTACCATAAATAATTAAACCATTTAATTATTCTTACTCATCTCCATTGTTTCTTCAATCTCCACCTTACACGGTGTACGATCCATTAGGTTCCTTTTAGCGAGGCAGTGGGCGATTAAAACCATTTCAAATCGATTGTGAATTGAAACTTACTTTCAATTCTCCCTTTAGTGATTATACACGTTTAGTGCTTCCACAAACCATGAGTGACACCTAGCAGCATATCATGGTTACCCAAGCTAATCAGAAGAGGTGGAGAACCTATTCAGTTTAGGATTACAATGCAATACGGTTTTTCTCTAATACAATACTCTTGACCACATTGTTTGGTTTAATAGTTTATTCATGTCGACTATCCAATGTGATTCGTTTACTTATATGATTACCTTGAATGTGATTTGGAATGACTTCCTAAATCTCATTCATACTCTGGCCAGAGATTCTTAATCATATCATAGAGTATTCTCCCTCAAACGGTTTGAAGGTTAGAGATCCCTTGTTGCGCATTTAATTGCCTCCATGGCTAAGTGGCTTAACCCCAACTATGCCGTGGACACCCGCGAATGGAGTGACTTTGACATAATCAAAGATCAAGGACTTAACCACAAGACAACTATGATGTCTCAGGTCAAAGGACTACTTTGCATTATCCCAACCATGAGTTCTCATGTGACATGAGTATGAGAACTCCTCGTTGATCGTGTTCAGTGGACTCATTCACTATTGAGCACCTACATGCTTGTCTTGGTGTCAGTCACACCAATGACTCGAGACCTGTCACTCTCCCTGAGAGAAGACATAGCACGTACTGATCTTAACGGACTGTCAATGCCCAATTGGCAATCGTATGATCAGGAACGTTTAGGATATGTATACGAAAAAGAATGGTCTCAAGAATCTAACTTGTTTAAATTACATTCTCTTAATTACATATTCCTTGGACTTATCGTTTAAGCATATAACATTTATATGAGACGGCTTAAAACAATAATCTTTGCCCTTGATATTAAACTAGATTAGTTTAACATGTGAAATGTCCGTAAAGTATCATCACATGATTGGTTTTAGGGCACATTTCCAACAGGAATGTACCATTTTGAATCCCAAAGAAGCATAATGCATAAATAGAATCCTTTATGCATACGCAGAAAGGTGATTTACGCTAATTCATATTGTATGAAAAATGGTGATATGACTTGTACCAAGATCGGTACAAGACGATATCAGTGCAAGCCCAGGATCAAAACCATGGTAACTGTCAAGTGAGTCCTTAAGTATTTAAGAAATACTAAAGGATAGATTCCTCAAGAATGAGGAAGCATTAGAGTAACGCAATGGAAGTGTAAATGTATTAGATTATGAATCTAATATCGTATCCATCATTGGATGTCTCTTCATTATGAATGAAGAGATAATTGGATATCTCTTTATTATGACTAAAGAGATATTTGTGTGGAAACATTATAAGTAGTGACTTTAGTGTGTTCCATCATGCATGCAAAATATATTGTCATATAGAAGCTTACAACAATGTTGTATGGATGGGAAAGTTCATTTATGAACTCTCCATTCGATTCCAACCAAAAAGTGTCTCTAGTGTACACACACTACGACGCTAATGGGGCAATAGCTCAAGCCAAGGAATCAAGGTCTCATCAAGATCCGAACTCAAATGAGAGACTAAACACATGATTGGGAATCATGTATGATGGTGACGGCGTTATTCTCAAGGTTGCTTCTATGGATAACATATAGATATCCATTGTCTAGGCCTACTAGTAAATCATTTATGAAATGAATTCAAAAGAGGTATCATCACTGATGACCAAGCTGATTGGCTCTACTGCAAGTGGACGAATGTTGAAAATGTGCCCCAAAACCAATCATATGATGATACTTTACGGACATTTCACATGTTAAACTAATCTAGTTTAATATAAAGGGCAAAGGTTATTGTTTGAAGTTGTCTCATATAAATGTTATATGCTTAAACAATAAGTCCAAGGAATATGTAATTGGGAGAATGTGATCTAAAGAAGTTAGATTCATGAGACCATTCTCTTTCGTATACATACCCTAAACATTCCTGATCATAGGATTGCCAATTGGGCATTGACAGTCCGTTAAGGTCAATACGTGCTATGTCTTCTCTTAGGGAGAGTGACTGGTCTTAAGTCATTGGTGTGACTGACACCAAGACAAGCATGTAGGTGCAAAATAGAGAATGAGTCCACTAACCACGATCAACAAGGAGTTCTCATACTCATATCACATGAGAACTCATGGTTGGGATAATGCAAAGTAGTCCTTTGACCTGAGGCATCATAGTTGTCTTATGGTTAGGTCCTTGATTTTGACTATATTCGTCAAAGGGTGTCTATGACATAGTTAGGATTAAGCCACTTAGCCATAGAGGCAAGTGAATGCGCAACAAGGGATCTCTAACCTTCAAACCATTTGAGGGAGAATACTCTATGATATGATTAAGAATCTCTGGCCAGAGTATGAATGAGATTTAGGAAGTCGGTCCAAATCATGTTCAAGGTAATCATATAAGTAAGTGAACCACATTGGATAGAAGACATGAATAAACTATCAAACCAAACAATGTGGTCAAGAGTATTGTATTAGAGCAAGTCCACCCCTAAAGACTTTGTGCTAGCACCCAGCGCATTTATCCACTCAAGTGAACAGTAATAGACCCCAGTGAACAGTAATAGGCCAAAGCATCTCCATCCCTAAAAATACGCTGGCACTCAGCCTATCTAATATTATATTATTTTATTCATATCAATTAATATTTTATCATTTAATTTATTTTTTCTTTTTTCTTTTTTCTTGCTTTCCCTTTCCGGTCCTTTCTTTCTCTCTCCCTCTTTCTTTCCATCTCTCTCTATCTATTTTCTCTCCCTCTCTCTCTTTTCCAGCTCACTCCCGTGAGCTCTCCCTCTTCTTCCTCTTCAAAATCTTCAACAAATCAAACACAAAATATCTCTGCAATCAATGAAGTCGAGAGCTTGAGCTCTCCTCAGATCTTTCTCCCCTAGATCTCTCTACAATATCTCTGCAATCAATGGTTGTTTCATGAATTGAATCCCACAAACCCCAAATGGAGGTTGAAAATTAAATGGGTTTTTAATTTTCTGGGTGAAATCTCCATCGACGGCCCTAATTCTCTCGACCATCCGGCGTCGAAGAGGGCGTCGAAGGCCCCCAAACGCCATCCCCACCGCCCTTTGCTCTGAATCCTACAAATTGGCATTCTTCAAAACCTCCTTCACCTGACCTGGCGCGGAAAAAAAAAAAAAAAAAAGGTGGCTGATGTCACGCTGGCGTCAGATAGGCCGGTCTCTGGGTCTGTCAAGAATGAGCTGGTCTGTTGCCTGGCTTGGGTTGGGTGCCAGGCAATTGGGCGGGCTGGAGTGAATTGACAGGGTGCCAGCCTGATTTTTTGGCTGGGTGCTGGGCAAATCCACCTCCGGTGGAACTGCTCTTAGAGAAAGATCGTATTGCAATGTAATCCCAAACTGAATAGGTTCTCCACCTCTTCTGATTAGCTTGGGTAGCCATGACATACTACTAGGTGTCACTCATGGTTTGTGGAAGCCCTATAGGTGTATAATCACTAAAAGGAGAATTGAAAGTAAGTTTCAATTCACAATTGATTTAAAGAGTTCTAATCGCCCACTACCTCGCTAAAAGGAACCTAATGGATCGTACACTGAGTAAGGTAGAGATTGAAGAAACAACGGAGATGAGTAAGGATAATTAAATGGTTTAATTATTTATGGCTAGGATTAATTAATATGTTAATTAATCAAACAAATAAGTTCGTTATAGACCTCAGGTTAGTTTTAGGCCTCAAGGCCCAATGGGATTTGAATGTTAAAGTCCAATAACTCAAGTTGTATGACAACTTGAAAACACAAAGGGCTTCAAAGCCCAAGTAACCTACAATGGCCGGCCATATAGAGAGGGGTAGTGAACTTGCCTTAATTGCAAGTTTGCCACTCCATTGTGAGGTGTTATAAAGGCAACTTTATAGCCATTTCATACTTAGGGTTTTCTTATGAGAAAAGATGAGAACACATAGCTCTTTTGACTCTCTAGGAGGCTGGCCACCTTGGAAGAGATTACTAGCATCTATCTCTTCCTAGGTCACTCATCTCTTCCTCAATGTTCACCTTGGTGTGGAGACTTAGAGGTTCCCTATTTTGGGAACTTGGAGAATCCATTCATCCATCCTCCTCCAAGAAATCCATGGAGCTAAGAAGTAAAGAATGAAGGCCCTTTCTCATGGGGGATTAGCCTTTGCTTATGCAAAGAGGATTCAACAAAGGTATAAGATTTCTCAACTCACTTTGTTTTTTAGTTGAGTCTTGGTTCAACACAACTACTAGGCTTTGAATTTCATGGGTTAAGTTTTTGTTTTGAGTGCATACAAGCATGATTCTGCCTTTTAATTGTTAATAGCATGCATAGATGTTGCTCAAATGAACATGTTTTCACAAATATTTCCTTCAGCCACAGGGGCAAAGGTTTCATTACAATCTATTCTAGGCTTCTGTGAATAGCTCTTCGCCACCAACCTTGCCTTGTTTTTCTGCACAAATCCATCTAGATTCAATTTTGTTTTATAGATCCTTTGACTCCAATGATTGGTTTATCAAATGGTCTATCAACTAGCTCCCAAGTAGATTCATTTTACTCATCTTCCATAGCTTTTTGCCATGATCCATCCTTGGTAGCTTCTTCAAAACTTTCTGGTTTTATAATGCACATATTGCACCTCTCATACACTTTTGCAATACTTTTGTACTTGAGAGGAGTGTGATCAATATCTTGTGGACCTGTCATCCTTCCTTGGTCACATACCTCAGTGCTTGAGCTTGGCACTTCACCGTCTTCACCTACTACACATTGTGCTTCAGAATCACATGAACTCCCTTCAAAACCTTGTTCTCCTTCTGGCACTTCAGTAATTTGAATACTCACACTCATTTCCTTCTATGCATTCCAATCCCAACATGCATCTTCATTTAACACAACATCTCTGGAAACAATCACTTTCCCAGATTCAATGTTATATAGCCTATATCCCTTCTCACAACTACCATACCCCAAGAAAATGCACCTTATGCTTGCCAAATCCAATTTCTACCTCTGTTGGGTTGGCACATGAGAGTAACACAATGAACCAAACACCTTTAGATGCTTAATTCCTGGTTTCCTCCCACTATATGCTTTAAAAGGTGTTTTCTTATTCAAGGCTTTGGTTGGACACCTATTCCAGATATAAACAGAAGTATTGATTGCCTCATCCCAAAATTCAAGTGGAATCTTCTTCTCCAACATGAGAAACTTAGCCATTTCCACAATAGTTTTATTCTTTCTCTCTACCACACCATTTTACTGCGGTGTGTATGGAGTGGTGAGTTGTCTTTCCATGCCTATATCTCAACAGAACTTGTTAAATTCCATGGAAATGTATTCCCCTCCTCTATCACTTCTGAGCTTCTCTAATTTGTAACCACTTTGCAATTCCACGGTGGCTTTGAATCTTTTAAACACATTAAACACTTCAAACTTGTGTCTTAAGAAATAAACCCAGCACATTCTTGTGCAATCATCTATGAAGGTGAGAAAATATCGATTCCCAGCCTTTGTAGTTATCTGCATTGGACCACAGATGTCACTGTGTATATGTTCTAGAGGAGTTAATGCTTAAGTATTAGCTTCCTTTGGAAATGCCTCCCTACATTGCTTACCAAGAACACAGCCTTCACACACTCCCTTAATTGTTTTGATTTCTGGTAATCCCACAACCATCTCTTATTCTTGTAGTAACTTCAAACTGCTCATGTTTAGGTGTCCCAATCTTCTGTGCCATATAATGGTGGAATGACATACACTTGCCTTAAAAGCTATGTGGATTCCAGACTGCAGTTTCATTGGAAAACTTCGATTTCCTCTCATTGGTACTCTTGCAACCATATTGGTAAAGGAACTATCATCATATATCTCCACCTTGTGATCTCCAAACACCAAGTAGTAGCCATGCTCCATCATTTGACCCACACTAAGCAAATTTTCTTTCAATCCAGGCACAAGTATAACCTCCTTAATATATCTCTTGCCTATTTTAGTTTCAACCACAAGACTTCCTTTTCCAGTCACTTCAACAAGTTGTCATGTACCCATTTCCACCTTTGTAGTCACATTCTTATCAATATCAACAAGTAGATCATCCTTACCTGTTATATGATTACTACACCCACTATCTACATACCATACATCATCACATCTTTTTGCACTAGAATTAGCTTTATTACTAGCATAAAACATAGTTGGTGTAGATTCTACCTAAGTAGCATAATTGAGCTGTTACATTGGTTTCTTGCTATTGCAGTCCCTTGCAAGATGACCAAACTTGTCAGAGTTTTAACACTTTAGCTTGCCTTTGAATCGACACTCACCAAAATGCAATTTGTCACAATGCTTGCAAGTGAACCATCAGTGGGTTTGTTATACCACTTTTTACCTTTTGCCTTCCAATTTTGATTTCCAGTGAACTTAACTGGTTTGGAATTCACACTAAGACTAGAAAATGCCCTCTCAGTTTTGTTTTCAGAATGCCTATCTAGCCTTAACTCAAAGCTCTACAAGGAGGCAACCACTTCTTGTACCTCAATGACATCCAAATCTTTTGAATGCTCAATAACAAAACAAATAGAGTCATAAGCTGATGGCAAACTAATTAACAACTTTTGAACAATTCTCTCTCGAGATAATTCCTTTCCATAGCTCCACATTTGATTTATCATATCAAACAATTTTGTAAGATATTCTTGTATATTCAAACTCCCTATGAAGACCTTGCAATTTAACACTTCTAACATGTTTATCACCATGGTATTCTTGCTGCAGAATGTCCCACGCGCCTTTCGAGGTTTCTTCATGAGAAATTCTGGGAAATATCTCATCTGAGACAGCTTCCTGAATCATGCCCAGAGCTTTAGCATCCTTCATAAGTCTCTTTACGAGTGTTATATTCATAATTCCTCTTTTCCTTTCTTCTTCCCATCAGATTCATCATCATTCTTTGAATCTGAGCTTTCGAACCCCTTTTCAACTAGATCCCACAGCATGTGAGACTTGAAAATGGTTTTCATCTTAATACTCTATAACTCATAGTTATCACCGTTGAAAACCAGTGCTCTCACCTCGTTACTACCTGATCCTGCCATGTTAGACTCAAATCACAATCAACTCGAGCTCAATTTCAAGTTTCTTGGTAGCTCCTTCACAAATCCAAAAGCCCAGTATCAGTTGATCAAACTTGGCTCTGAGGCCATGTTAGCATACACAGACTGTTGTCTTGTATGTAAGCTTCAATCAACAATCAATGGAGTAAGAAATCTAATGAAATTGCAAAATGAGCATCTCAATTCATTCACACGCACATTGAGCACATGTAACCGTTAGAGGGAATGAGAATATTCCCTCATTACATCATTCAAATCTAGCCCTTTATTCATCTACCCTATGAGGTAATGAAACATGGCATAAACCATCACTTACTCTAAGATTACATCTTAGTTGTACACTTGGACTGTGATCCAATGGCTAACATTAAAATTGAGTTTTACACTTAGTTCTTATGCTATTTCAGTATATACACTTACACACTAACATATTTGGGTTCTGAATTTCAGGAATTTTCTCGGGAAAGCTAAAAAAAAAAGAACTATTAATTTGATTGGAACACTACATTTCAAGGAAGAAGCTTCACTTCAAATATGGCATTACCAAGCATATTGGCCAAGACGAAAGAACAGTCCATGCCACTTTTGGCTGCTGTTGTCATCCACGTTGAAGTTCAAATCAAATCCACACGGTGCTACCCGCCGTCTTCCATGGTCCATGCCAGGAAGAAAGAAGCTTCCCTAACTCGTGCTCTTAATTTGTCTATGCTCCACACCAAGAAGAGACAAGTAGCTTTGCCATTCTCGTCGAGTAAACATCGACAGAAATTTGAAGACCCGGTCCTTGTAAAAAAAGGCTACCAGGAAAATGGTTCATAAAGTTGTCATCGTCGCAGCCCAAGGAGCGATGCTTCCAAGCTTGTGTACCAAGTCATAAAAGCGAGAAGATGATGCAGATGATGTCTTCGTTTACAACAACAATGAAGTATGAAGAACAAATCTTATTCGACTTCAAATGATAAAGACAATGAACAACCTGTTCTTCTCTAATCACCAACTATGCAAGAAGGGGACATTCAATTCTGTTGCACCAAATACCAAGAGAAAGCCAAAGTAGACTCCTGCTAAAACATATGAAGAGAAGTTGATGAAATTATTGGTATGGGGCTGCTAACTTCAGTTATAAATTTTCCTTCATAATTCCTATCCAAATTTGGAATGGGATTGCAAAGAGAAGACAAGAGTTCGCCGCATGCAAATTCAAAGGTGGAGTTCACATTTTTCTAAAAAGGAATGATATCCTGTGCAAATTCAAGAACCTAAAACACAACTGCAACAAAGCAATTGGAATGCCCCTTACGTGACCATTTGAAATATTGGTCCATTAATAAACCATGGATGGGATTAAGCTGCATGACAAAGGCACATGCTCAAAGTGACCCATCAACACAATGACGTGTGGAGACAAGTTCAACGACATCAAAACATGATGCTTCTGTACCATCACAATTTAGTGGATTTGAATCGCTACAAATTTTTTAGATGTGAACCATGCCAAATTAACGGGCCAAAGTCCCGTTAATTACCAAATAAATCAAATGGCATAAAGCCACCCGAAGAATTTGAATTCGATCTACGTTGGTTTGATCCCACAAAGGATATGTAGGTAGTCTAGTACCAAATTCTAGACACAACCACAACCAAACCCAAATTCAAATTCAAACAATCATGTTCTTCATCAAGCTCGTGGAGAAACAATATGCACAACAAATAGGTGCCGATTCATCCCCAACAAAGTCGAAGACCACGCACCACGTGAAACTCCTTGTGGTCCTATTTCATTCAAGATTAAGCCTCGACGGCCCTTGAAGAAATGACAAGTCTGATTCAAGATCAAGTGTTAACCACCCTTAGATCAAATTTCGACTCCAAAGAAATGTAGCAAAGCTAAACCTTTGGAGGAAACCAGAATGCTCTCTGGCCAAAGAAAACACTCATGTTCTTCACCAAGCTTACGGAGAATCAACAAGCACAAATATACGTGCCGATTTAACACCACCAAAGCCGAAGATCACTCACCGCGTGAAGCTCCTCTTGGTCCCATTCATTCAAGATCAAGCATCGACGACCTTTGAAGAAATCACAAGTCCAATTCAAGGTCCAGTGTCCACATAGAAATGAAGTAAATCCGAACCTTTGGAGGAAAGCCAAAAAGCTTTTTGGCCAAAGCTAACACTCAGTGATCTTCATCAAGCTCGTGGAGAATCAACAAGCGCAACAAACACATGCCAATTCATCCACTACCAAAGACAAAGATCACCAGCCACGTGAAAAATCCTCGTGGTCTCATTTCATTCAAGACCAAGCCTTTACAGCCCTTGAAGAAATAGACAGCCCAATTCAAGACCAAGCCTCAACAGCCATTGAATAAATTGTCAGCCCAATTCAAGATCAAGCCTCAACGGCCCTTGAATAAGCTTCTAGCCCAATTCAAGATCAAGCCTCAATGACCCTTGAATTGACATCTACATTGAAGGACTTCAAAGCATAGTGGTCAAAGTACATTCACTATATGGAGGGACTTCAAAACATATCTTCTACACGTGACAAACACATGCATACGATGAGCCTTGAAGTGGGGACTTTTGTAGACATCGAAATTTCGGTGAAATAAATGTTCACCAACGCATTAAAGTTTTGACATGCCAGGGCATACGTGGCATGTGCCATGTGTCTCACAAATTGTACACATGGCGTGTGACTCAACAAAATCGGACAAGTCATCAAGAAAGACACGTGTCAACACTTGACGGAAAGGAATTATTTGATTTTTAATTTAATTAAATCAAATGTTAATTGATGGAGACAAATCACGACCCGGCCCATAAATCGAGTCCTGGTTCTTTCGTCAATTAATCAAGCCCACAATCAAGGCCAAATCCATCCGTGGCCAAAGCTTGGAGAGTCTATAAATAAGAGGCTCCAAGACAAAGAAAGGGATCCAGAAATCAATTCACACCCATACGCTGAAGCTTTGAAATTATGAAGCTCTCAAGCACTCAAACCCACCAAACACTCAAACATTCAAGAAGACTCGGAAAATCCTTCATGTTCTTCGTCAAATCCCGTGAAAAACCACCAAGCACCTCTACACGTGCCGGTTCCTCCATTGCCAAGAGCCAAAACCTTGCGACATTCGTTCATCCAAGATCAAGTCCTCGCGACCCTTGGATCAACAACACTACACTTCTACACATTTGGGAGATCAAATCAAAGGATCAAGTTGTAAAGAGATTGTAACCCTACAAATTCATTAATACAAATTATCTATTTTGTACACGTGTTCTTGTCTCATTTGTCGCAAGATTTTCGTGTTTACAGAAACCAAGACTACGTTAAAGATGGTTTCTTCCAAGTCAACCAATCTCTTTGATTGTAGTCACCTTAGCTACCAACTAGCCTTGAAGGTTTCACTATTTTGGGTCAAATGGTATTATATCATTTCCTTGTGTATATGTCATACACACACTTAATCTTCATTCTAATTCTTTTGAAGTAAGAGGTGTAACTCTATGATCTAGTCACAAAGTTCAAACCATTCAACCGAGACGGATTATAGATCCTTCTTGACTGTCTTGGAGCTTGTGGAGTAGGAACTAGGTTGTTAAGTTTGTTGAGTACCTTCTTGTCTCTTAAAGAACTCTTTACTTGAGTTCTATCTCTCGTTCATTTGCTCTATCTTAGGAAAATCCTATTGTAGGATTACAATAAACTACCTAACATACAACCTTTGTTAGTTGGTCTATATAAGTGATATCTTAAGGTTAATTTAAGGATGTTGATGCACAAAATCAGTGAGACTTTGGAACAATGTAAAGTGTCAAATTTGTGACCTTCACAAGGTTGCACCAGTCACCTAGTGAGGATAATATGTAAAGAGATAGATATAGGAAAGAAAACACAAGATGTACATGGTTCACCCTAAGTTGGGATACGTCCACGGGATAGATGAGCTCTCATTAATAGTGAAGAGTTTACACAATACATAGGTTCAAGCATATTCATCTTTAGTGACTTCTAATGACGAGTTTAAGTATAATAATGGCATTCAAGATTAATTATAGGAGAATGGTCTCCTTTTATAGTTGAGGAGAGTCTCCAGCTTCCATCCATGGTCAATGTGGGACTCTAGAAGCTTTATTCTGATGTTGATACATGTCTCGTTGTGATTTACCTCCTGGTTGGAGAGAAACTCTTGTGCTTAGGCAAGGATGAATCAACACGAATCCTCCAATGGGTCTTTGAAGGTATGAAGTTGACTGGTGCTTAGTAGTTATTGGTGAACTATGGTACAAACAAAGGATATCCCACAAGATTGTTCTTAAACAAATATTCCTTATTAGCACACAACCCCAAATCTTAACTTGATTAAAACTTGTCTTTTTCTTTCTAACTACATCTTATGGAGTTATGAAATGATCCAAAGCATCCATCTATGGGCAACTTGTAATTCAGGTTTTCGATGTGTCACAATCAAGTTACTCATTACCTTGTAACCTTTTGGGTTTTAAGCATCATTATATTCTAAACAGTTATTACTACCACATTATTTCTACAATGTAGAGACAATCAATCAAATTACGAGAATCCAATTATTCATTAATAAAGAACAATGTTTTGTCAAACAAATCTATCCATCCATATCTTAAAATAATAGTGTTGGAATTAAGTTCTTTATTCAAATTGGAACGTAAAGAAAATCTTTGTTTTTCCAATTTCTTTGGTAGTTCATATGAGGAAGTAAGTACCAACTGCTTTCGCAAAGATCTATATCTTTATTCACATTCTGAGTACTCGGCCCGATCAAGATAGAAGAAGAACTGATTGACCAAGAAGAACACGTGGACGCGCTGACAGTTTTATTGGACTAGTCTCCAAGAATATAACTACTCAAGTGCTACTTAGACTATTCAAAAATGTGCAAACAACAACAGAGACCTATGATGAGACATATGGGCAGTCGAGGCAATGCTAGACAAAGTGACGCAGAGTAATTGAGGTCTGAGCGAGATGCTTAGGTGACATAGGCCTTAGAAGACGTGCCATCCGACTGCAAGCACGTCACTTCGTCAACAAAGGCCTTGTTGAATAGGTGAAAAGTTGTCAATAAGCACACAAGGGTTGGCGCATTAAATGCCGTTTTGAGAGACCTCAAGGGGGCAAGGCCTATATAAAGGTGTGAAAACCTTCATTATGGGGGTCGGACAAATTAGAGAGAACAAAGTGAATATATTAGCCAATCGCTATTTAGCTTTGAAATCAATATATATTGAGAGCAACACAGTGGATATACCCCAGTTTTGAGGGTGAACCACTTACATCTTTGAGTCCATTTAACTTCAGCCCATCTTGTGAGCCCATCTTATGTCGTTGAATTAAGTTTGTTAACCTTACAATCTTGAGCGTTAACATACCGTTGAGTGAGTTTTTCTTTTGACTTTTCATTTTTACTCGGCTCGTGTTAGTAAATTTGCGTATTACTTATTTCTCCTGTGTATTTTTTGAAAATGAGTCCAAAAATTACACATTTTAAAGCTATTATATACGTATGTACGTATGTAATCTTTTCACATTTTATACTCAAAATTTACTATTACAACGTACCAATCTAATACATATAGAATTTATATATTCTACACATATTTTTTGAATATTTTTAATTTACTGAATAATATAAGTGTGGGAATATAAAATATCTTGACCATTGAAAAATATGTCACATGTACAACTTATCAAATATGACTACTCTACTCTTGACGGAATATGTAGACCGTTAGTCAAACCCTAAAGGATTAACATGCCACATTCTCTATGAAGGCCTAGAAGCCCACAATCAACAGGCCCTCAAACCCAATTCATCGTCAACAGTTCAAGTCGATCGCCACACGACCTACGCAGATTATCCTAATATGCAATGAGCCTACCTATAATTCTCTTAGTAGGGTAAGACTCTCTTAACCATATTTCAAGAATCTTAAAGGAATATTCCTCCATCGGTGTGTAGACTAGGTAACACTTTGCTAAAAAGTTTAATGAACCTCGACGCCCAGTTTAACTCCTCAATTCTCTATAGATAGCCAAAGCCAACTAGTTTATTCTGGTAATAAAAAAGCTCTTACCACAGTCTTATTACTTCTTACAGTCTTTGTGACTTACACATCAAAGGTCTTTTGGCTAACACTACACATGTGTTAGTCTCATACCCTTCCATAGTATATGAAATTAACACCACACCAGTCCCTTAGTATTAGAGGTCTTATCATTTGTGTGTGGAGGTTTTGTTACTTCAATCCGGGGCGAGTTAAATTTGTTAAAAAATTAGTTACAGTATACAAAGAACGACTTATATAAAATGGGTTCACTACTTATGCAACATGTGTCTAATAATATCATGGCGAATTCATATTGGGAATGCGACATTAAGGCGGAATCGTTCATGGCAAAGCCATTACGTCGGTCTCTTCTTTGTTTTTGGTTTTTATTCTAATTTTTAATGTGAAAGGTGCAGAAGTAGGCAACGCGGACCGAAGAGAGAAACATGGAGAGAAACCAATGAGTCGACGACGACCGTTGAATTCATACCCAAACCCAAACCCCCTCCTTCTGTCCGATCAAATTTCCCAAAACAAAACAATTCAATTGAACTGACGATGATGGCTATGCTCATGCGCTCGCCTCCCCACCTTCCCATTCCATTCTCTTCAGTGAGTCCCTTTCTTTCCATCTTCTCAGTTTCTTGCATTTCATGTAATTTTTATTTTCTTCACATTTATGGGCTTTTTTCTTTTTATAATTTCTTTTATGGCACATTTTCTTGGTTTTCTCTAGGATTCATCAAAGGGAAAAGGAAAAGGAAAAAGGAATTCATGTTTATCAACATTTATTCATGAAAAAATTGAAAGAAAAATATAATAAAGTTGTGGTTCCAATGGTTTTTTCAAAATCTCATGGGATTGATGAACCCAAATTGTTTTCTTTAATTGTTTATGTTGGGATTGATGAAACCAAATTTCCTACTTCATATTTGTAGAGTTCCAGAAATGCTGCACAACTGCTGGGGAATATCATGACAGGCAAGTCTGCTCGTCTCGTCTGACTTTGTTACTCTGCAAGTTTGCTTATATGATTGTGGTTACCGTTTTATATATACAGATATTATTCAGTCAAGTAGCACAAATTTGCGATTACCAAGCAGTAGAGCAAGAGTCATTTCTTTTGACTGCTCCGTCAAGTCTGTCCAAACTTCATGCCGAATGTCTGTCCCTGGAACTTCCTCAAGGAGAGAAGATAAAGTGCCTTCGAGTTTCGTGAGGGATAAGAAGTTGGTTCCTGATTCGGATCCTCCTAGCACGCAAGATGTCAACCTTCTATATCAGTTTTTCGACCAAAGGTCTATCAAATATCCTCATCCATTTTTGCGTCCTTGTTGCATTTTCTGTTTGGGGAAATCTTTATATCTTTTACCAGTGATGTTTAATACTTGTTGGTTACCTTCAAAGATAACCTTTCAATTCATACTTGTCTTTACCAGTTTTTCTGTTTTTTTATCTGTGATTTGCTATGTTCCAGTACAAAGCTCACGGTGTTGACAGGAGCTGGAATCAGCACAGAATGTGGAATTCCCGACTACAGAAGGTTTTTTCTCTCCTTATTATTTCCTGTGTTATTGACTCTTCTCAGTTGATCAGATTGATGACTTTGAGTAGTGGTTGCCAACAGTTAGGCTCTCATTGGACTATTAACTTCTTTGGTTGACATTCGCCAATTGCATTTCAAATCTACCTGTTTCATTCTTATGAATTTGTTCTGTCCACATACTTTGAGATGGGCACACCTTGGCATAATGTTAGGATTTGTTCCAGGTGGCCTTATAACATGGGTTTGAGTTGCAGAATCCTCTTGAGAATAAGGGTATGGGAGTGTACATCTTGCCTTCTCCACACCCTGCATTTGCACATCATTGGAATTAGAGGTTAGAGTGGTGTACATCCTGCCTTCTCCAGACCCTGCACTCGCAGGAGCCTTGATATTTCAATGGATTTCTTTTGAATTGTATTATATATTAAGAGGTGTTTTGTATTTAATTATTCTGTTCTTGTGTATACAAGGGAAAATTTATCATTGTTTTGTTCAGGTTTTAAACTTTGGTATTCGGGCACAAATAGAATGAGAAACAGTGTTGGCATCATCGTGGACAAGACCTTGACACAAGATGTTGTAGATGTCAAAAGGGTAGGAGATAGAATTATGGCATTCAAGATTGTAATAGGACAAGAACTCATCAATGTGATTAGTGCGTACGCACCTCAAGTAGGGTTGGATACGAGTTTGAAGGAGAAATTTTGGGAAGATCTTGGAGACTTGGTGCAAGGAATTGCTCAGACGGAGAAGGTATTTATAGGAGGAGATTTAAATGGACACGTGGGCAAGGAGACAGGCAACTATGGAGGTTTTCATGGTGGCCATGGCTTTGGGGAGAGAAATGAGGATGGGGAAGCCATCTTGGATTTCGCAATGGCATATGATCTCTTCTTAGCCAACACCTTCTTTAAGAAGAGAGAAGAACATGTGATCACCTACAAGAGTGGATTGGCAAAAACACAAATAGATTTTCTTCTAATGAGGAAAGGGGATCGTATAACTTGTAAGGAATGCAAAGTTATACCGGGAGAGAGCTTGGCTAATCAACATCGCTTGTTGGTGATGGATGTACATATCAAAAGAGAGAGAAAAAAGAACAAGACCTGGAAGTGCCCAAGGACTAGATGGTGGAATCTAAAAGGAGAAAAACAAGCCATTTTCAAAGAGAAAGTAATCACCCAATGCGTGTGGGATAGAGAGGGGGAAGCTAGCCAAAGGTGGGATTCCATGGCTAGTTGTATCCGAAAAGTAGCAACAGAGGTATTAGGAGAGTCCAAGGGCTTTGCTCCACACCAAAAGGAATCTTGGTGGTGGAATGAGGGGGTACAAACAAAGGTGAAGGCTAAGAAGGAATGTTGTAAAGCCCTATACAAGGATAGGACCGATGAAAATGGTGAAAGGTATAGAATAGCGAAGCAGGAGGCGAAGAAAGTTGTGAGAGAAGCTAAGCTAGCGGCTTATGACGATATGTATAAGCGACTAGATACCAAAGAAGGAGAGTTGGATATCTATAAACTAGCTTAGAGCAAGGGAAAAGAAGACAAGGGACCTAAACCAAGTGAGGTGCATCAAGGATGAGGATGAAAAAGTTCTTGCTACAGAGAACACGGTCAAAGACAGATGGAGAGGTTATTTTCATAATCTTTTCAATGAAGGACATGAAAGGAGTACTTTGGGTGAGTTGAGTAACTCAGAAGAGTGTAGAAACTACTCCTTTTACCGCCGAATCAGGAAGGAAGAAGTGGTTGTAGCTTTGAAAAAGATGAAGCATAGAAAAACAGTGGGTCCAGATGATATACCAATCGAAGTGTGGAAAGTCTTGGGAGAGGCGGGTATATCATGGCTCACAGACCTTTTCAATAGGATTTTGAAAATGAAGAAGATGCCAAATGAGTGGCGAAAGAGCACTTTGGTGCCTATCTACAAGAATAAGGGCGACGTACAAAATTGCATGAACTATAGGGGTATTAAGCTAATGAGTCATACAATAAAGCTTTGGGAGAGAGTCATTGAGCATAGATTGAGGCAAGAGACACGGGTTTTGGACAACCAATTCGGGTTCATGCCAGGGCGATCAACCATGGAGGCAATCTATCTCTTACGAAGATTGATGGAAAGATATAGAGATAGGAAAAAGGATTTACACATGGATTTTATAGATTTGGAAAAAGCATATGATAGGGTCCCAAGAGACATTCTTTGGAGGATTTTAGAGAAAAGGATATGTATGATGGAGCAAAGACTGCCGTAAGAACTCATGAAGGACAAATCGAAAGCTTCCCCATAATTGTTGGGTTACATCAAGGCTCATCCTTAAGTCCTTACCTTTTTGCATTGGTAATGGATGAGTTAACGGGACATATTTAAAATGATATTCCTTGGTGTATACTTTTCCCAGACGATATAGTGTTGATAGATGAAATTCAGGAAGGGGTAAATGCGAAGTTTAACCTTTGGAGAGAAGTGTTGGAATCTAAACGTATTCACCTAAGCCGATCAAAGACAAAATATATGGAGTGCAAATTCAGTGCAAATGGAGGCCAAAATGAGTTAGGGGTGAGGATCGGAGATCAGGAAGTACCAAAGAGTGACCGCTTTCGCTACCTAGGATCTGTCTTGCAAAAGAACGGAGAATTAGATGGAGACCTCAACCATAGAATACAAGCTGGATGGATGAAGTGGAAGAGTGCATCCGGCGTGTTGTGCGACCGCCGTATGCCACTGAAGCTCAAGGGAAAATTTTATAGAATGGCAATAAGGCCGGCGATGCTGTATGGCACGGAATGTTGGGCGGTGAAGCATCAACACGTACATAAATGAGTGTAGTAGAGATGAGAATGCTTCATTGGATGTGTGGGCACACAAGAAAGGATAAGATTAGGAATGAGGATATCCGAGGTAAAGTAGGAGTAGCCGAAATTGAAGGAAAGATGACAAAAAATCAGTTACAGTAGGTTGGACATGTGCAAATAAGGCCTACTGACGCTCCGGTTAGAAGATGCGACTACGGGACAGAGGTCCAGGGCCGAAGGGGTAAAGGAAGACCTAGGAAAACTTTGGAAGAGACTTTAAGAAAAGACTTAGAGTACTTGGATCTAACGGAGGACATGACACAGAACTGAGCGCAATGGTGTTCTAGGATTCATATAGCCGACCCCACTTAGTGGGAAAAGGCTTTGTTGTTGTTGTTGTTTGTTTAGAGTTGGTTTTAATATTTATTTCAAAGTATCTGTTTTCTCAATGCGTACTTGGTATTATATGGTTGAATTTATTTCAGCCAAGGTTTACCAGGGAGCCTTAGCATATTATTAGACCATGATATTTATAATTGATGATTTGATGTTTTGAAATGCTAAATTCTCATCTATCAGTACTGTTTTCCTTCTTTTGCAGCCCCAATGGAGCTTATAGTTCTGGATTCAAACCAATTACCCATCAGGTGATCTGAAGGCATGTGCTGTGATACGTGTTCCTATTGCATTGTTTTTATTATAACAAGAGTTCCAGTTTAACCTTAGATTATTACTTTGTTTTTTTAGATAACCCTAAACAGAAAAAAGGCAAAGACCTTCATACTCTTACTCTCCTGGTTTTCAATGTATAAATTAACTATTTCAGTGGTGGTTGTACATGCAATCTCTTTATACCATCAGTTTTAAATTTTATAGTTCCCTAAATTTTTAATCATTGTCAATTGAAAAATATGTGGTGTTGATAGTTGATATGGTTGTTCTGTATGCATCAAACCTAGGATAAAAGCAAACCTTTCGTTTGTGAATCGATTTCTTCACTTGAGATAATGGATTAGCGTATGCCTCTGCTAGTATTGAAGTTGTTCATGTATACATCTTTTGGTTTTAACAGAGAGGTGTCTTTTTCTTGCCTTTACTTCTTCTGCTAACCATAGAGAGGTCTCAAGATTAGTATTATGATGTAATTATGTTAAATGAGGGACATCGTTTAGTTTCACCAAGTTTTCAGGATCGTATATTCAAATCTACATCACTCATCTTTCAAACAACGAATTGGAGCCTTGTAGCAGAAGAATCATGTTTACATCTCTGCACTGGCTGTACATGTCATTTAGTCATCATACGAAATTTTGGGAGCAAAGTACTGAATAAAAGAATCATGCGATGCATCGTTGTGACTTAGGCATTAATTCCATTATCCCTAAAACTCGTCTTTAAATGATTAATTTTAAAAGAACCACATAGAATGGAAAACTGCATCTTTAAACTTTACCTTCTTTGATATATTATCAAATATGTCATCTTGGTTAATTCGTTTTCACTTCTTTTCCGCGGAGACTTTACAGCTGTTCAGTTTTATAATATAATCTCAAACCTCTAACTTCCATATCTGCTTTTACTGGATTGAACAGGAGTTTCTTCGTTCTAATCGGACCCGAAGGCGATATTGGGCAAGGAGTTATGCTGGATGGAGACGATTTACTGCTGCAGAGCCTGGTTCAGCTCATATTTCTTTAGCATCTCTAGAAAAAGCTGGCCGGATAAATTTTATGATTACACAAAATGTTGATAGGTAAGTCGCGGTATGTATCTCGAGCCTTCCGTATTTCAAGGATTGTTGATTTTAATTTATTAAATCTTGCAAATTAATGGTCTATATTACAGAAAACTTGAGGAAATCAATTTATCGTGGATTTTGATTTGGATAAGGAATTCGTACTGCTATATGCACAAATTTCTAGGTTGATATTTAAAATATTTCAGAAAAAAGACTCTTAAAAACTCAAACTATGAATATTTCTTTCCATTCAAACTATTCCAAGAAAAAGAGGGTCCTAAACTATCAATAATTCCTTCCCTTCATTCTCTCATGTCAGGTTGCATCACCGTGCTGGTAGTAACCCGGTCGAATTACATGGAACAGTATATTCTGTCATTTGTATAGACTGTGGTTTTTCCTTCCCCCGGAATCTATTTCAAGACCAAGTTAAGGCCCTTAATCCAAAGGTTAGTCTTGTGCAGTTTATTTATTCAGTAGGACTCATGGTTTTTAACTTCTAATGTTATGTTGATTTTAATGATTTAGAAATGTTAGTGTATAAGCATTGAGCTAATCTGAGCCTTGTATTTAGTTGTGTATCCACTTTGGTTAATTTCACCAAGTGTAGGGCTTGTATTGTAATTCTGTCTAAGTGACATGTGGAAGGATCCTTGAACTTAGCTAGATGTGTGGCTGGGATCATTTCCTGATGTAATTGTGAGAATCCAGTTGCATAACAAACCATTAGGCATTGCTGTGTGTGTGTGTGTGAATACAGAAGAGAAAGAACATTCTCTGCGATTTTGTAGAGAGTGAAGAACTCATATCCATCTTCATTCTTTCTATGATTTCCTCTTCTTCTCTTACAAATTAGCACACTCTAAATCAAACTTCATCATGGCCTCAGAGCCATGTTCGATCATTTGAGATCTAGGCGTAAATTGTGAAGCTAACGTCATCGACGTTGAAGCAATCGAGCTACATTCAAGCTCATGTTCGATCATCTGCGATTTTGTAGAATGCATGATGTTGAATCATTATCTAGGTGTCTTACACGTTTGAATGAACTGATTAACCAAATGAAGACGTTTGGTGAAGTGTTATCTAATGAAAGACTCTGCAAAAGGTTTTAATCAGTCTTAGCAAACCCTATGAGCCCATTTGCCTTGTGATTGAGAATACGAAATGTATAGAGACTGTTGAATTACAGGAGGTTCTAGCAATCCTTAAAAGCCAGGAACAACGTTTTGACTTGCACACTGTTGATGCTACTGATAAGGCATTTGCCTCCTTCTCTGTGAGTTCGAAAGGGCAACAGAATAGGGGTAACTCTCAACCCAGTGGTTTTAAATCTCAGAAGAACTGGAATGCAAAAGGCAGGAAGTGGGATTCAAAGCCTAAGAGGTCATTTATGGGTCCTACACATAGTGCAAACTCTTCATTTTCCATGAATCAAGAAGTGATAAAACCTCAGTGCAAAGTATGCTCAAAGTTTCACTTTGGTTAGTGCAGATATAAGGGGAAATCCAAATGTCACAATTGTGATAAATTTGGACATTGGGCTAGGGAGTGCATTGTGGGTAAGGCTATTCAAAAGGCGAACTGTGCAAATCAATGGGAGGTATCTGGTAATCTATTCTATGCTAATTGTGCAACTACTGAAGTAAAGGTGAATGGAAATTGGTACATTGACAGTGGATGCAGCAACCACATGACAGGAAATGTCAATCTTCTTGTCGATGTGAGAACCAATGTGGCAGGAAAAGTGCAAATGCCAATTGGTGATCTAGTTAATGTGGTAGGAATGGGATCTCTTGTGATTGATACAACCAAAGAAGGAAATATATCAGAGAAGTGATGTATTTACCAGGGTTGAAAGAGAACTTGTTAAGTGTTGGTCAGATGGATGGGCATGGATATTACTTGCTATTTGGAGGAAAAGTATGTAGTGTTTTTGATGGACCATGACTTGACAACTTGGTTATAAAAGTGAGAATGAAAGAGAACAAGATGTTATCCTCTGTCTTTGATGCATAATGATCATATTGTGTTAAGGACAAGTATCACTCCTTGTACCTGGGCTTGGCACAAGAGGCTAGGTCATCTAAATCTCAGGAGTCTTAAGCAACTTAGAGAGAATGAGATGGTGCACAGTCTTCCACATCTCCAAGATGTTGATGGTGTATGTGAAGGATGTCAGTTGGGAAAACAACATTGAGATTGGTTTCAAAAAGAGCAAATAGTCCATTGGAACTAATACGCACTGACTTGTGTGATCCCATGCAAAAGGAATCAATTGCTGGGAACAAATACTTTATGCTTCTTATTGATGATCACACAAGGATGTCATGAGTTTATTTCCTAAGACACAAATCTGAGGCCCTAACTTGCTTCAGAAAATTCAAAGCAATGGTGGAATTACAGTGTGGTTTCAAAGTGAAGTGTTTAAGGAGTGACATAGGGGGTGAGTTTGTGTCAAATGAGTTCGACAGGTTCTTAGAGACTGAAGGAATTTGAAGACAGCTATCTATGGCCTATACTCCACAGTAGAATGGAGTAGTGGAGAGAAAGAATAGAACAGTTGTAGAGATGGCTAAGGCAATGCTTCATGATAAAAGCATGCCATACTTTCTGTGGGCAGAAGCTGTACATACAGCTGTTTACATTCTAAATAGGTCACCTACAAAAGCTCTTGGCAATCTAACTCCATTTGAGGCCTACAATGGCAGAAAACCAGGTATTGGACATTTAAAAGTGTTTGGATCACTTTGTTATTTGCATATACCAACTGAGATAAGACAAAAGCTTGATGCAAAGAGTGTCAAAGGTGTATTTGTGGGATATGCAACATGTGAGGTACATAATATTTGATCCATGCACTAAGAAGTTAATTTTGTCAAGAGATGTAGTTTTTTATGAAGCCATGTCCTGGAATTGGAAGGAAAATTCAGAGAATTCTGTTGCTGTGACCTACATTTAGAATCAATCTGAAAATGTGATTGGTGTGAATTCACACTGGTTGAGTGAGATTGAAGGAAGTCCTTCTAGTTCCAGTACTCTTTCCAATACTGAAGAACAAGAAAGTATCATTCATGAGTCTGCAAAGATCTCACAACCTTATGATCATACTCCAGTAAAGTGGAGAAATATAATCAACATTCTGGCACAGTGCAATTGTTTCGTTGTGGAACCTGAGAAATATGAAGAAGCTGCACAAGACAAGTCCTGGATTAAAGCAATGGAAGAAGAACTGTCAATGATTGAGAAAAATGGAACTTGGGAGCTTGTAGATAGGCCAAGTGATAAGCATGTCATTCGAGTGAAATGGGTGTTCAAAACTAATCTAAATTTGGATGGCTCAGTACAAAAGAACAAGGCAAGGTTGGTTTCCAAGGGGTATGTGCAGAAACCAGGAATCGATTACAATGAAACTTTTGCTCCAGTTGCTAGACTGGATACAATTAGAACCTTAATTGCCCTTGCTACACAAAGAAGCTGTACCAACTAGATGTTAAATCTGCATTTTTGAATGGAAAATTGCAGGAAGGTGTATGTTGACCAACCTGAGGGATTTGTAATTGACGGCAAGGAGGACAAGGTCTACAGATTGCACAAGGCTCTTTATGGACTAAAGCTGGCACCTAGAGCCTGGTATGGGGAGATTAACAACTACTTTGCTCAGTGTGGATTTGAGAAAAGCTTGAGTGAAGCAACTCTCTATACTAAGACAAGGGGAGATAAAGAAATCCTAATTGTGTCTATCTATATAGATGACATAGTATATTCTGGAACCAATGAAGTGATGTTGAAAGAATTTAAAGAAGATATGAACGTGAAATATGAAATGACAGATTTAGGACTCCTTCATCATTTCCTAGGAATGGGAGTGATACAATCTGATTCAAGCATTTTCATTCATCAAAGGAAGTATGCTTCTTCCTTGTTGGATAAATTTGGCTTGAAAGAGTGCAAATCTGTCTCCATCCCTCTTGTTGCTACTGAGAAATTAAGCAAAGATGATGGAAGTGGTGTAGCAAGTGGAGCAATATAGGAAGATTGTGGGAAGTCTATTATACCTCACTGCTACAAGGCCGGTTGTGATGTATGCAGTGAGTTTACTAGCTAGATATATGCATTGCCCTACAAACAAACACTATGGGACATACAAGAGAGTGCTCAGATATGTTAAAGGGACGCTGGATTATGGTTTGAAGTATGAGAAAGGCAAGAAGGCAGTCTTAATTGGATATTGTGAGTGACTGAGGAGGTTCCATTGATGATAGCAAAAGCACATCTGGTTATGCATTCTTATTTGGAAGTAGAGCTTTCTCATGGGCATTTGTTAAGCAAAATTGTGTTGCACTCTCAACTGCGGAGGCAGAGTATATCAATGCATCAGAAGTTACAGCTCAGGCTATCTGGCTTAGATTTGTTTTGGAGGATATTCGGGAGCTACAAACAGAAGCAACTCCTTTGCAGTGTGATAACACATCTGCAATCTCAATAACTAAGAATCCAGTGTTTCATCAGCGGACAAAACACATTGATAGAAGGTATCACTTCATCAAAGATGCTTTGCTGCAAGGAATTATCGATTTGGTCTACTGTCCTACCAAAGATCAAGTGGCAGACATTTTTACCAAAGCTTTACCGAAGGAAAGGTTCAACTACCTCAGAGATAAACTTGGAGTCATATCAGCTCAAAGCTTAAAGAGGAGTGTTAGTGTATAAGCATTGAGCTAATCTGAGTATTAGGATAAATAAGCCTTGTATTTAGTTGTGTATCTACTTTGTTTAATTTCACCCAGTGTAGGGCTCATATTGTAATTCTGTCTAAGTGACATGTGGAAGGATCCTTGAACTTAGCTAGATGTGTGGCTGGGATCATTTCCTGATGTAATGGTGAGAATCCAGTTGCATAACAAACCATTATGCATTGCTGTGTGTGAGTGTGTGAGTACAGAAGAGAAAGAACATTCTCTGCGATTTTGCAGAGAGTGAAGCACTCATATCCATCTTCATTCTTTCTGTGATTTCCTCTTCTTCTCTTACAAATTAGCACACTCTAAATCAAACTTCATCAAACTCCATCAAGAAATAAACTTAATCAAGTAGTATAATGGATTACGATTTTGCAAGAGAGAGGATTTATGGGAGAAAGAAGACAGTGAATATACTTAGGGAATAATAATAGGGAACTTATAAGGGGTGTGAAATATAAGTGTAGACGGATATTACTATAGTAGATGAGATTCGAATAGATGAACCATAAGTGTAGATGGATATTACTACAGTTCATTACGGGGCACATATATTTCTAAAGGGAGACCTGGAAAAGTCTTATCTATTAAGAAACAACCAATGCTTTGATAAATACTTGGTTTCTTTTTCGGTAAAATCTGATCTGCCCAAACTGTTGGCACTGACCCCTATAATTTACTCAATAATTGTTCGTCCTCCGTAATCACCCTTTCAGAAATTTGTACATTTTTATTTAATGAAAATTTTTGGTGCACCTATAAAGTTTTGATGTATGTTTCAAGTATATTTAGTATTCCAAGTTTTCAACTAGAGAAAGAATGGAAAAAATTGACATGTTTGATGCTATGGATAGCGGAATAGATTCTTGCCTGAAAACTGACCCTATGCACTCTCTCAGCCCTACCCACCGATGGCTACCCACCATCTGAGCCACCACACAAACTGGAGCACGCACACACACACAAACACACACATACACAAGTGTATATATATATATAGGCTTTCTATCCCATAGTAAAATTCAGCAATCAAAACGGTCTAGATTTTAGATTCTCATTCAACTGTCAACAACAACAACAACAAAGCCTTTTCCCACTAAGTGGGGTCGGTTATATGAATCCTAGAACGCCATTGCGCTCGGTTCTGTGTCATGTCTTCCGTTAGATCCAAATACTCCAAGTCATTTCTTAAGAGTCTCTTCCTCTACCCCTTCGGTCCTAAACCTCTGTCCTGTAATCGCATCTTCTAATCGGAGCGTCAGTAGGCCTTCGTTTCACATGTCCAAACCACTGTAACCGATTTTCTCTCATCTTTCCTTCAATTTCGGCTACTCCTACTTTACCTCGGATATCCTCATTCCTAATCTTATCCTTTCTTGTGTGCCCGCACATACAACGAAGCATTCTCATCTCTGTTACACCCATTTTATGTACGTGTTGATGCTTTACTGCCCAACATTTTGTGCCATAAAGCATTGACGGCCTTATTGCCGTCCTATAAAATTTTCCCTTGAGCTTCAGTGGCATACGACGGTCACACAACACGCCGGATGCACTCTTCCACTTCATCCATCCAGCTTGTATTCTATGGTTGAGGTCTCCATCCAACTCTCCGTTCTTTTGCAAGATAGATCTTAGGTAGCGAAAGTGATCGCTCTTTGGTACTTCCTGATCTCCAATCCTCACCCCTAACTCATTTGAGCCTCCATTTGCACTGATTTTTCAACTGTCATTCCTGCAAAAAATTTCAAATCCAAAACTGTTGTCATCTAAAATGTGCAAAAAAGAAAAACGGTTTGATAGATAAAGCTGAAATTCAAATGAAGATAATCAAACGGCTAAACAGTTATTGATTTACCCATTTTTGGCATGGATAAACATTGAAAGAGAATCTAAAAACTGAACGATTTCGATTGTTGAATAATACCCTAGAAATAGGGTGTCAATAACTTAAGAAAGTTATGGACATCCTTAAGATAGAAAGCATTTGCCTCCCTAGAAAGTAATTTTATTTTAATTTTTTCGTGAATAATGGAGTGAAGTTTGTTTCGGTTGCAAACTCATGTATTAATCGGAATGGTGGACTAATGAGCAAGTAAATTTCCTTGTACTGCAGTGGGCAGAGGCAATTGAAAGTTTGGATTATGGTAACCCCGGATCAGAAAAGAGCTTTGGCATGAAGCAAAGACCTGATGGTGACATTGAAATTGATGAAAAATTTTGGGAAGAGGAATTTCACATCCCTACGTGTCCAAAGTGCAATGGAGTGCTTAAGCCTGATGTAAGACATTTGCCTAATTTATTTAACCGATAGGAACGTAAGTCGTATTTCTTCTTGTCAAAAATGGTTGTCATATCTTGTAAAAAATCTCTATTAACACTTAAGAATTTTCAGTATCATTCTTACATGCATAATATTCTCATGCGGTCAGTATTTCATTGATATGTTTCAGTAGTGATGCTTGTATTTTGAGTGAACCTGACCAAGAGGAATTTTGAAGGTCTATAGGCAGTTTTTTTTAAGGAGTCAGAGAAAAAAAGGTCATTTTTAGGGGCCCTGCGTTTATTGCAAGTTAACGTCAAAGTATTTTAATACTATAAGGGAGTGAAAAGATTTATTCTTTACGTTTTTTTGTAAATGCAAACATGTATGCATAGAGAGTCAGAGACACTGACAATTTAGTGATGAAGATTATCATCGATGTATTCTAAATTCTAATACAACAAGGGAGTGATTAGATTTGTTCTTTACACTTCTCTACACTCAACAATATAGCAAGATAAGCATTGACAAATTTTTCTGACGCAAATCAACCACTGTAATAGAAGTTGCATTAACAAACACATGTTCATATGTACCAAAGCATATGATTCCTTGAGTTGAGAAAATGCAATATTGTAGTTAGTAAACACAAATATAATATGTACGCAGTTAGTTCATTGGAAGTGAATGCTTGAAAGATGTATGGTTTTTTGTTTCTAATTTTTTTGTTGGGTCTGGATTTTGGCATGTTTACCTCCTGTTGTGTGACTTTATTGCCTTTTAGTAGTCTTTACTGGGTTTTGTCCTATAGGGGCTATCTTTCCGTAGTTCTGTAAATATTTCCAATATACATGTATTGCTGAGTCCCATATCAAGTCAAGCAATTACAAACATATGTTCTAAGTTGTTATTTTAATGCTTTGAGTAGAGAAGTATCCTATGAGGTACTGTCAGGATCGGAAAGAAAATAAAATTGTTTGGAGAATGAAATAGCATCGCAGTAATACTGGTGGTCTCCTTTATTATATTATGTGTCGAATGTCACCTCTGATTTTTGAGCAAGTTCTAATGCCACCCTGTGGTTTATAGTTGATGAATTGATCCAATGCCCCCACAAACTTAGGTTTTTGCTTCGGTAGCCCCTCCGTCATCTGTCTGTCAAAACTCACTTGCACATTACGTGATAATGACATGGTGCTCCAAGGAATTAGGTAACAAATGCTGACCGTTTAAATTATTTCAAGTTCAATTTACTTTCCTACCTTTGTTCTTTATTGTGTTTTTTGAAACACTTTCTCCTATTCATGTTCTCCCTCTCCTCCGCTTAGTTTCCCACCACCACTCACCCACCTCCCGTCTCTTCCTCTTTCCTATTCCTCATTCCATGACAACCAGACTCAGCTTTTGCACCCCACACATTATTCATTACCAGCCCAGCTATCCTCCTTACCCAAACATATGGTATCCAGGCAAAGCCTCAATTTTTTACGGTTATCAAAGAAGTAAGTCAAAGCTCCACTTTTGCCCCATTGAAACTGCAAGAAATTACAGCACCAATGACCATGAGCATGCATTTTGACTAGACATGTGAATCCAAAACCCCATACAACCACGGAGCATTCAGAAAATGAAACTCTAACACACTTACCCACGTCCTCTATCTCTATTCACCAGCAACCGCGTTGCGTTTCTCCTCATAGCACCACCTTAACGTTTTTTTTTTTTTCTTTTTTTTGTTATATTTTCAAAATAAGAACGCTTATTGCATTATATTTTGGATCATTTTATGTATGCTGTGAATTAGTGATGGTGTCTAGATATGGATCTGCCTACTGCTTTCCCTAGAATTATGAGACTACTGGGCAGTACCATTGGGCACTGAGAAAGGCTGCAGTAGGAAGATGGTAGGTGCTGTGGAGGGAGACTTTGGAAGGAGAGAGGGGAGGGTGCATACAAGGAAGGAGAGACAGAGTGCGAGGAGGAGTTTTAAGCAGAAAAAGAGAAGACACCCGTAGATAGTTTTGCTTCTTAAGAAATAATATGGGTTGTAGGTATATCATGATTTCTTCATTTTAGAAATAAATAGGCAATGATGGGCTTCTTGAACCTGTCAGAAATTCGATCACCATGCGACATTACTTGAAATAGGAGTTGTATACCTTATGTAGTAACTTCTGAAAGTGAAGGTATCTTGTGTTTCTCGTGGGTTTATTTTTTCTTCCAAGAATGCACAAGTAATTTAGAACATTGTATATGTCAGTTATCCATATTATGTGGTATCATTCTGGAAATGAGTCACTTATTTATTGTATAGTCATGCATGTGCTTTCTATGAATTCTCACCCACTTTTCATTGCACCGTTTTACTTAATAGATGTGTACGCTTCCAATATTTCGTACATCTCAATACACTTTTTTGTTGCATGGTGAATGTCAAGGTTATCTTCTTTGGTGATAATGTCCCCAAGGACAGAGCCGAGAAGACAATCCAAGCTGCAAAAGAATGTGATGCTTTTCTCGTGCTAGGATCATCACTAATGACCATGTCTGCTTACCGGCTTGTCAGGTGCATATCTTTCTTTCATTATGTAGTTGTACTTTAGTTTTTGATCAAATCATTTTGTATGCCCGTCCTAATTCTACACCAGATTCCCTTGTCATAGGGCATTTATAATGCCAAAATCTAACCCAATTTTGGAAGATAAAAAACTTAAAACCATAAATGTATATGCCTTCGAGGCATGCAAATGCTTAGGGACACATCACAATCACTAGAGGTTGGTTGCTTTATGCCTTGGTCACTCTCCATTCTGGTGCTAGACAAGGTTTAATAAATTCTAGAACATCGGTGTCATCCGATGAGAAAAATCTGATACAAGCAAAGTGTTGAGAATATCGCGTTTATATGAGAAAAATAGAACAAACTCCGGAAATCGAAAAACAAATAACCAAGATAAATAACACCAAGAATTTAAGTGGTTCGGCAATGTGTGCCTACGTCCACGGAACAGCAACAACAATCTTTCACTATATCAATAATAAGTACAACCAATAATCTTTGCCAAATCTCTAGAACTAGGACTTGACGAAAAACCTAAAAGAACAAGAACAAGAAATACACTCTCTTTTCTTCTCTCGCACACACTGTACAATATTATCTCACTCTAATCCCTTGAGTGGTATACAATTTATTATTTTGCTCCCTTCCTATACAAAACTAGTACAATAGCACCTTTATATAGACATAATAAAGGTCTTCTTCAATAAGGATTATTAATCCTAATTGGAAACTAGTTATAAAACCTACTCCAATTGAGAAACTAACTCCAGTTGGATAAACAACTCCAATTGGGAAAACAATTTAATTCTCTAAGACTATTAATTCCCAATAGACTTAGGACAACTTATCATGGGCTGGAAAAAACCCAACAATCTCCCCCTCCAGACCATGAGGAAGGTATACCAAAATAGGATTGCTCCTCTTGACCAAACTCCCATTGATCAAACTTCTCATTAACCAAGACCCTCTTGATTAGACTTCTCTTGACCAGGCTCCCCCTAATTGCAATACCCATCGTCATTGGCAAAGGCAATTATAGACTTCTTTGCCAGAAAAACATCGCTTATCTTCATCTTGGTCCAATCAGCATCAGACATATTTGCTGGCTTGCTCTTAAGACCTTCAGTAAAGCATGTCCTCCTCTTGATTTCCACGTAAGCCAATTAAAGCAGGTTGCTCCCTCCATTCTAAACGGATATCAGCCAAACCAGGCTCTGATACCACTTGTTGAGAATATCGCGTTTAAGAATGAGAAAAATAGAACAAACTTCGGAAATCGAAAAACAAATAACCAAGATAAATAACACCAAGAATTTACGTGGTTCGGCAATGTGTGCCTATGTCCACGGGACAGCAACAACAATCTTTCACTATATCAATAATGAGTACAACCAATAATCTTGCCAAATCTCTAGAACTAGGACTTGACAAAAAACCTGAAAGAACAAGAACAAGAACAAGAAATACACTCTCTTTTGTTTTCTCTCGCACACACTTTACAATATTCTCTCACTCTAATCCCTTGAGTGGTATACAATTTATTGTTTTGCTCCCTTCCTATACAAAACTAGTACAATAGCCCCTTTATATAGACATAATAAGGGTCTTCTTCAATAAGGATTATTAATCCTAATTGGAAACTAGTTATAAAACTTTTTTCCAATTGAGAAACTAACTCCAATTGGATAAACAACTCCAATTGGCAAAACAACTCTAATTGGGAAAACAATTTAATCCTCTAAGACTATTAATTCCCAATAGACTTAGGACAACTTATCATGGGCGGCTGGAAAAAACCCAACAAAAAAACGTGTACTTAAACAATAAGAGTATTGGAAACGAGGTCGTCAATGCTTTTTATTTATTCATTTTCTGGGGACTTGATTTTGTTTAAGTATTTCTTGTTTGTTTTTGGGATTTTTCATAAGTAGCTTTGACTTTCCGACTTTACAGAGCTGCACATGAGGCAGGTGCTGCTACTGCAATTGTCAATGTAGGAGTGACTCGTGCAGACGATAGTGTACCTTTGAAAATCAATGCTCGACTGGGAGAGGTATAGCCTTTCTTGTTGGCTGATGGGTCTACAGAATGGTCTTAGCTTATCGGAATCTAACAAGCATTGCAATTTTACAGATTCTACCCAGAGTGCTTGACATGGGATCCCTCGGTGTCCCTGCCATTGGTTGATTTGACCTGTAAAGAGGTGTTCTGATCTGTAGAAGCTTGCTTTGGGTTTATGAGTAGATATAGAAGACCACAAGAAATTGAGAGGTGCTGCCAAATTCTTAGTTTCTCAGTCTCTGAAGTGAAAACATGGAAAGTTGTAGCTAGTCAATGTGAAGACAATGGATTTTCTGCGCGGGACGAGAAAGATAAAGATAAGGAGAACGTTGGATATGCCAAAAGGAAATAACATTGTTCCCTCCTCGTACATAGATGATCTGGTGTCCGTGTCATAGACGTTTATAGACCCCAGAACATGAAATGCCAGTGTGACTTCATTGAATTGCTGTGAAGAGGGATTTTATCTTCGATTACATTATGATTAATGTGTATGGACACTTGTTCATTGGTCATTCGTGACTCTACGGAATTGGAACCCTACAAAGGTTTTCAAATTATTAGTTGATTAATTGCATTTTATGGTCGATTACTAACGTATTATGGTGTGTACTTAATATATATAAACAAAAGTGGTGATCAAGTGTATTGTATATAGAGGAGGCCCTTAAGGGAAGGGATCCCTTAGTTGTAAGGCTCACAACATATTGAACTTCAACGATTCGAATTGTCTATTTTTCAAGTTGAACCTTATAGATCATCCTTTCAAAATATTAACCAAATCAGAAATATTTGAGACCTTTAATTAAGTTCAAAGAAATTGATGACACTTTTTTTCTATAAGAAATAATATAATTTCATCTTGATAATTAAATAGGCATATAATTTCGAATTGAATTAATTTTTTGCAAAGATGATCTCTGAATAAAGACTTATAAAATAGGCTGTACGGATCGTTGAAGTTCGATGTGGAGTGAGTTCCACAACTAATCTCATTTTTTGAGCTCGGATTGTATTTTGAAATTAACCATCAATTTTAATCTTTTAATTCCTAAGTTTTAAGACTATTTTTTTTTTGGGACAAGGGCTTAACTTCATTAAACTTAAAGCAAATTACAAAGTCAACCAATGCCCCAAGACAAATAGTGGGGGGCTCAATTCTGCAACAACAGAGGCTTGAAACTGCAACAACAGAGGCTTGAAATTGAAAACACAAGACAATAAGGAATAAAACCTAATATCCATCATAGAAACGCAGCCAACCGCCTCTGAACTCTTGTCTGCAATCACCAAAATGAAGGAGGATCCGCAAAGAGTCAAGCACAGCTAAATTAACCCAAAAAAAAAGAAGAGAAAATCTAGAGCAAAAATCAGGTCTTAGAGCTATGCAATCTACTGAGCCATCTAGATCCGTACTACCAACCACCACACCTGCAAGAAACGAACCAAGTTGACATAACACAGGGGTAGGGAGGGCCAAGGGGATGTGTAACACCCTTACTATGGCGGAGGCCGCAGAACACTTCACCCAAATTTCCGGCATGCCAGTAAAGCAAGGGGCAGTAGGGTAGAGATCTACATCTGAAATTGAGTCCGTCCACAACTCGGAGCTCTGATTTTTGGTAGGGAATTTTGGGGGGGGGGGGGGGGGGTAAGGGGGGTTGGAGATGGAGGTGTAGGCAAGGGAAAAAGGGAAGAAGGAAGTGAGGGAAAAAACAGAAATGGAATTAGAAAGAGAAGCAGGGGCAACAAGGAGGAGGATAAGAGAGGGGAGGCAACAAAATAGGAAAGCCATAGATAAAACCGGTGAGACATGCTGGGAAAACGGCAAGGACCGCCAAGACGGTAACATCAAAAACCGACAACCATAGGTTGCAGAGGGCAGGACACAAACAAAAGACTAAAGAGGAGAAGAAAAAAGAGGAAGTAAGGGGTTGCTTGCCGACCCCAACCAAAGGAAGGAGTCAACGGCTAAAAGGAAGGGAAAAGTGTGAGATCCCAAGAATATATTATCGAAGAAGAGGAATATTTGGGGAAAAATATGTTTAGTGTATTTATTGAGAATTTATTCATGAAAAGATAGTGGGCGTCTTTACGAGTTCGTACTATTTTTCGGATTACCTTTTGGAACTCAAATGAATTTTTAATAAAAATTTACAAGCTGGACCAATGATGAAGGGCCACGTGTAATCCAAGATGTGGCTGATTTACCACGTGCCAGTAGATGAGATGACCAGCAAGAGGGTGTTAATGGTTAGTGTCATTGTACCTTGTCAACACATGGAGTAGAGATGGACCAAAAGAAAGGGAAAAGAGAGATTAGATTTCCTTCCTGCATGACACATGGTGAGCTACCATTGGACCTCAAAATTGAAGAGTGAGAGTTTGTTTTAGGGCTGAGATAAACATTGGACGATCAAGATTAAATCTCAATTGATTCAACGGTCAATAATTTTCTAAATTTCATTTAACTATATTCAACGGTCAATAATTTCCTATATTTGGAATTAAATCTTACTGTTGGTAATTATAGCATTTTTTTAGTGGTACAAAATCATTAAATTAATATTTTTCTTATCATTTAACGGATTATCAAAGTGTATACCTAGACTGACCTGTTATCTTAACAGGTGCTTATCGTGTTACCCAATAACGACCTGTTTCATTATTGTGTAGACCCGAAAACCTATTAATTTTGTGTCGGGTTAACAAGTCACGCCATGAATTGTAAGGCCTCTCAAACACTCCTGGTACTATTCACTTTAAACGAAAAAGACATTTTTACTCTAAAAAGTCACTCCTAATACTATTCACTTACAAGACCTTTTTGTCCTTTTGATTAAAACTCAAAGTTTTCAAGCCCTTTTCATTAGTCTTCCTTTTAATCTAAGACTTTTATAGTAATGACGACCTCATTTTTGTAATTTTAAATATGAATAATGTAATAGGGGCATTGAGAAATGTGAAGGGTGCAATTAGAACCGCTCTTGACACCAATAGTGAGAATAAAAGTATTCTATAGGAAGTTAAGGGTGCGTTTGTTGCACCAGATTATCTCGGAATGGACTAACTTGAGGGATTAAGCTGGACTGGCTTAGAATAGACTAAGGTTGACTGGCTTAGAATAAACTAAGTTGGACTATCTTAGTTGTGACGACCCGTCCCTATATTATTTATGTAACTTCTTTCCGACTATGTGGAATGACTATTATACCCTTATTCGCAAGTGATGTGGACGTACTTATATCACTTTTATTTTATTTCTCGCTATCACATTTAAATTGTACATGTTGTTACGAGTGTACGAGAATTTCTACCAGTGTAGAAACACTGTTACAAGTATGTTTCATTTCTTTGTACTATAGAAAATCTGAAAACTTAACCCTATCTCTTCTTTTCTTTTAATGTAACCCGTGCCTTCCCCTTTTTACTCACCACCAATCAATTTCCTTCCCATTTTCTTTCACCCAATCAATCACCTCTCTTTCTCTCTACCCAACCAATCAGAAAGCAACCCTCACATCACTCTCTCTCTCTCTTCTCTCACTCCCTCGCCGAGCTCTCTCTTCTTCTCTGCAACCTTCTCAAATCCACACCAAAACACAAAAACGTGACAAAAAAAAACTACACCATTGTGTTCATCTTGAATCCACGAACTCAACCATACCATTTGATCACGTGTTGACCGAGTTTTGGACATCCAACTCGGAAGGTTCGATTCGGTGAGTTTTAGTTCAACCATTTTGATCACGGCTTAGGTAAGCCTTGGGAAATTCTAAGAACTTTCATTTCATTACTATGAGTTGATTCTGATCTTGTGTACATGTTTTGAACGAACATTTTAGCACAGAAAGCTCGAGGGGGAAGACTGCTCAGTTTTCCAGCAAAGGAACCATGACCATTTGGTCACTTTCAACTCATTTTTTCGGTCAACCTTGACCACGACTAAACTCTTAATAGGTATAGACTTATTCTCTATATTCCTAACTTCAACGTGGCTTTTGAATCACTGAGTTTGGTTAACTATCGAGTTAGGAAACAACCCTGAAAGTTGGGAAGAAATTCCCAAAATTCTGGAAAAGTTTGACCGTGGCCATTTGGCCACTTTCAAGCCAAATTCCTGGACAACATGGACGACATTTGAACTTTATGAGAATATGGATTGATTCATCTGATTCCTAGCTTTAATTTTGTCTTTGTAGAATTGTTTTTGGTTGAGAATAGAGCTCGTTAGGAGCTCTGGAAGTTAGACCTTCAACCTGCAAAACGCAGGAGCTCGTGAGGAAGGCGAGTATAGCTGTACTCGCAAGCGCGTGGGTGCGCGTGGCTGCCAGTGCAGCCATTTGTAGCTGCACGTGGCGGCGCGTCCGGCCTCTGATTGACCTTCTGTCAATTTCTGTAGGTCTGTGACATCGAGTAGATCATTTTCGTATATTCAAACCTTATGTTTGAGCAATCTACGAAGGTTTTATTTAAGTTTCCGTATGTGTTTTAATAAACTAATTAAATTAGTAATTTCACATTTAGGGCAAACATATCCCGAGGACGTACGGGGTCAAGCAAGGCTCGGAGGCTTCATTTCGACTGCCTATCTGTGAGTAGGTAGTTTGTTTTTATACCTATACATAATTAGAGTTTCAATAAATGTGTATTTACTTCACTTTACGTATATATTGCCAAATAATTGATAACTGCGATATAATTGTGATAAATGCTGCTATATGGTTGGGATATTACTGTCATGACATTCATACATATCTGTACATGCTCATCTTGCTGCATCGGTGTTAGTACTTGCCCCAGGGCCAGGGCTAGTTTTTCCACTACACTACATTTTATGGCTTCGTCACCCTCCAGGTGTCGGCCATCACAACTCTATTCGGAGTCCAATGGAACTTTCCGGGTCGGGGTGTGTCAGTTTGGTATCAAAGCATAAGTTTTTGGGCAGTATTGCATTCATCACATGCGTGATGTAAACATTCTTGGTTTGTGAACCTAATTTTCAAAACTTGCCACCTTGTTGAACACGAAAAACGTGTTAGCTTTTACTCAAGTTTTTGGCACTTTCGACGACTTATCGTCATTTTAGAAAATCATTTTGGAAATCGCCCCTAGAGTTTAAACGACGAACCTTCCTACCAAGGAATTTCGTTTTGAGGAACGCGTTGCTAGCCCCCTATAGCCGGGCTATTGTATCATGGGTTGAGTATTACCAAGGATTTACCGATCAATCCTATCGTTTTTCTTCCATCGTTTGTACCTACCCTTCGAGTTAGGAAACCATAAATGGTTTTGTTTCTTTGGTTGTTTGAAGCGACAACCTGGTGCTAAAGTGGTAGGAATTGACGAAAGATCATCTGAGGGACAATTACTTTTGGTCCCTGTTAGCAATAATATCTTCAAACGTACTGGTGTTCATGCTGGATCTTCAGGAGGAAGATCAACTTTAGATAAAGTTCTTTTTGAAAGTAGATCTTTAGTAAGGTCTTTTTTCAGCCCTGAAACTTTCTAATCAAATGCAAATCTCCAGACTTTCCTTTAGATGTTGTACTCGTCATTTGGGTGAGAATAAGCTTGCGAGTGTGAGTTGTCATATCTTGGGAGTAATAGAAATCCGAAAACAGTAATCAAATCCTCTTAGGATCAATGAACTACTTCGCTTGACCAGTTCCTTCCCAATCACCCGAAGCTTATTACTCGAACGGGCTCTAACCCGTAATCAGCTTATGGCGGCGCTACTGATAGGCTGATTAACAATGGCTACTTGAGCCGAATAAACTAGGATTGTGGAAGCTTAGTAACAAGCTTTGTATTAGGACAGTAAGCTCATGGTTGTTTTTACCTTATCACCTACCTAGGTAAACAAAACCTCTTCGACTAGCTACCTCTCGACCGCTTTAGTTTGTGTCATTGAGTTGGTTAGTAATATAGTGCATTTCGAGGATGTATACCTTTTGTGTCCTATTCCAAAATTTTAGCTGGGATATCACCAAATTGTGAAGTGAGGTACATCATCGACCCACTTCCTAGTATTACACCAATTTTCCTTGCTTCATACTGAATGTTACTGACGTCATTGAGAAACTAAGTTACAAGTTTACCAATTAGGAATTTAACCAACCAGGGACTAAACACTTTATCTTGGGAACCTCAAACCTAACCACAAAGCAAAAGGTCAAACCCTAGAATTGTACCTAGACTTCAACAACTCGGTCGGTTGACGACTAAAACTATTAGTCCTACTTCGAGTTGTTGTTCTCTCCAATTAACTTTTGGAAACCGAGAATTCTTTCATAGGCTAACGAAATTTGGAGTAGACTTACCAACGTCTCTCTCCTCAATTTTAGCATCAAAATTGAGTGTTTGGGAACGCCGACACTCAGCCTTATACCATTCCTTCAAATAACCATTGTTAAGTTGGTACTTTTTGGGGAGACGTGATCTCGGTAAATGACATCCTTTCATTTTTCCAAAAGGGTTTAGCGGAAGAAGGTAGAAATTCTTGCAAGCGTCGCGAAACTGAGATATCTTTGATCTTGTCGATTTATTGACAAATTGTTGGCGAACTTTTCATCTACAATGTTTTCCTCACTTCCGACCAAGGAAAGTTAAATTAGTTTGGGTTGTTGAAAATGAGTAAAGTTCCTGACAACTGAAGTGTTGTCTCATCTTACCCCTGTTTTACACTTTCTGTTGACTCCGATCATTTCGAAATCCAGTGTGACGTGTCCTTTGGATGTTTTGACCCAACAGAGGCAACATGACGGAGTATTGCTTTTATTTTTCAACTGTTTGAACCATTCAAAATGAACCATCTCATTCATGACCTAAAGTCAACAGCCATCATCTTTATTCGAAAGATGGATGACACTTCTGATAGGAGCATATTTATGCAACTTAGTTAGATTGTTTCTTGGCATTTACTTAGTTTAATTCTAGTTATTTTAGTACTTTAAGCTATTTTCGTGTGTTTGTAGGTTCAAATAACAAACTTAGAAACAAAGTGCTATTTGGAGCATTTTGGAGCATTTTTGGGCCAAGATTGGATAGTGCAAGCATGGAGACATGAGGATGGACGTTTTTGAAGATTATAAGGCTAGAAATCAGCATGTGTGTGTGCAAGTGTGTTGACCTACAACTACAAACATCCATCCACTACACCCATTACATCCACTCATTACCAAACATCCACCCACTACACCCATTACATCCACTCATTACCAAACATCCATCCACTACACCCATTACATCCACTCATTACCAAACATCCATCCACTACACCCATTACATCCACTCATTACCACAACACTCACCCACTACACCCATTACATCCACTCATTACCAAACATTCACTCATTACATCCATTACACCCACTCATGACCAAACATCCATCCACTACACCCATTACATCCACTCATTACCAAACACTCACCCACTACACCCATTACATCCACTCATTACCAAACATCCATCCACTACACCCATTACATCCACTCATTACTACAACACTCACCCACTACACCCATTACATCCACTCATTACCAAACATTCACCCACTACACCCATTACATCCACTCATTACCAAACATCCATCCACCCATTACATCCACTCATTACCAAACATCCATCCACCCATTACATCCACTCATTACCAAACATATATCCACTACACCCATTACATCCACTCATTACCAAACATCCATCCACTACACCCATTATATCCACTCATTACCAAACACTCACCCACTACACCCATTACATCCACTCATTACCACAACACTCACCCACTACACCCATTACATCCACTCATTAGCAAACATCCATCCACTACACCCATTACATCCACTCATTACCAAATACTCATCCTCTCCCTAGCCTATAAATACATCCATCCTTCACCATAACAAAAAAAGATTAGAAAAGATCCATCCAAAGACACTACATTCACATCTCACAACTCCATACACTTACACTTTCATTCCTTGGCCGTGAGCACCATCCATTCATCCATTCATTTCCCTTTCCTTGCCATGACCTCCACCCAACCTAAACACATTTAGCCATTCCCTTCCATATATCCATACGCATCCATCAAACTACACCTTGTGCCGCAACAAAGAGAAGAAGGAGGACCCTTGGACATGCTTGCCATTCAAGTCGGATTGTTGGAGCGTTTTTAGGTGTTTTCATTCTTTGTTTTCAATGTTTAAGTTTATGTATCTTTGCTTTGTGAGTATGAGGAACTAAACCCCCCTTAGCTATGGGGGAATTCGAAACCATGTTCATACTTGCAATATGATTTGATTACTTTCAGTTGTGATTCATAAGCTGTGAATTCAATTTACTTATCCATTTGAATTAAAACTGATTTATGTGTGTTGGTTGAGAGTGCACGCTTAATTTTCATGCATAAATCTGATGCTAGGATATAAGGGAGTTTCACCTAATCGTTATGAACTTATATTCACAAGTAGTGAAGGTTGCTCGTCACAACCGTGTTAAGTAAATTCTTGGCATAAGTTTCATGCAATTCATAGTTACAAGTGTTTCGTCAATGCTTATGATTTTCATAGAACTTAATGATTCTTGCTTGTATCTCTATTATGCAATTCATGTAGGGAACTTGTGGGGAATGCTTTGGTTGTTGTATGCAATCATCCAATTCAATGAAATTAGGAAAATCTGAGGGTTAATTTAAGCGTACCTAATTAATCTGGGGTGTTGAGGTTCATGGTTTATTGAAAAGCAACTGGAAATTGGTTTATGTGCAAGTATGTCATGTGTGGAGAAGAACCCTCTAGCTAGCCCATCATCCATAGTTTAACCCATCACCCATCAATTCACCTAAATTTGTCTAAGAATCTGTTTAAATTGTTCTTGCTTTGTTTTCCTTATTTTCGTCCAAAACCAAAATCCCCTTTATTTTATTAAGTCATATTAGTTAGTACTTGTTTTAGATTGTGTTTTTAAGTGTTTTAAGTCAAGATAAAATCAATTTTCGTCCAAACTTTGTGTTACTGGCAGAAACTGCCTTAGAGTTGTTTTTAGGCAGTTTTGAGTCTTTATAATCTGTTTTGAGTCTTGTGACTTTGTTTTGAGTCTTGTAAGTTTAATTTCATGCTTTTAAGTTTGTTTACACATATTTAAGTCAGTTTCAAGTGTTTTAGCAATCCCTCCTAATCCCCGGCCTAGAACGATCCCTACTTACATTCTTTACTACAATTGACAACAAGAGGGTTTAATTTGTGTGTTAAGTTAATTTTCGCATCAAATTTTTGGCGCCGTTGCCGGGGATTAGCAACTTTGCTAATCCCCCGTTGTTTCTTTTTCATGTCTTTTGGTTTAGTTACTGACTTTGTTTCTATTTGTGTCTTTTATTTTTACTTTTGATATTTGATTTAGTTTTGTTTCCTTGATTTCAGATACTAGAGAAGTAAGACATGGATTTTGCTACCATTCAAGCTCAATTGGCGAAACTTACTTCTCAATTGTCACAAAGTGCCGAAAGGACCACAATGCAAAGTGTCACTACATGTGGTGTGTCCTATGGGCAAGGATATCCAACTCATCAATGTTCTCAATTCGCTGCGAATGAAGATGCTTGGGGTTATCAAGGCCATAGCCAATCATGGGACAACATGTTTTCCAATGCTTACAATTCGGATTGGAGAGATTATTCATATTGCATGTGGGGAGACAACAATTCCAACAAGATGGATATTGGCAGCAAGAAGAGGAGTTCTATTCAAGACCAATGCAGCCACCACAAGAATCTGCCCAATTCAATTCAGGATCATGCAATCCAAGGAAGAAGTGGGTGAGAAAGGCATCTTCGAAACCTTTCCAAAGAATCAAGAGCAAAAAGTGGAGGGGGAATGTCTAGAATTCATCAAAGAAGATACACTTGAGACGAAAATTCCCAAAGAAGTTGGATTTTATGACACGGGAAAAGTCATAATTCTCAAAACACCAAATCTGGCCAAGTCCCATATCCCTGCAACCTTCAAAGATGTGGTGTTTGTAATTGAGTTTGTGTTGGATCAAGCAAGTAAGCCATCTTCTCCAACTTTGATTTTATTATATACTAACTTGCTGATTTTGATGATTCAGGCACCTACACTAGAATATAGACCATTGCCAGATCACGTCAAGTATCACCTTCCATTCAAGGATCAATTCCATGCTATGGGCCTTATCCAAGTTTAGAAGGAAGTTTCGTCCGGCTAGAAGACGTTAAAGCAAGCGCTTCTTGGGAGGCAGCCCATGTATTCAAATAAGGAAGATCTATGAATCGCTTCACAATCAGTTTTACGTTTCTAAAAACCTTCCCTTTACTGCATTTATTTTGCCTTGTTTGTCATATTTATTTGTTGCTTGTTTGATTGTTTTTGGTGTGGATTTATGTTTGAAACATTGATAGGTAAACAAAGTATTTTTACATTAATTTTTGTGGAAGAGGAACATTAGGTAGAAAGGTAGAAAAATACAAGAAAGTGCAAACAAGCAGGAATGAGCCTTCATTGGTCAGGTGGTGCCTCAGCATTCGACGGACCTTCAGAAAGACGAAGCGCCAGAGTCTAATTTTCCGGAGCCTCAACACTTGGTGAAGCGCCAGAAGACGAAGGCAGAGGTTGCCTCTGGAGTAACGCCACAAACCTCTGATGATCACTCTGAATCCGCACTTCGGACTCCTGCAGCTGATCAAGCTTCCTCTTCATGCTTGTTGAGTAATTAGTTGTGAGCATGTGCAACTCTTTATTCTCATGCCTAAGCACTCTGACCTCTTGCCGAAGACTAGCCACTTCAGCCATCAACGACTCAACCTGACGAGATCGAGCAAGGAAGCGCTGGCCCATGTTTGATACTGAGCCTGCACATCGGACGCTGTAGGCCAGAGAGTCCTGAACAGCCAGTTCGTCGGACCGCCTGGAAAGTATCCTAGTGTCTCTAGGAGTGAGAATATTTCTGGCCACCACCGAAGCGGTTGTATCATTCATCATCATGGAATCTCCAACTGTAAGAGGACCATTTGGGGATACGAAGGACGGCTGCCAAATGTTGTTTGGAGAAGACATATCAATATCTTCCCCAACATTCAAGTTAAGGCGACGGTCAGAAGGGCAAGACATTTTTAAAGGTGTGAAGAAAAAGAAGAGGTCGGACAAATCAAGTTCTTAGAAGTGCAAGTAGAGAGCTTCTACAGGCGGCAAATTCAAGTGTGCTTTGGAATGTGATGCGTGCCTCTCTTTAAAAATCAGCACTCGACGGAGCTTCAGAAATTGAAGAGGCAAGCTCAGAGATCGAAGAGATGTCTGCTTTCTCAAAAGCTGGGCTGCTCAGAAACCACGGGCCAATCTCAGAAATCGAAGAGGCACTTGTTTTTTTTCAGACGTGTCATCACCTGTCACATGCACACTCAACTTTACAAAAATCACGGTCAATTTGTCGAAGCGCCGATCTCAGATATCGAAGAGGCGCTAGTCTTTTTCAGCCTCGTCAGCACCTGTCACATGCACACTCAGGTTTGCGAAAATCACGGATAATTTGTCGAAGCGCCGATCTCAGATATCGAAGAGGCGCCAGTCTTGTTCAGCCTCGTCAGCACCTGTCACATGCAAACTCAGCTTTGCGGAAATCACGGTCAATTTGTCGATGCGCCGATCTCAGATATCGAAGAGGCGCCAGTCTTTTTCAGACGTGTTATCACCTGTCACATGCACACTCAGCTTTACGGAAATTACGGGCAATTTTTCAAAGATTTCTGATGAAGAAGAAAGCACGTGAAGCCATACTGTTTAATCATCCAACGGTTGCCCACACGAGTAAAAGTACAGTGCTGCTACCAGTTATGAAGAAATCCCTATAAATGTCAACCTTCACAGCAAGGCAGACATACTTAACCTTTCTTCATCTCCGAAAATGCATTCCCAACGAAGCCTCTCGAGTCACTCAGTGTTCTTCATCCCTTGGGGTACCTCTGCAAACAAGTCATCAAGAGCAAAAGTATTTCATATCATGTAGGTTGAAAGCAAGAGTATCTCATATCATGCTTTCTCCCTGTCCTTTTCCTTGTCTTTGTGACATGGGGAAAACGAGCAATCAGCCAGCACTTGGTGTCAATCTTCTAATCTAAGAACCGACTGCCTGGAACTCCTTCCTGATTGCTTACCTAGCATTGCTCTCGAGTGCTCATCTTTAACTGCTGATGTACTTCTGAAGAAGATGCCACATCTGCCTGGAGAACATATAAGGCAAGTGAAAATGATACCTTGAAGCATGTGGAGACAACGTGCTAATTCATCTTCAAGATCAAGTCTCATTTTCCTTGCTAAGAAGTTCCCCAACCCAGTTCAAGAATACACATGTGGAAAGATACTTCTTCAAAAGCAAAAGTATCTCATATCATCAGAGTCAAAGGCAAAGATATCTCATGGCATGGTTTTCGTTTACCCTTGCTCTTGCCTGCGAGACAAGGAGAAAGAAAGCAATCGGTCGACACTTGGACAGATTGAACAAAGAAACAGACCATCACCTCTACCTCGTGCCTACCTGCCGTGCAGAAGAAACAAGCAGAGAAGAATGCTGCCTGCAGACTCAATCAACCCAGCAGAATGAGTCTGAGTTGAAACCAAGAGCTCGAGAAGCTTCAACAACATATGGACGCATCAGTCGCCAAATAGCAAAGCTTCGCCGTACAAGGCCATCAAATCACCACCACCAATCAAGTCTCATTTTCCTTGCTAAGAAGTTCCCTAGCCCAGTTCGAGATCAAAGCTGTGGAAAGTCAACAAGATCATCTCTCCGTAACCAGATTTGCATTCTTAAACTCTACTCTGTCTGGTTTTTACTTTGCCATACTTGTCATGTTTATTCGTTGTTTGTTTGTTTGCTTGTTTTTGTGTGAGTTTATGCCTGAAACATTGAGGACAATGTTTGATTTAAGTGTGGGGGGGGGCAACCAAGTTGTTTTGCATGAAATTCATAGGAGTTTATCACCCATTACTTCTAGTGTTGTTCCTTGCTGTTTTAAGTGTTTTTAAGCTGTTTTGGAGTGTTTTAGTGTGTTTTGACATAAAAATCCGAAAATCTCATAAAAATTTGAAAAATTGTTTTGAAAAACCCAAAAAGAGTTGTTTTTGTGTGTTTGTTTGTGTCTTAGGGTACCTTCCAACACAATGATGAGGATTTGGTTTTTAATTACATGACTGTTAAAGAGAGTTATAAACATGGATGAAAAATTGATTTACTCTTTGGTGTATGCTTGGTTGTGGTTATAATTTATGAATTCACATGCAATCATAAAGGAAAAATCAGTTTTTGTAACATGCTTGAAAGAAGGAACTCAAATGAACGCTACAACCTTGTGAGACTTGAGCCTAAACGTTTATTTGGAGAGTTAATAATCTGTGCATCATTGTTTTCTAAAGTCGTTGCATGATCTCATTATTCTTTGCTAGGTTGCTAGTTAGAAGGCGTTTCATCATTTAGTTCCAAATGCTAGAACTCATGCCTATTTCATTCAAAGCATGCTATTGATTTGCATAACACATATTCAAGATGAAGTTGTGTAGTGACCACCAAAGCCAAATTGCCGTGCCCCTATTTCATTATGTGTTTAAGTTTAACCCTGTTGAGCCTTGTTAAGCCTATGTTCTTTGTTAACCCACACTATCCTTACCTAGCCTAGGGTTAGGACCATCCATACCCTTGTTCTTGAAGCATAGTAAAGCATGACTTAAAAGGAACTCCTTTTTTATCAATGTATTGCAGAAAGCAAGTGTGGGGGAAGTGATTCTTGTGTGTGTGTGTGTGCCAAAGTCCTTAATAAGGCACGGGTAGAAAAAAAAAAAAAAATTGAAAAAAAAAAGTATGAAAAAGAGCTCTAAAGTGTTGTTTGTTAAAGAAAGGGTTAAAAACATTGAATTCGGCCCTAAGTGTTGCATAAATCTTCCCTTTGTAATTAAAAGTTGATTCTGCATTCTAAAGTGATTTCCAAGTGTCTATTTCATTGCTTTGCTTGCTATCGCTTTAAGAACGTTTGTTATCCCTATCCTTTCTTTGTTAGCCATTACCCCCAAGCCCTGTTACAACCCTTGACTTTAATCTTGAGTGTTGTGTGTTTCAATTTGTGGAGTTCGAAATTGGTATAAGCATATGGTGTCACTGGTTCTCGCATCTAAGTAGTAGCATTCCATTCATGAGATCATATCTAAACATGCTTAATAACTCCAGAAAATTGCTTTCTTTGTTATAACATATGTGAGTCCTAATCTTTCATTTTACATCAATCTTCTCACATATAACTAGTGTAGGGTGTGTAGTCAGACAATGTGTGTGAAAATAGAGAGTATCTTGTAAGGAATTGAGAAAATTCTCTAAGGCATGTTACTACATTCAAAACATTGTTTTAATTGGTTAATTGTGAACTAGTAAGTAATGACTGTGATTAAGTTTGTGCTCAAGTGTGAAGATAACCAAAAATCTGTGGGAATGATGATTTTTAACATGTCATGTGCATTGGAAATCCCTGAGGCAAATGTTGGAAGGTTAGGTTGTGTTTTGTTTGTTTTGTTTCTTTTGTTTTGCTCGAGGACTAGCAAAAGCTAAGTGTGAAGGAATTTGATAGGAGCATATTTATGCAACTTAGTTAGCTTGTTTCTTGGCATTTACTTAGTTTAATTCTAGTTATTTTAGTACTTTAAGCTATTTTCGTGTGTTTGAAGGTTCAAATAACAAAGTTAGCAACAAAGTGCTATTTGGAGCATTTTGGAGCATTTTTGGGCCAAGATTGGATAGTGCAAGCATGGAGACATGAGGACGGACGTTTTTGAAGATTAGAAGGCTAGAAATCAGCATGCTTATCCATCCAAAGACACTACATTCACATCTCACAACTCCATACACTTACACTTTCATTCCTTGGCCTTGAGCACCATCCATTCATCCATCCATTTCCCTTTCCTTTCCGTTAGCTCCACCCAACCTAAACACATTTAGCCATTCCCTTCCATATATCCATACGCATCCATCAAACTACACCTTGTGCCGCAACAAAGAGAAGAAGGAGGACCCTTGGAAATGCTTTGCCACTCATTACCAAACACTCACCCACTACACCCATTACATCCACTCATTACCAAACATCCATCCACTACACCCATTACATCCACTCATTACCACAACACTCACCCACTACACCCATTACATCCACTCATTAGCAAACATCCATCCACTACACCCATTACATCCACTCATTACCAAACACTCATCCTCTCCCTAGCCTATAAATACATCCATCCTTCACCATAACAAAAAAAGATTAGAAAAGATCCATCCAAAGACACTACATTCACATCTCACAACTCCATACACTTACACTTTCATTCCTTGGCCGGGAGCACCATCCATTCATCCATTCATTTCCCTTTCCTTGCCATGACCTCCACCCAACCTAAACACATTTAGCCATTCCCTTCCATATATCCATACGCATCCATCAAACTACACCTTGTGCCGCAACAAAGAGAAGAATGAGGACCCTTGGACATGCTTGCCATTCAAGTCGGATTGTTGGAGCGTTTTTAGGTGTTTTCATTCTTTGTTTTCAATGTTTAAGTTTATGTATCTTTGCTTTGTGAGTATGAGGAACTAAACCCCCCTTAGCTAGGGGGAATTCGAAACCATGTTCATACTTGCAATATGATTTGATTACTTTCAGTTGTGATTCATAAGTTGTGAATTCAATTTACTTATCCATTTGAATTAAAACTGATTTATGTGTGTTGGTTGAGAGTGCACGCTTAATTTTCATGCATAAATCTGATGCTAGGATATAAGGGAGTTTCACCTAATCGTTATGAACTTATATTCACAAGTAGTGAATGTTGGAAATATGCCCTGAAAGTCAATCTTTGGAAGAAATCTTTCAGGACAAATGAATGGATGTATGGATGAATCTTATACATCAAATGGCAAAGACACGAATTAGGACTATCTCAATAAACGATATATGTCCTAAATAGTGAATCTATGGACAATGGATCGATTGAAGAAGTAGTCTAATGATGTTAGACTACAGAGACCTTCTTCACATAACCAAATGTCCAAAAGGTTCCTGGTCATTGGATTGTCGGAGGGAAACTGACAATGCGTAGACCGGTACATACTATGTCCGCTTCAATTGGAAGGATGGAAAGTCTCATCCCATTCGTGTTGTGACACTAAGACAAGTATGTAGGTGCTCATTAAGGGAATGAGTTGACTGAACACAATCGAACGAGAGTACTTGGATGGAGGTCTAATCACATGTCAAGCAAGTAACTCTAATGGTTGGAAAGATGTAAATAATCCTTAGACCTGAGGCATCGTCGTTGTCTTGTGGTTAAGTACTTAATCTTTGATTATGTCAAAGTCTCCCCATTCGAGGGTGTCCACGGCATAATTGGGGTTAAGCCACTTAGTCATGAAGGCAAGTGTATGCGCAACAAGGAATCTCTAATCCTCGATAAGAGAGGAAGAATACTCTAAGATATGATTCGGGAATCTTCGGCCGAAGTATCGAGCGTATTGAATGGAAAGCGTTCCTGTACGACTCAAATGAATCATATATGAAAGAATAATCACATTAGGGGTTTGACATGATATATCCATACCCTAATGATGTGATTGAGAGTATTGTATTAGAGAAGGATCGAATTACATTGTAATTCCAACTGACTAGGTTCTTCGAATAAACTTCTACATTAGCTTGGGTAGCTATGACATATGGTTAGATGTCACTCATAGCTTGTGAGTTCTTCTAGATGATTAAATGTAGTCGTCAAAGAAGAAAGGTGAATTAAAATGAAGTTTTAATTCACTAAGTGATTGAATTAAATATAAGCAATTGGATTGATGCCAATCACCTCACTGCCTTGCTAATTAGAACCTAAAAGATTGTTCACCAAAACACTATTGTAGTGAGTAACTAATGGATGATGGAAATAATTAATTGGATTAATTAATTGTTGTGATTAATTTAGAAAGTCTAAAGAAATCATAAAAGCGATAAAGATCGTTTTGGGCTTAAGAAACGTTCGGGTTTAATTGGGCCCATTGGGCCTAAACCCATTGGGCTAATATTCAAGCATTAGATGACTTGAAATAATAAAAGCCCAAAGCCCAAACAAACAACAAAGAGGCCGGCCACTTTAAGGTGGAAATGGTGAGGTATTTAGTCAAGTGTTGACTAGGTTTCTTTTGTCTATATAAGGAACTTTATAGAGATATTGTTCATAAGGGTTTTTGTGAGTTTTTGAACAACAAAGAGGCAAAAGAAAATAGCTCTCTAAGACCACAAAGGCCGGCCACCATTGGGGTGTTTTAGCTAACAATCTTACACCCTTTTGGTTATTCCTTCATCCTTCTCACTACACTAGTGGGTGAGGATCTTTAGAGGTTTCCTACTTTGGAAACTTGAAGAGAACCTAGGAGCACTCATTGTAACAAAGTGGAGGAGGCAAGGAAGGAAGCTAGGCTCAAGGATTTCAAGGAGCAAAGGGCTTGGAGGTGGTCCATCCTTGGTCTCAAGTCTAGATCAAGAGGTATAAGACTAACCTTCACTTTGTTCTTGATTCTTTAAATTGTTTTGATGCACTATATATAAACCTATGAACCTTGAAGGGGATTTGCATGACTATAGCTTTGATAATATGTTATAAATGCTTCCGCTGCTTTCGTATATTAAATTTGATTTAGATATGCATGATAGTCATTATGAAATCCCATGCTAGAATCTCATAGTATTCCCTTCAGTGAAGGTTGCTCGTCACAACCGTGTTAAGTAAATTCTTGGCATAAGTTTCATGCAATTCATAGTTACAAGTGTTTCGTCAATGCTTATGATTTTCATAGAACTTAATGATTCTTGCTTGTATCTCTATTATGCAATTCATGTAGGGAACTTGTGGGGAATGCTTTGGGTTGTTGTATGCAATCATCCAATTCAATGAAATTAGGAAAATCTGAGGGTTATTTTAAGCGTACCTAATTAATCTGGGGTGTTGAGGTTCATGGTTTATTGAAAAGCAACTGGAAATTGGTTTATGTGCAAGTATGTCATGTGTGGAGAAGAACCCTCTAGCTAGCCCATCATCCATAGTTTAACCCATCACCCATCAATTCACCTAAATTTGTCTAAGAATCTGTTTAAATTGTTCTTGCTTTGTTTTCCTTATTTTCGTCCAAAACCAAAATCCCCTTTATTTTATTAAGTCATATTAGTTAGTACTTGTTTTAGATTGTGTTTTTAAGTGTTTTAAGTCAAGATAAAATCAATTTTCGTCCAAACTTTGTGTTACTGGCAGAAACTGCCTTAGAGTTGTTTTTAGGCAGTTTTGAGTCTTTATAATCTGTTTTGAGTCTTGTGACTTTGTTTTGAGTCTTGTAAGTTTAATTTCATGCTTTTAAGTTTGTTTACACATATTTAAGTCAGTTTCAAGTGTTTTAGCAATCCCTCATAATCCCCGGCCTAGAACGATCCCTACTTACATTCTTTACTACAATTGACAACAAGAGGGTTTAATTTGTGTGTTAAGTTAATTTTCGCATCAACTTCTCTATGAAGAAATGTGTTCAAAATCTTCATCAACCTCACAAATTTCTCGAGTACACTTTCGCTGGGAAATAGCTAAATTCTACCAACGACGTTGGAAGAACTAAACCAAATGTCTACGATTGCATTATCGTGTATTATCCCGGTCGTGCAAACGTATTTACTGCTACAGCAACAAATAATGTATCTACCCTTGAACGTCTTTAGCTTGTTTTATCCCATTCTAGTTGGGATTCATGAGTATTGGTTTTACGATACCTACAAATGATCAAATCATCGTTCTTGTGGTTTTAATCACTTCCTATATCTGAGTAGAGATATGAAATATTGCCATACGCTCCTAGTACGAGTTCCTGTACATGTGGAGATTTTGGCGATGTATGGTGATTATCGATTAATGTAACAAGTCAATTCGCTTTTCGTTGGTTCAAAAGGACAACATTTTCACCTCTTGGTGCTGGAAGGTATTCCAGTTAACCTTGAGTACGTGTCTACCCTACTGCACTTCGTATCGCCTTGAAGCAGAAGCACTGTCTTGAAGAACCGTTGACGTTGGAAGTGCATTCGTGACCATTAATTACTCAATCACCCAGCAAATGCTCGGTTGAATGAATCCTTACCGTAGTGATTGAATATCTTAAAAACTACCGTTGTAGTTGATGTTATGCATTCAATCCAATTTTCGCATACCTTAGATTTAATGGACTTTCTTTAATCCTCAAATTCTCGAATATTCTTTTAGCCTTCTCGACGTTGTCACTATCTCACTAAGTTCCAGAGAACTTCCCTATAGAATTGCTTACTAAGGCGTTGTGGACTACGTTCGCTCGACTACATGGCAGGTGTGCCACTATTATATCTCATCGTGATGCGAGTTTTACTATCAATTATTGGGATGGTCTTTTTTGTTTTTTGAAGGCCTCGTGTAGTAAGTTTTGTCTTCGGCTACATTCACCTTCAGACTAACGGCTAGTCTGAACGACTTACCTGGACCTTTTATCGCATGTTGTGTTTATCTGCTCTTTTGTGGTAGCATGAACGTATTAGACATTTATTTTTGTTAGAACTACTTGTAACTGTGGTTACAATTTTTGGTCTTGGTTGTGACGCGTTTAAGACGTAGTTTGGAGATTCTTTGCTTAGCACTTGTTGACGGAGGAGTTTTATGAAAAAGTGTTCAATTGAGTTCACAATAAAGAATTGTTTTGTTATTTTTGATACCCATGGAGGGTTAGTGCGTGAGCACGGTAGAGACTTGATTAGACGTTGTTTGTGTATTTCCCAATGGGGGGCATGATGGTAATATTGCACCCTCGGGAATTTGTTACTCGCTTATCATGACAACAGTGAGTTGTCTATATCGCGGGCTGCATACCGTAATATCAAGGACTTATTCATTGGATTCATTAAGCAAGTAAATAGGTAGATTCTTTTACGTTAGTGCTTACCTAGTACTTATGTGTTGGTTGTATTTTACCAATTTATTACTTGGGCTCGACCCAAGGATATTATGTACTTACTTTCAGAGTACGCGACGCTCGGGAGCGTAGTAGAAAAATCCTATGTTCAGTTTTACTATTAGTACAACTACTCTAAACCTTATGTTATTATATATATGTATTTTCGACGGGACGTTAGTACATATAAATATTTTAGACGTTTTGTTTTTGCGAAAACTATTAAATTATAGTATTGTACTGAGGAAGGAGGAAAGTATGAGTTGGAGGCATGAGAGAGGAATCATTGCACTCCGATCACGACAAAATGGCATTTTCCCTTTTGTGCAAATGCTTTGACTTGATTTCTTCGTTACGTACACATATTTTATTCTTCCTATCTTTGAGTTTTGTGTACCAAATGATTTCAAAATTCGGGGACGAAATTTTCTTACCGGGGGGGGGGGGGGGTAGATTGTGACGACCCGTCCCTATATTATTTATGTAACTTCTTTCTGACTATGTGGAATGACTATTATGCCCTTATTGGCAAGTGACGTGGACATACTTGTATCGCTTTTATTTTATTTCTCGCTATCGCATTTAAATTGTACACGTTGTTACGAGTGTACGAGAATTTCTACTAGTGTAGAAACACTGTTATAGGTATGTTTCATTTCTTTGTACTATAGAAAATCTGAAAACTTAACCTTATCTCTTCTTTTCTTTTAATGTAACCCGTGCCTCCCCCTTTTTACTCACCACCAATCAATTTCCTTCCATTTTCTTTCATCCAATCAATCACCTATCTTTCTCTCTGCCCAACCAATCAGAAAGCAACCCTCACATCACTCTCTCTCTCTCTTCTCTCTCTCCCTCGCCGAGCTCTCTCTTCTTCTCTGCAAGCTTCTCAAATCCACACCAAAACACACAAATGTGACAAACAAACTACACCATTGTGTTCATCTTGACTCCACGAACTCAACCATACCATTTGATCACGTGTTGACCGAGTCTTGGATGTCCGACTCGGAAGGTCCGACTCGGTGAGTTTTGGTTCAACCATTTTTATCACGGCTTAGGTAAGCCTTGGGAAATCCTAAGAACTTTCATTTCATTCCTATGAGTTGATTCTGATCTCGTGTACATGTTTTGAACAAACGTATTACCATAGAAAGCTCGAGGGGGGAGACTGCTGAGTTTTCCAGCAAAGGAACTGTGACCATTTGGTCAGTTTCAGCTCATTTTTTCGGTCAACCTTGACCACGACTGGACTCCTAATAGGTATAGACTTATTCTCTATATTCCTAACTTCAAAATGGCTTTTGAATCACTAAGTTTGGTTAACTATCGAGTTAGAAAACAACCCTGAAAGTTGGGAATAAATTCCCAAAATTCTGGAAAAGTTTGACTGTGCCCATTTGGCCACTTTCAGGCCAAATTCCTGGACGACACGAACCACATTTGAACTTTATGAGAACATGGATCGATTCATCTCATTCCTAGCTTTAATTTTGTCTTTGTAGAATTGTTTTTGGTTGAGAATAGAGCTCGTTAGGAGCTTTGGAAGTTAGACCTTCAACCTGCAAAACGCAAGAGCTCATGAGGAAGGGGAGTACAGTCGTACTCGCATGTGCATGGGCGCGCGTGGAGGGCCCAGCATGGTCGGCGCGTACAGCACGTGGCTGCCAGTGCAACCACTTGTGGAGGCGCGTGGCGGCACGTCCGGCCTCCGATTGACCTTCTGTCAATTTGTGTTGGTCCTTGAAGTCAAGTAGATCATTTTCGTATATTCAAACCTTATGTTTGAGCAATCTACGAAGGTTTTATTTAAGTTTCCGTATACGTGTTAATAAACTAATTAAATTAGTAATTTCACATTTAGGGGAAACATATCCTGAGGACGTACAGGGTCAAGCAAGGCTTGGAGGCTTCTTTTCGACTGCGTAGCTGTGAGTGGGCAGTTTTTTTTTATACCTATACATAATTATAGTTTCCATAAATGTGTATTTACTTCACTTTACATACATATTGCCAAATAATTGATAACTACGATATAATTGTGATAAATGCTGCTATATGGTTGGGATATTACTGTCATGACATTCATACATATTTGTACATGCTCATCTTGATGCACCGGTGTTAGTACTCGCCCCAAGGCCAGGGCCAGTCCTTCACGTGTATGTTCACATCGCACCATTCGCTCGCCTTGGATCCAAGTTAGGTGTCAGTCCTGTCGGGCAGATTGCATTAGGCAATCCGACTTGTATGTGACGTGTTTCTGCACTAGTCTTCACGTGATCGTAGTACTAGAGTGTATTGATTACACCCAGTTCTGTTCGTGTCATAAATTATCTGTTCGAACTCGTGTGTCAGCTTAGATGAATGAGCACTTGGCTATACTTAATTATCACATGATTTTATTACCGTGGCATTTATATATCATGACTTGGCATATTTCTAGTTATAATGCTATTGTATTATTGTTTACATACTTACGTTGTATGTTTTAAGGGAACTATACTTGTTTTACGGTGATGGGTTAGTATATTCGAAAATAATGTTTTTACAAAACGTTGTTTTGCTGACCCACTCAACCGTGTTTTTCGCCCCTCCAGGTTTAGTAGCTGTGCTTACGTATTTACAAGGATTCTGGCAAATCTCAGAAGATGGTTACCTTCAGTGGTATAACCCTCATCCTATTCATTATACTGTCTTATGCTCTAACATCACGTGTGAAAAGGGTTCAATCCTGCTTACCCGTGCACTCCTTTGTTTTGGCACTTTTAGGTTTAAATTTATTCACATTCTTTTTCCACTACACTACACTTTATGGCTTCGTCACCCTCCAGGTGTCGGCTAGCACAACTCGATTCAGAGTCCAATGGAACTTTCCGGATCGGGGTGTGTCATTAATGAAGCGTTTTGTGCACTGTCGGACTAAAAAGTAGGATAAACAATATTATATTATTTAATTAATAAATATTAATATTTTATTATTATCCTATATTTTTCTCCCTCTTTTCCTTCCTTCACCATCATTCTCTCCCTCTTTCTCTTCTTCTTTTTCTCCCTTCTCCGTCTCACCCTTCCTTTTCCCAGATTAGACATCTCAATTCCAGTCTCTATCTGTCTCTTTTTTCTGTCCAACTCCCTCTTGATTCCAATCTCTCTCTTCTTTCGCCCTCGCTCTAGCTCTTTGTTGTTCGACGAAACCTCACATCTCCATTTTTTCCAACGAGTTGCAAGTTTTCAATCGTGTTTTCAGGCCAAACGTCGTCGAATTGGATGGGGTTAGCACCACCAACAAACTGCTCTCCATCCCTAGACACAGATCGAAGCTTTGCATGCTCAAATCTCTCATGGATTCGAAGAAACCCAAATATGCCTAGACTTCCGAGCCAATTTCCAACCACCTCCGACCACCTTTTGGCCTTGATTCATGTAGAAACGGAATCCCCTCACTCCCAGCTTCAGTTTGGTATATTTTTTATGTGAAAATTGGTTGTGAAACGTATTTGAAAGAGATAGTCAAATCGAAAAGTTAACGACATTGTGTGTGTGGTCGGAGGTCACAAGGAGTGGCCGTGAGTAGTCGTCAAGCAAGACAAGGATGAGAGAGATGATGGTCTTAGCCAAACCCATAGTTCTCGGGGGTACTCGCTAAGACCAGATAGTCCTGCCTTTAGTCGAGGCGAGTGAGAGCTAGTCTCACTAAAGCTAATCCTTGTTGGGAACAAACATGGGACTAGAGCAGCCGTTGGCCAGAAGCCCAACGGGCACAGTTGTTTCCGGCCACTGTCGATAAGCACAGCTGCGGCGATAAGTCCTTCCGCCTTGTAAAAGAGTAGCTGGAAGATTTCTTTACCTCAGCGTTGAGTAAAACCTATTGGCTTATCCGAGCATCGTGGGATTTCTGCGGGTACACGACAAGGGCAGAAAATTAGGTAAATTTCTACCCAATTTGGCTAATTTACAGGTTGATTAATTTGCTAATTAGTTTTATAATTTGGGGATTGATAATATGAGGTTTGATAATTTCTTTCTACCATCATCTTTTCACCCCTACAATCTTTGTTTGAACTGATTTCAAGTTCTAGGGTTAGGGTTTTCAAAATTTGGGGTTTTTTTAGGCTTTGTTAATTTAGGTTGGAAAAAGTCAATTTGTCTTGTTCAAGCTTGGTTTTCCACTCTGGGTGCGTCTTTTTTTAATCTTGAAGAATTTCTGAGGTAAACTGAGTTCTTTTGTTAATTCTGTTGGTATTGAGAGCTCAAAATTATTGTTCAATGAAGTGCATGGTATGGAATTGTAGGGGTATTGGGAGACCTGATTTTAGTAGTAATTTTAATTTTCTGTGTACTTTGATTAAGCTGGACCTTTTTTGCTTGTTTGAAACTAAGATGTCCCTAGACAAGGTCCAAAGCAATTTCTACAATAGACACTTTGATCAGGTTTTTTGTTGTAATCCCATTGGCAGAGCTGGTGGGGTTTGTTTGTTTTGGAACTCATCTTCCATTAATATTACTGTTTAAGCTCTTCACCTCGTTTTATCCATTGTGTAGTATTCATTACCTTTGTTTATGCTTATCCTCATAAACATTTACAAGCTAATCTTTGGGATCAAATTTTAGATCATACACCAACAAACCATCCTTGGTGTTTAATTGGAGACTTCAACAATATTGTGGATTCCACTGAAAAGCTTGGGGGCTGCTCTAATACTACTACCTACATGAATAACTTCATTAATTTTCTTAATTGGGTTACTTAATTTCCCTAACTGCCTCTGGTGTTCCCTATACTTGGACCAATGGTCATAGTGACAACACAAGGATTTATGAGAGACTTGATCGTGGTGTCGCTAATCCTCAGTGGTTGAGGGAGTTCCATGACTTTTCTTTACATAATTTTCCTATCTTTGGATCGGATCATAGTCTCATCTTACCTACGAATAATGTAAACCCTATTAGACAAGGCTCGTATTCCTTCAAGTTTGAAGCTATGTGGTTACGTCATCCTAATTTTAGGAATTTTGTCAAAAGTACTTGGACTTGTACAAATACTTCAAGGCCACAAGAAAAGTTTGTTGCTTGTGTAGGGACATTCAAGTATTTGGTAAGGAAGTGGAACAAAGAGACCTTTGGTAATGTCAAAGATCGTAAAGATAAGTTTTAACCTCTCTCTGTGATATTCAAAATGAGGGATCAAGATAACTATATAAGTATGGAGGATGAGGTTAAAATTAGAAGTGAGCTTAACAGAGTTTTACAGGAAGAGGAAATTGTTGGAAATGTGCCCTAAAACCAATCATATGATGATACTTTACGGACATTTCACATGTTAAATTAATCTAGTTTAATATCAAGGGCAAAGATTATTGTTTTAAGCCGTCTCATATAAATGTTATATGCTTAAACGATAAGTCCAAGGAATATGTATAATCACTAAACGTGTATAATCACTAAAGGGAGAATTAAAAGTAAGTTTCAATTCACAATCGATTTGAAAGAGTTCTAATCGCCCACTGCCTCGCTAAAAGGAACCTAATGGATCGTACACCGTGTAAGGTAGAGATTGAAGAAACAACGGAGATGAGTAAGGATAATTAAATGGTTTAATTATTTATGGCAATGATTAATTAATATGTTAATTAATCAAACGAATAAAGTTCGTTAAAGACCTCGGGTTAGTTTTGGGCCGCAAGGCCCAATGAGATTTGAATGTCAAGCCCATTAACTCAAGTTGTATGACAACTTGAAAACACAAAGGGCATGAAAGCCCAATGAACCCTTAATGGCCGGCCATATAGAGAGGGGTAGTGAACTTGGCTTAATTGCAAGTTTGCCACTCCATTGTGAGGTGGTATAAAGGCAACTTTATAGACATTTCATCCTTAGGGTTTTCTTTTGGAGAAAAGATGAGAACACAAGCTCTCTTTTCTCTCTAAGAGGCCGGCCACCCTAGAGGATTTTAGCTAGCAATCTTACTTCCTCTAGGTCACTCATCTCTTCTTCAAGTCCTACCTTGGTGTGGAGACTTAGAGGTTCTCAACTTTGGGAACTTGGAGAATCCTTTCAACCATCCTCATCCAAGAAATCCATGGAGCTAAGAAGCAAGGAATGAAGGCCCTCTCCTTGGGTGATTAGCCTTTGCTTATGCAAAAAGGAATCAACAAAGGTATAAAATTCTCAACTCACTTTGTTCTTGAGTTGAGTCTTGGTTGACATAACTACTATGCTTTGAATTTCATGGGTAATGTTTTGTTTTGAGTGCATACAAGCATGATTCCGCCTTTAAATGTTAATAGCATGCCATAGATGTTGCTCAAATGAACATGTTTTTCACAAAATTTCCTTCAAGTGGTATCAGAGCCTAGGTCTAGTAGTTGGTGAATCCTTTTGGGTTTTGTATTTTCATAGTTTATGATTTGAATGTTGTAATTGTTACAAGCTTTATTCTTGCTTCTTTGAATGTAAATTTTGTTAGAAAATTTGCCATCTCAAATGTTGTAGATGTAGTTCATATGAGCATGAATTTTGGAGCTAAAATTTGGTGCCATGTTTTTGGGGAAATTCGGCCAAATCCAAAGGGTGGATTTTTGGGTTCTTGTTTGTCTTGTTAAAAGTGTTTTAAGGTGACTTTTGGAACCCCTAAGTACCCTAGGATGTTAACCCCCTTTTGAGTAGTGAAATTTTGAATTTTATTGAGGGAAAACATTCATGGAGCTCTTATGAGTTTTCATGTGTGTTCTTCCATGTTCTTGATGTTCTTACCAAGAACAAAAAGTTTGGTGTTTTTGATTCAAAGTTTTTTGTTGATTACATAAAGTCTTTGTTTTGTGTTGGTTGGTGTGACTTTTCTATCAACAAGACATTTATTTGAAAAGGTGATTGAAATGTTGATAGAGTGTTTGAATTTTTTGTACATGATTGGTACTTTTTCTTACACACCTATACCTACTTTTTCACACCAACCCATCACCCATCTTTTTCAACTTGCATGACTTTATGACTTTGTTTTTTTATCAAAACACCACTCCCTCACACTACCATGACCGGCCACCCTACATAAAGATTTGGGGCTTTTGGGGCTTTTATGCAATTACATAAAGTTTTGATACTTTTGTGTATTTGTACTTTGACCCGAAAGTTTACGTTTTTACGTAAAGGCCCACAATCACTAAAGGACAAATTGTTTTGTTCCTTTAATGAAGTTTTTGAATTTGTTGAAATTTTTGGGTTCTAGTTGTAATTACATGAAGTAGTGGACTTTTGTGTTTTTACAAAGTGACCTCAAAAGTTTGTGTTTTACAATATAGCCCAATGGTTGAGGTTATTGTTTTTTGGCCCAAATTAGTTGAGAACAAAATAGTTTTGTATCTTTAAATGAGAATTGGATTTTCATTTCATTTAGCTCCATTTAAATCAATTCTATGGAAACAAAAAGCAAATGAAAATGTTGCATTCAAGTTTAATTAGTTAAAGCGTTAATTAATTAAAGAAAGGGTGATTATGAACCTAAGCCTATGATAATTGAGCTATGTGAAAGGCCGTCTCAAATTTGTTTGAACCATGGGAATGTGTAGATTAGATTTTGGTTGTAATTTGATATGATCAAATATTGTAAAAGAGCATAAGCTCTTCTTTACTTTAAAGTAATTTGTTTTGATCAAATGTTGTAAAAGAGCATAAGCTCGTCTTTACTTTGATGTACTTCTTTCTTGCTTTATTTGATATGCATGAAAATGAAGTAGAGGGTCCAACGCCCAATAAGAAAACACGCCTTAATGTGATTAAACGCGTAACTAAAATCAATCACCATCCCTAGACCGAGATTCAACACTAGGCTCGTGTTGGATCGAATCAAAGGTTCATAGTCATCCTAAGAGCCTAAGGCAACTATATAGTCCATCAATGAATGCAAACTTTATGTTAGTAGTACCATATACTCTTGCTTTAAAAACCGTTTTACAAGCATAGTGGGAGTATCATGCACAACTAAATCAATCACATGGACCAATAGTTGCAATAGGACCAAATTGTTTTAATAAGATTAAAATGTATGTTTATATGTGATGAGACCTAAAACCCGCAACCAAACCATTATTAAGTTGATAAGCGTGAGAGTGCTTTGAACACTCTTTCGTGGCCTTCCATCGTGATAGGCTCCGATTGTTTGTGACTCGTACACCGACTTCACCCTATCATGGGGGAGTACAAAGTGCGTGCATACACTCAGGAGGAGTTCTATATGCATACATGATGTTGTGAAGGTAGGCAACGAGAATGATCAACATCATATCATTGTGAGGTTGTTCTTGAACCCCTACTCGAACTTGCATGGTGGGAATGACTTAACTAAGTGCAATGGAGCCAACATCATATCATTGTGAGGCTTCATTCTCTAGAGGCCAAATAAGATGGGTACTTGCAAGAGATGCAAATGAGTAAGCGTACTCTCTCATTATTATTGATGCTAGCCAACGTCATATCATTGTGAGGTGGGCTTTGTAATGGTGAGTTTCCCATACCCTACTAAGAGTTTCCTCCAAAACTCTCGAATTCCGATGAGGGATATGGAATTTGCCAAAAATAGTGGGTGGTGCTATTTGATTTAAAGACCTGGATCAAATGGCTTAAAATCAATCAATTTATATTCGTTATGTATTTATTTACCAATATATTTGCAAACGCTATCCAAAACTTGACAAAGAAAACGCCAAAAGCTTTAGTTTCCGGACTTGGTACTACAATCCCATAGATTGTCTTTAATGGCTTGTATATGTACCTAAGTAGTCTCATCCTCGCAATCTTCCTATTGATAATGTATCATTGGAAGAACATGTTAGATAAGTCTATCATAAAGAGGACAACACTTTTAATGTTATAATTCTTCAATTACAAATTGTTGTATGAAAAAGTAAGAGTTGCTTTGAACAACCCTTAGTTAACGCAAACATTAGTGCTTGTTTCTTTGTTACATAAACAAGGAACTTGAGAAGTAAGCACAAGGGCATGGACACTTTATGTGCCATGATTCTTCACTTACAAATTGTTGTATGAAGAAATGAGAGTTGCCTTGAACAACTCTTGAAAGTTTGTAATTGTGTTTGGAACATAATGGTTGGTTGACAAAAATAGTCCATCAACATGGACTTATGATGATTTTGAATCATTGAGTGTTGAAGTGTTAAACCACTTCACGAGACGGAAACTAGGCAAGGACTTCACTTTTGTGTCCCTATCCAAATGGTTCATTAAGTTTATTGTAAACTATATAGTGAACAGTAACCACACGCTCTCCAAATTGTTTGATGTGTATAACACAATTGAAACAAGTTTCAAGAGAGATAGTGGGAGTTTAGGAACCATGACTATTGTAGTCAAAGGAGAAGTCAAATGAAGAAGGGGAAATAACTCCAAGGGAACAAACTTTCTTTATGAAAGGATGGACATTGGAAGGGGTATTTGCAAGAAATGTCTTGCAAGTGTCAAGAACACACCTTTCGAAGGTGTTGTAAATTGTTTTTGAATAGTTCAAAACAGTTGATTCTTCTACTTGAATGCTTGATTCCATATTAGTAACTATGTTTTACAATCGTTGTAAAAGTGTGGCTAATAAGAAGTAGAAGATTAATGAGAGAAGAGAAAGTACTTCACATTCGGAACGTGAATCAAATGTAGATCTCTGCGAAAGCAGATCGTACTTACTTCCTCATATGAACTACCAAAGAAATTGGAAAAACCAAAGATTGTATTTACATTCCAATTTTAAGGAACTTAATTCCGTCACTATGAGAGATGGATGAATGTCTTGTTTGACAAAACATTGTTTTTTATTAATGAAAGATTGGATTATTGTAATCTAATTGATTGTCTCTATAGTAGAGATGATATGGTTGTGTTAACTGTTTAGAATATAACGATGCTTAAAACCCAAAAGGTTGCAAGGTAGTGACTAATCCCAACTGAGTTGTGATACCTCTAAAACATAAATTACGAGATTGGTCATAGATGGACGCTTTGGATCGTTAGATCCAGATCCAATACCTTCTTGTTAAAATTGTATAGAGGCAAAATTGTTGAGGTTGATTCACTTAGATGTTAGTGGCACTTGTCCACAACATAATACTACTCATGTTATATGACATTCACCGAAGATCGCTCTCGGTTGGACTATCATTTATTTTTTAATAAACACAAGTCCGAATACTCTGCAAAAGGTTTCAAAGAATTCAAGAAATGTAAGTTGATGAGTAAGATGTCTAAAGTATTTACCTCCTTAGATTTGATCCAAGGAAAGGTAATACTTTAGAATAGTTTCCTTGAAAGATATCAAGGAAAGAAGCATCATAAGATAATGGATTTCTCCATTAAGAGAAGAACGAACTCGAATAAGATTTAGTTCGTTGGATGTTATCAATTACCCATATATATAGGATATATACTTCTAAGACAATATGATTGTCAATTAGAAGATATTCCAAAATTTTCATGACTCCATAGGATGTAGTTGGAAAGAAAGACAAATCTTAATCATGTTAAGATTTGGGGTTGTGTGCTAATAAGCAATATTTGTTTACAGAATTATCTTGTGGATATCCTTAAATTAACATTTGGATATCACTTCTATAAACCAACTAACAAATGTTGTTTGTTGGGTAGTTGATTGTAATCCTACACTAGGATTTGCCTAAGATAGAGCAAATGAACGAGGGATAGAACTCAAAGAATGGGTTATTTGAGAGACAAGATAGTGATCAACAAATATAACAACCTAGTTCCTATACCACAAGCTCCAACGTAGTCGAGAAGGATTATAAACTGTCTCAGTTGAATGGTTTGAACTTTATGATTATGTCATACAGTTACACCTCTTAATTCGAAAGAAATAAGAATGAAAATCCTTATGACTAGATTGAGTATATATACGACATATACTCAAGGAAATGGTAAAGTACCGTTTGACCCGAAATAATGAAACCTTTATAGCTAATTGGTAGCTTAAGGTGACTACAATCAAAGAGATTGGTTGACTTTGAAGAAACCATCTTTGACGTAGTCTTGGTTTCAATTAATTCGAAGATTGCTAGCTACAACTAAATGGTGATTCAATGTTTGGACATAATATGGGTTTCCGAAACCATTATTAAGATAGTCTTCATAATATATGTCTAAAACTATGAATCATAAGACATGTAAGTTGTAGAGATCCATCCATCATGGATCTTAGCAAGCTAGTGGGAGCTATAAGCATCTTATGAGAGAAAGATCAAATCAATTGATTTCTCATAAAGATGTAAATGAATCTTTTGTTTACTAAGTTTACAAAAGATTAGTGGGAGTTAATCATGTTCCTAAAAATTTAACATATATATGATATATTAATTTTGGAAATGAAAAGAATACTTCTTCGTTAAAGTTATGACTTTAAAACTTCTATAAAGATAGAATGGATATGGGAGACATAGTCTATATACATGGGATAGAAATCTACAATGATAGATTTCAAGATATAATTGGACTATATCAATCCCTAATAATAGATAAAAGATGCTAGGAAGTTTCTCATATGATGATAAACTTCAATCAGAAGAAAGCCTCTCGTGAGACTAGGAGTTAGCTCTTCTCAAAGGGAACATACCCTTTGACTCCCAAAGAAATAATGCGTAAATAGAATCCTTTATGCATACGCAGAAAGGTGATTTACGTATTTCATATTGTATGAAAAACATTGATATGAGTGGTACCTAGAACGATACAAGACGATATCAGTGCAAGCCCAGGATCAGAACCATGGCAACTGTCAAGTGAATCCTTAAGTATTTAAGAAATACTAAAGGATAGATTCCTCAAAGAATGAGGAAGAATTAGAGTAACGTAATGGAAGCGTAAATGTATTAGATTATGAATCTAATCCATTATTGGATGTTTCTTCATTATGAATGAAGAGATAATCAGATATGTCTTTATTATGACTAAAGAGATATTTGGATGGAAACATTAAAAGTAATGACTTTAGCGTCTTCCATTATGAATGCAAAATATATTGTCGTATAGGAGCTTACAACAATGTTGTTTGGATGGGAAAGTTCATTTATGAACTCTCTATTCGGTTCCAACCAGAAAGTGTCTCCAGTGTACCGATACTACGACACTAATGGGGCGATAGCTCAAGCCAGGGAATCACGGTCTCATCAAGATCCGAACTCAAATGAGAGACTGAACCACATGATTGAGAATCATGTATAATGGTGACATCGTTATTCTCAAGGTTGCTTCTATGGATAACATATAAATATCCATTGTCTAGGCCTACTACTTAGCCATTTTTTTAAATGACTTCAGAAGAGGTATCATCACTGATGACCAAGCTGATTGGCTCTAGTGCAAGTGGGAGATTGTTGGAAATGTGCCCTAAAACCAATCATATGATGATACTTTACGGACATTTCACATGTTAAACTAATCTAGTTTAATATCAAGGGCAAAGATTATTGTTTTAAGCTGTCTCATATAAATGTTATATGCTTAAACGATAAGTCCAAGGAATATGTCATTAGGAGAATGTAATTTAAAGAAGTTACATTCATGAGACCATTCTTTCGTATACATATCCTAAACGTTCCTGATCATATGATTGCCAATTGGGCATTGACAGTCCGTTAAGATCAATACGTGCTGTGTCTTCTCTCAGGGAGAGTGACTGGTCTCGAGTCATTGGTGTGATTGACACCAAGACAAGCATGTAGGTGCTCAATAGAGAATGAGTCCACTGACCACGATCAACGAGGAGTTCTCATACTCATGTCACATGAGAACTCATGGTTGGGATAATGCAAACTAGTCACTTGACTTGAGGCATCATAGTTGTCTTGTGGTTAGGTCCTTGATCTGTGACTATGTCAAAGTCACTCTGTTAGAGGGTGTCCACGGCATAGTTGGGGTTAAGCCACTTAGCCATGGAGGCAAGTGAATGCGCAACAAGGGATCTCTAACCTTCAAACCGTTTGAGGGAGAATACTCTATGATATGATTAAGAATCTCTGGCCAGAGTATGAACGAGATTTTGGAAGTCGATCCAAATCACATTCAAGGTAATCATATAAGTAAATGAATCACATTGGATAGTAGACATGATTAAACTATCAAACCAAACAATGTGGTCAAGAGTATTGTATTAGAGAAAGACCGTATTGCGTTGTAATCCTAAACTGAATAGGTTCTCGACCTCTTCTGATTAGCTTGGGTAACCATGACATACTGCTAGGTGTCACTCATGGTTTGTGGAAGCCCTAAACGTGTATAATCACTAAAGGGAGAATTGAAAGTAAGTTTAAATTCACAATCGATTTGAAAGAGTTCTAATCACCCACTGCCTCGCTAAAAGGAACCTAATGGATCGTACACTGTGTAAGGTAGAGATTGAAGAAACAACGGAGATGAGTAAGGATAATTAAATGGTTTAATTATTTATGGCAAGGAATAATTAATATGTTAATTAATCAAACGAATAAAGTTCGTTAAAGACCTCGGGTTAGTTTTGGGCCGCAAGGCCCAATGAGATTTGAATGTCAAGCCCATTAACTCAAGTTGTATGACAACTTGAAAACACAAAGGGCATGAAAGCCCAATGAACCCTTAATGGCCGGCCATATAGAGAGGGGTAGTGAACTTGGCTTAATTGCAAGTTTGCCACTCCATTGTGAGGTGGTATAAAGGTAACTTTATAGATATTTCATCCTTAGGGTTTTCTTTTGGAGAAAGATGAGAACACAAGCTCTCTTTTCTCTGTAAGAGGTCGGCCACCCTAGAGGATTTTAGCTAGCAATCTTACTTCCTCTAGGTCACTCATCTCTTCTTCAAGTCCTACCTTGGTGTGGAGACTTAGAGGTTCTCAACTTTGGGAACTTGGAGAATCCTTTCAACCATCCTCATCCAAGAAATCCATGGAGCTAAGAAGCAAGGAATGAAGGCCCTCTCCTTGGGTGATTAGCCTTTGCTTATGCAAAGAGGAATCAACAAAGGTATAAAATTCTCAACTCACTTTGTTCTTGAGTTGAGTCTTTGTTGACATAACTACTAGGCTTTGAATTTCATGGGTAATGTTTTGTTTTGAGTGCATACAAGCATGATTCTGCCTTTAAATGTTAATAGCATGCCATAGATGTTGCTCAAATGAACATGTTTTTCACAAAATTTCCTTCAGAAATTATTTGGGCTAAAAAAGCTAAGGTTAAGTGGCTTCAATTGGGAGATAAAAATACTAAATTTCTATATATGTATGTATTATTACTTTCTGGGAAATTATACGGATTTTACAGTGAGGGGTTATTATGTTCAAAAAAGAGAAATGCGTTTTCAAACGTTTTGTTTTTGCCCACTCACGCTTCTGTTTTTCGCCCCTCCAGGTTTTAGCTCCGTATTGACGACGATTCTGGGTGAATCTCAGTATAGGTGGCTACCTTTGACAGTATGATCCTTACCCACATTACTGTACTGTACTTATGCTCTGACGTCGCGTGTGAAATGGGTTCATTCCCGCTCAAAGTGCACTCTTGTCTTTAGGCACTTTTAGGTTTAAATTTATTCACATTTTCCACATCCCTATACTTTATGGCTTCGTCACCTTCCAGGTGTCGGCCAACAGAACTCGATTCGGAGTCCTAGTGGACATTCTGGGTCGGGGTGTGTCATTTTGCTCCAGAGGAAGTCGAATGTCCTACACTGAAAATACATAAAAAGTATCAAAATTCTACCAAAATAACTAACAAATTAATGCTAAGATTAGGGTAAAATATATAGTATAATATCGACTCATCAAATACCCCCAAAGTTAGCTTTTTGCTTGTCGTCAGGCAAAACAAAACTCAAAAACAAATATAAAAACTAGCAAACTTAAAAACTTAGATAAAAATTAACTAAGACAAAAATTTTTAAGGAAATTTTGTGAAAAACATGTTCATTTGAGCAACATCTATAGCATGTAATTAACAAATTAAAGGCGGAATCATGCTTGTATGCACTCAAAACAAAACATTACCCATGAAATTCAAAGCCTAGTAGTTAGGTGAACCAAGACTCAACTCAAAACAAAGTGAGTTGAGAAATTTATACCTTTGTTGATTCCTCTTTGCATAAGCAAAGGATAATCACCCAAGAGATAGGGCCTTCATGCCTTACTTCTTAGCTCCATGGATTTGGATGGAAGAATTGGTTTCTCCAAGTTCTCAAAGTTGAGAACCTCTAAGTCTACACACCAAGGAAAGATTGATGGAGAAATGAGTGACCTAGAGGAAGTAAGATTGCTAGCTAAAATCCTCTAGGGTGGCCGGCCTCTTAGAGAGAAAAGAGAGCTTGTGTTCTCATCTTTTCTCCAAAAGAAACCCTAATGAAGAAATAGCTATAAAGTCATATTTATATCTACCTTCATTGGAGTGGCAAACTTGTAATAAGTTCAAAAACCCACTCCACTCTCATTATGGCTGGCCATAGGGTTTTATTGGGCTTTTTGGGCCTTTGTGAATTATTAGTCATTAAGTTGTCATACAACTTAAGTCAGTGGGCTTGACGTTCGAAGCACATTGGGCCTTGATGCCCAAAACTAACCCGTGGTCTTTTAACGAACTTTATTCGTTTGATTAATTAACATATTAATTAATCCTTGCCATAAATAATTAAACCATTTAATTATCCTTACTCATTTCCGTTGTTTCTTCAATCTCTGCCTTACACGGTGTACGATCCATTAGGTTCCTTTTAGCGAGGCAGTGGGCGATTAGAACTCTTTCAAATCGATTGTGAATTGAAACTTACTTTCAATTCTCCCTTTAGTGATTATACACGTTTAGGGCTTCCACAAACCATGAGTGACACCTAGCAGTATGTCATGGTTACCCAAGCTAATCAGAAGAGGTGGAGAACCTATTCAGTTTAGGATTACAATGCAATACGGTCTTTCTCTAATACAATACTCTTGACCACATTGTTTGGTTTGATAGTTTAATCATGTCTACTATCCAATGTGATTCATTTACTTATATGATTACCTTGAATGTGATTTGGAACGACTTCGTAAATCTCATTCATACTCTGGCCAGAGATTCTTAATCATATCATAGAGTATTCTCCCTCAAACGGTTTGAAGGTTAGAGATCCCTTGTTGCGCATTTACTTGCCTCCATGGGTAAGTGGCTTAACCCCAACTATGCCGTGGATACCCTCTGACGGAGTGACTTTGACATAGTCACAGATCAAGGACCTAACCACAAGACAACTATGATGCCTCAGGTCAAAGGACTACTTTGCATTATCCCAACCATGAGTTCTCATGTGACATGAGTATGAGAACTCCTCGTTGATCGTGTTCAGTGGACTCATTCGCTATTGAGCACCTACATGCTTGTCTTGGTGTCAATCACACCAATGACTCGAGACCAGTCACTTTCCCTAAGAGAAGACATAGCATGTACTGATCTTAACGGACTGTCAATGCCCAATTGGCAATCCTATGATCAGGAACGTTTAGGATATGTATATGAAAGAGAATGGTCTCATGAACCTAACTTGTTTAAATTACATTCTCCTAATTACATATTCCTTGGACTTATCGTTTAAGCATATAACATTTATATGAGACGGCTTAAAACAATAACCTTTGCCCTTGACATTAAACTAGATTAGTTTAACATGTGAAATGTCCGTAAAGTATCATCATATGATTGGTTTTAGGGCACATTTCCAACAATCTCCCACTTGCACTAGAGCCAATCAGCTTGGTCATCAGTGATGATACCTCTTCTGTAGTCATTTCAAAAATGGCTGAGTAGTAGGCCTAGACAATGGATATCTATATGTTATCCATAGAAGCAACCTTGAGAATAACGACGTCACCATTATACATGTTTTTCAATCATGTGGTTCAGTCTCTCATTTGAGTTCGGATCTTGATGGGACCTTGATTCCCTGGCTTGAGCTATCGCCCCATTAGTGTCGTAGTGTCGGTACACTAGAGACACTTTCTGGTTGGAACCGAATAGAGAGTTCATAAATGAACTTTCCCATCCAAACAACATTGTTGTAAGCTTCTATATGGCAATATATTTTGCATTCATAATGGAACACACTAAAGTCATTACTTTTAATGTTTCCATCCAAATATCTCTTTAGTCATAATAAAGAGATATCTGATTATCTCTTCATTCATAATGAATAAACATCCAATGATGGATTAGATTCATAATCTAATACTTTTACGCTTGCTTTACGTTACTCTAATTCTTCCTCATTCTTTGAGGAATCTATCCTTTAGTATTTCTTAAATACTTAAGGACTCACTTGACAGTTGCCATGGTTCTGATCCTGGGCTTGCATTGATATTGTCTTGTACCGATCTAGGTACAATTCATATCAATGTTTTTCATACAATATGAAATACTTAAATCACCTTTCTGCGTATGCATAAATGATTCTATTTATGCATTATGTTTCTTTAGGAGTCAAAAGGGTACGTTCCCTTTGAGAAGAGCAACTTCCTAGTCTCACTAGAGTTGTCCTTTTGATTTGAAGTTTGTCATCGTATGAGAAACTTCCTAGCATCTCTTGTCTATCATTATGGCTTGATATAATCCAATTATATCCTGAAATCTATCATTATAGATTTCCATCCCATGTTTATAGACTATGTCTCCCATATACATTCTATCTTTATAGAATGTTTAAAGTCATAACTTTAACGAAGAAGTATTCTTTTCATTTCCAAAATTAATATATCATATATTTGTATATATATATATATTTAAATTTAGGAACATGATTAACTCCCACTAATCTTTTGTAAACCTAGTAAACAAAAGATTCATTTACATCTTTATGAGAAATCAAACAATTTGATCTTTCTCTCGTAAGACGCTTATAGCTCCCACTAGCTTGCTAAGATCCATGATGGATGGATCTCTACATCTTACATGTCTTGTGATTCATAGTTTTAGACATATATTATCAAGACCATCTTAATAATGGTTTCGGAAACCCATATAATGTCCAAACATTGAATCACCATTTAGTTGTAGCTAGCAATCTTCGAATTAATTGAAACCAAGACTACGTCAAAGATGGTTTCTTCCAAGTCAACCAATATCTTTGATTGTAGTCACCTTAAGCTACCAATTAGCTATTAAAGGTTTCACTATTTCGGGTCAAATGGTATTTTACCATTTCCTTGAGTATATATCGTATATACACTCAATGTAGTCATAAAGATTTTTCATTCTTATTTCTTTCGAATTAAGAGGTGCAACTCTATGACATAGTCATAAAGTTCAAACCATTCAACTGAGACGGTTTATAAATCCTTCTCGACTACCTTGGAGCTTGTGGTATAGGAACTAAGTTGTTATATTTGTTGATCACTATCTTGTTTCTCAAAGAACCCATTCTTTGAGTTCTATCCCTCGTTCATTTGCTCTATCTTGGGCAAATCCTAGTGTAGGATTACAATGAACTACCCAACAAACAACATTTGTTAGTTGGTTTATAGAAGTGATATCCAAATGTTAATTTAAGGATACCCACAAGATAATTTTTAAACAAATATTGCTTATTAGCACACAACCCCAAATCTTAACATGATTAAGTCTTGTCTTTCTTTCCAACTACATCCTATGGAGTCATGAAAATTTTGGAAGATCTTCTAATTGACAATCATATTGTCTTAGAAGTATATATCCTATATATGGGTAATTGATAATATCCAACGAACTAAATCTTATTCTAGTTCGTTCTTCTCCTAATGGAGAAATCCATTATCTTATGATGCTTCTTTCCTTGATATCTTTCAAGGAAACTGTTCTAAAGTGTTACCTTTCCTTGGATCAAATCTAAGGAGGTAAATACTTTAGACATCTTACTCATCAGCTTACATTTCTTGAATTCTTTGAAACATTTTGCAAAGTATTCGGACTTGTGTTTATTCAAACTAAACTATAGTCCAACCGAGAGTGATCTTCGGTGAATGTCATACAACATGAGTAGTATTATGTTGTGGACAAGTGCCACTAACATCTAAGTGAATTAACCTCAACAACTTTGTGATTCTTTATTCTTTCCAAAAGAATAAAGATTCAAACATTTTGCCTCTATACAATTTTAACAAGAAGGCATTGGATCCGGATCTAACGATCCAAGGCATCCATTTATGACCAACTCGTAATTTATGTTTTAGAGGTATCACAACTCAGTTGGGATTAGTCACCACCTTGCAACCTTTTGGGTTTTAAGCATCGTTATATTCTAAACAGTTAACACCACCATATCATCTCTACTATGGAGATAATCAATTAGATTACAATAATCTAATCATTCATTAATAAAGAACAATGTTTTGTCAAACAAAACATTTATCCATTTCTCATACGGAATTAAGTTCCTTTATTCAATTGGAATGTTATGACAATCTTTGTTTTTCCATTTTCTTTGGTAGTTCATATGAGGAAGTAAGTACTAACTGCTTTCGCAGAGATCTACATTTGATTCACGTTCCGAATGTGAAGTACTTTCTCTTCTCTCATTAATCTTCTACTTCTTATTAGCCACACTTTTACAACGATTGTAAAACATAGTTACTAATACGGAATCAAGCATTCAAGTAGAAGAACCAACTGTTTTGAACTTTTCAAGAACAATTTACAACACCTTCGAAAGGTGTGTTCTTGACACTTGCAAGACATTTCTTGCAAATACCCCTTCCATTGTCCATCCTTTCATAAAGAAAGTTTGTTCCCTTGGAGTTATTTTGCCTTCTTCATTTGACTTCTCCTTTGACTACAATAGTCATGGTCCCTCAACTCCCACTATCTCTCTTGAAACATATTTCAATTGTGTTATATACATCAAACAATTTGGAGAGCATGTGGTTATTGTTCACTATATAGTTTACAATAAACTTAGTGATCTATTTGGATAGGGACACAAAGGTGAAGTCCTTGCCTAGTTTTCCGTCTCTAGAAGTGGTTTAACACTTCAACACTCAATGATTCAAAATCATCATAAGTCCATGTTGATGGACTATTTTTGTCAACCAACCATTATGTTCTAAACATAATTACAAACTTTCAAGAGTTGTTCAAGGCAACTCTCATTTCTTCATACAACAATTTGTAAGTGAAGAATCATGGCACATAAAGTATCCATGCCATTGTGCTTTCTTCTCAAGTTCTTTGTTCATTTAACAAAGAAACAAGCACTAGTGTTTGCATTAACTAAGGGTTGTTCAAAGCAACTCTTATTACTTCATACAACGATTTGTAAGTGAAGGACTATGACATTAAAAGTGTTGTCCTCTTTATGATAGACTTATCTAACATTATCAATAGGAAGATTGTGAGGATGAGACTACTTAGGTACGTATACAATCCATTTAAGACAATCTTTGGGATTGTGGTACCAAGTCCGGAAACTAAAGCATTTGGCTTTTCTTTGTCAAGTTTTGGATAGCGTTTGCAAATATATTGGTAAATAAATACATAACGAATATAAATCGATTAATTTTAAGCCATTTGATCCGGGTCTTTAAATCAAATAGCACCACCCACTATTTTTGTCAAATTCCATATCCCTCATTGGAATTCGAGAGTTTTGGAGGAAACTCTTAGTAGGGTATGGGAGACTCACTATTACCAAGCCCACCTCACAATGATATGATGTTGGCTAGCATTAATAATAATGAGAGAGTACACTTACTCATTTGCATCTCTTTCAAGTACCCATCTTATTTGGCCTTTAGAGAATGAAGCCTCACAATGATATGATGTTGGCTCCATTGCACTTAGTTAAGTCATTCCCACCATGCAAGTTCGAGTAGGGGTTCAAGAACAACCTCACATGATATGATGTTGGCTATTCTCGTTGCCTACCTTCACAACATCATGTATGCATATAGAACTCCTCCTGAGTGTAAGCACGCACTTTGTACTCCCCCATGATAGGGTGAAGTCGGTGTACGAGTCACAAACGATCGGAGCCTACCACGGTGGAAGGCCACGAAAGAGTGTTCAAAGCACTCTCACACTTATCAACTTAATAATGGTTTGGTTGAGGGTTTTAGGTCTCATCACTTATAAGCATCCATTTTAATCTTATTAAAACAATTTGGTCCTATTACAACTATTGGTCCATGTGATTGATTTAGTAGTATATAATACTCCCACTAAGCTTGTAAAACGGTTTTTAAAGCAAGAGTATATGGTACTACTAACATAAGGTTTGCATTCATTGATGGATAATATAGTTGTCTTAGGGCTTTAGGATGACTATGAACCTTTGATTAGATCCAACACGAGCCTAGTGTTGAATCTCGGTCTAGGGATGGTGATTGATTTTAGTTACTCGTTTAATCATATTAAGGCGTGTTTTTCCTATTGGGCGTTGGACCCAACTACTCAAATTTCATGCATATCAAATAAAACAAGAAAAGGAGTACTTCAAAGTAAAGAAGAGCTTATGCTCTTTTACAACATTTGATCAAAACAAATTACTTTAAAGTAAAGAAGAGCTTATGCTCTTTTACAATATTTGATCATATCAAATTACAACCAAAATCTAATCTACACATTCCCATGGTTCAAACAAATTTGAGACGGCCTTTCACATAGCTCAATTATCGTAGGCTTAGGTTCATAATCACCCTTTAATTAATTAACGCTTTAACTAATTAAACTTGAATGCAACATTGTCATTTGGTTTTTGTATCCATATAATTGATTTAAATGAAGCTAAATGAAATGAAAATCCAATTCTCATTTAAAGAGACAAAACCATTTTGTTCTCAACCTAATTTGGGCCAAAATGCAATAACCTCAACCTTTTGGGCTATGTGGCAAAACTTAAACTTTTGAGCTCATTTTGTAAAAACACAAAAGTCCACTACTTCATGTAATTACAACTAGAACCAAAAAATTTCAACAAATTGAAAAACTTCATTAAAGGAACAAAACAATCAGTCCTTCAGTGATTTTGGGCCTTTACGTAAAAACGCAAACTTTTGGGTCAAACTACAAATACACAAAAGTACCAAAACTTTATGTAATTGCATAAAAGCCCCAAAAGCACCCCACTTGTAGGGTGGCCGGTTTTGGAGAGAGTGAAGACACAAAATTTTGAAAATTTTTCAACAAAGTCATAAAGCCATGCAAGTGGAATTGGGTTGGTGTGAATAAAGTCATGCAAGTGGAATTGGGTTGGTGTGAAATATTTGTGTAAGAGAAATATCAATTATGTACATAAATTCAAACACTCTATCAACATTTCCATCACCTTTTAAATAAATGTCTTGTTGATAGAAAAGTCACACCAACCAACACAAAACAAAGACTTTATGAAATCAACCAAAATTTTGAATCAAAACATCAAACTTTTTGTTCTTGGTAAGAACATCAAGAACAATGAAGAACATCCATGAAAACCCATAAGAGTTCCATGAACATTTTCATTCAATAAAACTCAAACTTTCACTACTCAAAATAGGGTTAACATCCTAGGGTACTTAGGGGGTTCCAAAAGTCACCTTAAAACACTTTTAACAAGACAAACAAGAACCCAAAAAATCACCCTTTGTGACACACCCCGATCCTAGAATCAAGGCATGTTGGCCGTCACGTGAGCGTGACGTAACCATAAGTGCGGTGCAGAAGCAAAGATAAGAGAATTACGAAAGAATAAAAAACCAACTACTAGCAATAGTAACCAAATAGTGTGCTAGAGTGAGTTAAAGTGTGAGTGCACACATAAACAGAGCTTAAGTACTAGGTGCAGTCAAGTAGGACTATAATTAAAGTACAACACCCGCAGGTGAGTCCTATATTAGGGGAGTCTGTCAGGATGCCGTAGAAATCCTCGTGAGCCACCAACTGCTAACTAGAACCTGGAGGGGCGCAAAACAAAATTGAGTGGGTCAGTAAAACAAAGTTTTTCGAAAACCTTTCTTTTAAAACATTTCTAACCCCTCGCTGTAAAACCTGTATACTTTCCCAGAAAATAGCATAATAGCATAATACTTTTCATAAATCTCAAATCATCAATCTTTCTTAAAACCCCGAAAGTATGCCATGTTAAAAACTTTCAAAAACAGAATGAATGATGCATCAATGTAACAGGTGAAATGATGAATTAACCAGAGACCCTGCAGTTAGTCCTGTACGGTTAATTCTATAGCTCAACATCCAATCCAACCGAAGTCACCTCGGTGACCTGTACGGCACTACACTGCAGATAAGTCGGAACTACCTGAAGTAGTCTGTACGACATGAATGGTGTAATAATACGCTCTAGTGCTTCTCTCATCAATCATCTGTGTACACAATCTAAGGTCACCTATCAGTCGAAACCTTCTTATGGTCTGTACGACATGTCGGAACCCTCTCATGGTCTGTACGACATGCACCTACTTGGATCCAAGGTGAGCGTGCGGTGCGAGGTGAATAATATAAGCACTAACACCATGATTGCAGGTTATGAGCTATCAATAATATACACATCAACAATGCACATGAATAACATAAACTTACCTGATACTCACCTGTGCGTCCACAGCACCAATTCACATATATATATTCATCAATTATCAATTCATATATCACATATCATGCATGCATGGCATTTGAAAACGTATTTTCATTCAAACTCAATTTCTGGGAAACATATCAATAGTATATAGGTATAAACAGAAATACTGCCCACTCACTGATAAGTCGAAGGCTCGTAACCCCCCTGGATGCGCTCGTCCTCGGGATAGGTATCACCTATATGCGAAATAACTATAAAAACGTTATTTTAAAGCATATAACCAACAATTCGTAATAACTTCTCATACGGTGCTCAATTTGGGTATATGAATATACCACAGTGACCTACTCGACGTCACGGACGTCGAGGAATTTGTAGAAATTTTTTTTTGATGTGGCACGCGCCCCCACGCGCCAGGGCAGGCACGGGTATACACGCGCCCACGCGCGTCTTCTTCCTCGCGAGCTCGCCGGACCGTGTTTTCCGATGGCCGGAAAAGTGGGCAATTTTCAATTGCCTTGTTCTCCCTCGTTTCTCAACCATTTTCTTCGAATTTTATATCAATGTGAAGCCCTCAACATGTAGAATCACGATAGACTAGTTTCAAGGTCTAAAAATCAAGAAATCTCACCGGAAAAATTCCAAGAAAACCGGCCAAAGTTGAACCCAGTGATCCTGACGTCCAAAACCTTCAAACGAAGCACTCCGAGCTTCCTTGGGACCTCACTAAGCTCATTACAAGCTTAGAATTCCCTGAAAATCGACATATAATGATTGCATGAATAGTGACATAAAATGGGGGTTCGGGTTCCACATGATTTCGAAGGTTTCACGTCCTAAAACTAACACCAATCGACTCAGGAGGTTAAAAGGATGAAGAATCATACCTTTTTGGCGTCGATCCGTGAAAGTTGGAGGGTTTTCTAGCTTGTCCGTACGTTCGAGGGGGAGAGAGAGTGAGAGATTGAGAGAGTCGTGAGGGAGGAGAGAGAGAGAACACGGGGGAAGGAGAGAGGGAGGTTGACAGGTTGTGTGGTCCAAAGCAACCCTAGCCACACAAACATACATACCAATTAATCTAACTTAAAACAATTTTTCCAAAAGTTTATGAAATGTGTGCATTTAGTCCAAAATATATCACACACACACACATACCTTAATACTCGTCAAGGTTATTTCCATCATTTCACGTCCCCGATATAGAATTCTGGAAGGGGCTGTGACACTTTGGATTTTGCCGAATTTCCCCAAAAACATGGCACCAAATTTTAGCTCCAAAATTCATGCTCATATGAACTACATCTACAACCTTTGAGATGGCAAATTTTCTAACAAAATTTACATTCAAAGAAGCAAGAATAAAGCTTGTAACAATTACAACATTCAAATCATAAACTATGAAAATACAAAACCCAAAAGGATTCACCAACTACTAGACCTAGGCTCTGATACCACTTGAAGGAAATTTTGTGAAAAAACATGTTCATTTTAGCAACATCTATAGCATGCAATTAACAAATTAAAGGCGGAATCATGCTTGTATGCACTCAAAACAAAACATTACCCATGAAATTCAAAGCCTAGTAGTTAGGTGAACCAAGACTCAACTCAAAACAAAGTGAGTTAAGAAATTTATACCTTTGTTGATTACTCTTTGCATAAGCAAAGGATAATCACCCAAGAGATAGGGCCTTCATTCCTTACTTCTTAGCTCCATGGATTTGGATGGAAGAATTGGTTTCTCCAAGTTCTCAAAATTGAGAAACTCTAAGTCTCCACACCAAGGAAAGATTGATGAAGAAATGAGTGACCTAGAGGAAGTAAGATTGCTAGCTAAAATCCTCTAGGGTGGCCGGCCGCTTAGAGAGAAAAGAGAGCTTATGTTCTCATCTTTTCTCCAAAAGAAACCCTAATGAAGAAATAGCTATAAAGTCATATTTATATCTACCTTCATTGGAGTGGCAAACTTGTAATAAGTCCAAAAACCCACTCCACTCTCATTATGGCCGGCCATAGGGTTTTATTGGGCTTTTTGGGCCTTTGTGAATTATTAGTCATTAAGTTGTCATACAACTTAAGTCAATGGGCTTTACGTTAGAAGCCCATTGGGCCTTGATGCCCAAAACTAACCCGTGGTCTTTTAACGAACTTTATTCGTTTGATTAATTAACATATTAATTAATCCTTGCCATAAATAATTAAACCATTTAATTATCCTTACTCATCTCTGTTGTTTCTTCAATCTCTGCCTTACACGGTGTACGATCCATTAGGTTCCTTTTAGCGAGGCAGTGGGCGATTAGAACTCTTTCAAATCGATTGTGAATTGAAACTTACTTTCAATTCTCCCTTTAGTGATTATACACGTTTAGGGCTTCCACAAACCATGAGTGACACCTAGCAGTATGTCATGGTTACCCAAGCTAATCAGAAGAGGTGGAGAACCTATTCAGTTTAGGATTACAATGCAATACGGTATTTCTCTAATACAATACTCTTGACCACATTGTTTGGTTTGATAGTTTAATCATGTCTACTATCCAATGTGATTCATTTACTTATATGTGATAGACGCATATTTATGCGACTTAGTTAACTAGTTTTCTTGCATTTACGTTATTAGTTCTTAGTTATTTTAGTACTTTAAGCTATTTTCGTGTGTTTGTAGGTCCAAAGGGCTAAGGTAGCAAGAAAGTGCATTTTGGTGCATTTTGGAGCAGTTTTGAGCTTGGAATGGATTACATATGTTATGAGCAAGATGGATGGACGAATTTGAAGTCAAATGAGGATAGAAACATGCTAAAAATGTGGTGAAACAAATACAAAGTGCAAGAAGAGATAAATTTCTAGAAGGATTGGCCAAAACTTCACGCAAAACCATGCATACCTCATAAAATTCATCAATGTCGTGGCCTTCCCTTTGTTTCACTTCCACCAGATTTTTTAGTAATGATGCAATGCCTATCTCACCATGACATGTGAGTGGATGATGCAATGCTTAGCTAACCATGACATATGAGTGGATGATGCAATGCTTAGCTAACCATGACATGTGAGTGGATGACTCAATACCTAACCCACCAACAATTCCCACTCTTTGCCATGCTCACCTACTCAATTCCACCAAAATTTTGTGTTAAACAAGTCCATCCTCTTCCTATAAATACCATGGTAGCAACCTCATTCAAATCATCAAGAAATAAACCATTCTCCAAGCCTTGCCTTGCCTCTCCCTACATATCTAAACCCCTTCCCATCCATTCCTCCAAATAACCAACCCTTCAACATCATTCCAACCTTGTTGTTGCGGCAAAGAGAAGGAGAAAAGTCCTTGGACGCGCTTGCTATCCAACATGGATCGTTGGAACGTTTAGGTGCTTTCTTTCCTTTGTTTTTCAATGTTTAAATTTGTTTATCTTTGTTTTGTAATAATGAGGAACTAAACCCCCCTTGGCTAGGGGGGGATTCGAAACACATGTCCATGCTTGCAATATGATTTGATTACTTTTAATTGCGTTTCATAAGTTATGAATTCAATTTACTTATCCGTTCGTATAAAAACTGATTTGTGTATGTTGATTGAGGGTCGACACTTAGTTTGCATGCATGAATTTGATGCTAGAATATAAGGGAGTTTCACCTAATCGTCATGAACTTATATTCACAAGTAGTGAAGGTTGCTAGTCACAATCGCGTTAAGTAAATTCTTGGCATAAGTTTCATGCGTATTCCATAGTAACGAGTGTTTCGTCAATGCTTATGATTTTCATAGAACTTAATGATTCTTGCTTGTATCTCTATTATGTAATTCATTTAGGGAACTTGTGAGGAATGCTTTGGGTTGTCGTATGCAATCATCCAACTCAATAAAAGTAGGAAAATCTGAGGGTTAATTTAAGCGTACCTAATTAACTTGGGGCATTGAGAATTAATAAGTTATTGAAATACAATTGGAAATCGTTTTGTATGCAAGCAAGACATGTGTGGAGAAGAACCCTCTAGCTAAAGCCCATCATCCATAGTTTTTAAGTTTTAGTTATTTGTTTTACTTTCACTTCACAAGAACCAAATCCCCCCTTTTACTTTCTTGTCTTAAAAGTCTTTTGTTTACATTTTTTTTAACTTTGTTTTTATGTTTTTAAATTAGTTTTGAGAGGTTTTAGCAAGCCCTCCTAATCCCCGGTTTAGAACGATACCCTACTTACATCTATACTACAATTGTCACAAGAGGGTTTAATTTGTGTGTTAGTTAATTTTCACATCAAATTTTGGGTTTAATTTGTGTGTTAGTTAATTCTCACATCAAATTTTTGGCGCCGTTGCCGGGGATTAGTAACTTTGCTAATCCCTTGGTTCTTTTATTTTTGTTTAGTTTGTTTTTGTTTTAGTTTCTAACTTAGTTTTATTTTCTTTGGTTGATGTTACTTTTGATATTTGCTTTAGTTCTTTTTCTTTGATTTTAGGTGCTTGAGAAGTAAGACATGGATTTTGCTAGCATTCAAGCTCAATTGGCAAATCTTACTTCTCAATTGTCGCAGTTTGCTGAAAGGACCACAATGCAAAATGTCCCTACATTTAGTGCGTCTTATAGGCAAGGATACCAAGCCAATCAATATCCACAAAGCGATTGGAGTGATCATTCAAACTCTATGTGGTGGGAAGCTCAACAAGTTCAACACGAAGCATATTGGCAACCATATGAGGAGTTCTATTCAAGACCAATGCAGCCGCCACAACCTTATATGCAATATGCTCAATCAAACTCAGGTTCGTCAATAGATTATAATCAAATTCTTAATGAATTAAACTCTTTGGTGCAGGGTTCACAAAATCAAGCTAAGGAGACTCACCAAGAAACATATTGGCAACCATATGAGGATTCATATGCACCACCACAGCCTCCCCCTCAATCTTCACATCAAAATTCAGGTATATCAAATTATTATAAGGAAGTTATTCAACAACTGAATTCTTTGGAGCAGGGCAGGGAAGCTCAACCATTTCAACAAGACGCATTTTGGCAACCAATTGAGGATTTCTATCAAGCAAAAGAGTTGGCTGAGTGGAACAATCAATTTAGGCAGAATGCAGAATGCATTGAACAAATTCAAGAACAAATGGTTGAAGATGAGCCCATGGATGAATTGCTACTGTTCGAAGAGGAGGAGGATGCACAAGGCACGGCAAGGGAAGAACAACCCTTGCCGCAACCTCCCAATATTCCTACACCACCCCATTCAAGTAAGGTTGTTCCAAATTTAATTATTTCTAACTTTGTTCCCCCAAATGCACCTTTCCCTGGCAGGTTCATGCAATCCATGAAAGTGTGGGGGAAGAAAGACATCTTGGACACCTTTCCAACAATTCATGAGGAAAAAATGGTTGAGGAGTATCAAGAATTCATCAAAGAGGATGTAGTTGAAACAACCAATGCCAAAGAAGTTGAATTTGATGACACGGGACAAATCACTGCCCTAATGCCCAATCTAGCCGAGAGCAAACCTAGTGAAATTGTTGAAAATGCTGCTACTTTCAAATCCTCATTGCAGCACATTGGTGAGCCACCTCTTCCAATTGCAATTCCCATTTCAATTAATAGGTTGTTACCCTCTTTGGCGCAGGTGCCGAATCAAATCCAAATTGGTGGGAGAATTTACACGGACTCTAGGAAGCTCAATGCCATAATTAGGAAGGATCACTATCCCCCTCCATTCATAGATCCAATGCATGGAAGTTTTGTGGAGCATGTCGTGGAAGATGTACTTGTGTTCTTGTCGCAACACACAGGTAAGCCACCTCCTCAAATTTCAAGTTTGTTTTATACTAACAAGTTGTTGAGTTCAATGATCCAGGCACCCATTTTAGAATTTAAAGCATTACCGGATCATTTCAAGTATCACGTTCCATTTAAAGATCACCTCCATGCCGTGGGCCCTATTCAAGCTTGATTGGAGGTATCGTCCGGCTGTACGACGTTAAAGCAAGCGCTACTTGGGAGGCAACCCATGCATGCAACAAAGGAAGACCTAGAGAGCGCTCCAACATCAGATTTGCGTTCCTAACCCCTTCTCTTTGCTGCACTTATTTCATTCATGCCATGTTAGATTGTTTAGTTGCTGTTTTGTTGTTTGGTTGTTATTTGTGTTAGTTTATGCTTTAAACATTGAGGACAATGTTTGGTTTAAGTGTGGGGGGTAAACAAGTGTTTTTGTTGCAAAATTCGTAGGATTTTACCACCTAACATTTCAAAAGTTGTTTTTCACTGTTTTTGAGTGTTTTAGTGTGTTTTGAAGTAAAAATCCGAAAATCACATAAAAATTTGAAAAATTTGTTTTAAAAACCCAACAAGAGTTGTTTTTGTGTGTTTGTTTGTGTCTTAGGGTACCTTCCAACACAATAATGAGGATTCGGTTTGTAATTGCATGACGGTTAAAGAAAGTTATAAATATGGATAAAAGTTTGATTTACTCTTTGGTTTATGCTTGGTTGAGGTTATAACTTATGAATTCACATGCAATCATAAAGGAAAAATCAGTTTTGTAACATGCTTGAAGGAAGAAACTCAACTAACGCTACAACCTTGTGAGACTTAAGCCTAAACGTTTATTTGGAGAGTCAAAATCTGTGCATTCTTTGTTTTCTAAAGTCGTTGCATGATCTCATTATTCTTTGCTTGGTTGCTACTTAGAAGGCGTTTCATCATTTAGTTCCAAATTCTAGAACTCATGCCCATTTCATTCAAAGCATGTTATTGATTTGCATAACACATATTCAAGATGAAGTTGTGTAGTGACCACCACCTTAGCCAAATGCTGTGTGCCCTATGTCATTATGTTTTGTAGGTTTTTAACCCCATTGAGCCTTGTTTAGCCTTTTCTTTGTTAACCCACATCATCCTCACCTAGCCTAGATTAGGACTATCCATACCCTCGTTCTTAAAGTATAGTAAGCATGATTCAAATTGAATTCCTTTGTGGCAGAAACCAAGTGTGGGGGAAATTTTTATTTTGTGAATTGTGTGCCATAGGCACGGGTAGAAAGAAAAGAAAAGAAAAAAAAAAAAATTGAAAAAAAAAAAAAAAAAAAAAAAAAAAAAGTTGAAAAGTTGTGAAAAGAATTCAAAGTGTTGAAGTAAGGGTCCAAAACAATAAATTCGGCCCTAAAAAGTTGTTTAAATCTTCCCCTTATGTTTTAAAGATGATTTCTGCATTCTAAGTGAATTCTAAGTCTCAATTTTACTACTTTGCTTACTAACGCTTGAAGAACGTTTGTTTTCCCTATCCTTTCTTTGTTAAACCAATACCCCAAGCCCCGTTACAACCCTTAACTTCTATCTTGAGTGTTATGTGCTTCAATTTGTGGAGTTTGAATTTGGTATGAGCATATGGTGTCATTGGTTCTCGCATCTAAGTAGTAGCATTCCATTCATGAGATCATATCTAAACATGCTTATTAACTCCGGAAATTGCATTCTTTGTGATACTTATATGTGAGCATTCGTTTTTATATCCACATCAATTCTCTCACATATAACTAGTATAGGGTGTGTAGTTAGAAAATCTGAGTGAAAATAGAGTGCATATCTTGTAAGGATTGAGGGAATTCTCTAAGGCATGTTACTACATTCAAAACATTGTTTTAATTGGTTAATTGTGAACTAGTATGTAGTGACTATGATTAAGTATGTGCTTAAGTGTTAAATTAACTCAAATCTGTGAGAATAATAATCCTTAACATGTCATGTGCATTGGAAATCCCTAAAGCAAACGTTGGAAGGTTTAGGTTATGTTGGTTTTGTTTTGTTTTATTTCTTTGTTTTGCTCGAGGACTAGCAAAAACTAAGTGTGGGGGAATTTGATAGACGCATATTTATGCGACTTAGTTAACTAGTTTTCTTGCATTTACGTTATTAGTTCTTAGTTATTTTAGTACTTTAAGCTATTTTCGTGTGTTTGTAGGTCCAAAGGGCTAAGGTAGCAAGAAAGTGCATTTTGGTGCATTTTGGAGCAGTTTTGAGCTTGGAATGGATTACATATGTTATGAGCAAGATGGATGGACGAATTTGAAGTCAAATGAGGATAGAAACATGCTAAAAATGTGGTGAAACAAATACAAAGTGCAAGAAGAGATAAATTTCTAGAAGGATTGGCCAAAACTTCACTCAAAACCATGCATACCTCATAAAATTCATCAATGTCGTGGCCTTCCCTTTGTTTCACTTCCACCAGATTTTTTAGTAATGATGCAATGCCTATCTCACCATGACATGTGAGTGGATGATGCAATGCTTAGCTAACCATGACATATGAGTGGATGATGCAATGCTTAGCTAACCATGACATGTGAGTGGATGACTCAATACCTAACCCACCAACAATTCCCACTCTTTGCCATGCTCACCTACTCAATTCCACCAAAATTTTGTGTTAAACAAGTCCATCCTCTTCCTATAAATACCATGGTAGCAACCTCATTCAAATCATCAAGAAATAAACCATTCTCCAAGCCTTGCCTTGCCTCTCCCTACATATCTAAACCCCTTCCCATCCATTCCTCCAAATAACCAACCCTTCAACATCATTCCAACCTTGTTGTTGCGGCAAAGAGAAGGAGAAAAGTCCTTGGACGCGCTTGCTATCCAACATGGATCGTTGGAACGTTTAGGTGCTTTCTTTCCTTTGTTTTTCAATGTTTAAATTTGTTTATCTTTGTTTTGTAATAATGAGGAACTAAACCCCCCTTGGCTAGGGGGGGATTCGAAACACATGTCCATGCTTGCAATATGATTTGATTACTTTTAATTGCGTTTCATAAGTTATGAATTCAATTTACTTATCCGTTCGTATAAAAACTGATTTGTGTATGTTGATTGAGGGTCGACACTTAGTTTGCATGCATGAATTTGATGCTAGAATATAAGGGAGTTTCACCTAATCGTCATGAACTTATATTCACAAGTAGTGAAGGTTGCTAGTCACAATCGCGTTAAGTAAATTCTTGGCATAAGTTTCATGCGTATTCCATAGTAACGAGTGTTTCGTCAATGCTTATGATTTTCATAGAACTTAATGATTCTTGCTTGTATCTCTATTATGTAATTCATTTAGGGAACTTGTGAGGAATGCTTTGGGTTGTCGTATGCAATCATCCAACTCAATAAAAGTAGGAAAATCTGAGGGTTAATTTAAGCGTACCTAATTAACTTGGGGCATTGAGAATTAATAAGTTATTGAAATACAATTGGAAATCGTTTTGTATGCAAGCAAGACATGTGTGGAGAAGAACCCTCTAGCTAAAGCCCATCATCCATAGTTTTTAAGTTTTAGTTATTTGTTTTACTTTCACTTCACAAGAACCAAATCCCCCCTTTTACTTTCTTGTCTTAAAAGTCTTTTGTTTACATTTTTTTTAACTTTGTTTTTATGTTTTTAAATTAGTTTTGAGAGGTTTTAGCAAGCCCTCCTAATCCCCGGTTTAGAACGATACCCTACTTACATCTATACTACAATTGTCACAAGAGGGTTTAATTTGTGTGTTAGTTAATTTTCACATCAAATTTTGGGTTTAATTTGTGTGTTAGTTAATTCTCACATCAATATGATTACCTTGAATGTGATTAGGAACGACTTCCTAAATCTCATTCATACTCTGGCCAGAGATTCTTAATCATATCATAGAGTATTCTCCCTCAAACGGTTTGAAGGTTAGAGATCCCTTGTTGCGCATTTACTTGCCTCCATGGCTAAGTGGCTTAACCCCAACTATGCCGTGGACACCCTCTGACGGAGTGACTTTGACATAGTCAAAGATCAAGGACCTAACCACAAGACAACTATGATGCCTCAGGTCAAAGGACTACTTTGCATTATCCCAACCATGAGTTCTCATGTGACATGAGTATGAGAACTCCTCGTTGATCGTGTTCAGTGGACTCATTCGCTATTGAGCACCTACATGCTTGTCTTGGTGTCAATCACACTAATGACTCGAGATCAGTCACTTTCCCTAAGAGAAGACATAACATGTACTGATCTTAACGGACTGTCAATGCCCAATTGGCAATCCTATGATCAGGAACGTTTAGGATATGTATAGGAAAGAGAATGGTCTCATGAACCTAACTTGTTTAAATTACATTCTCCTAATTACATATTCCTTGGACTTATCGTTTAAGCATATAACATTTATATGAGACGGCTTAAAACAATAACCTTTGCCATTGACATTAAACTAGATTAGTTTAACATGTGAAATGTCCGTAAAGTATCATCATATGATTGGTTTTAGGGCACATTTCCAACAATTTTCACCTTCAAGTTGCAATCCATAGAAAACGTTAAAAATCAAAACATCTTTCCAAAAGTTCAAACTAATCCCACCACAGAGTCTAAGCCATTTAGAATCAATTAGAAAAGAATTCATGAACTTTCTTTGGTGTAAAGTGAACCAACATAGTTAAGGAGACTCAACTAAAACCCTTACCCCTCGTCTTCTTTATTCATACTTCACACATGTTACAACCACCCCCATATTTTTATTTTATTTCTATTTTTTCCCTGGAATGTATTTTAAATTTATCAATTTAATCCTTTATCTCTTTTAATCCTAACCCTTGATCTAGATTCCCTATTGTTCCTAAACTGCCACGTGGTAGGTTCTAAACTTATTTCTCTTTCCCCTCTGCCCGAGTCTTCCCTCTCAGACATCTCTCTCTCTTTCACAGGATCTTTTTTCTCTCCATTTCACTCCCTGCACCGTGACCTGCCAAGCATCCTGCATGCAGCTCTAGTGTAGACCATCATCATCATCTCCCTTGCACTATCTCTCTCTCTCTCTCCATCGCAGTGAGGTCAAGGAACTCAAAGAAAGGACCTCCGACGGATCTCTCAATTCTTTCCGGCTAGGTAAGTTAGTTCTTCCTTTTTAAATTACCATTGTTGTTGTGGGACGTTGTGGGTTGAAAGTTATGTGGTTTTTCCAAGGTTTGAGGACAGGAACTGCACGGGGGAAACTCACCCACATTTTTCGACGGAACCGTGACTTTCAAGGATTCTTTCCGAGCTCTCACAGCCGTTCACGGCGAAGCTAGGGTATGAAAAATACTCCACTCTCTTCCCTCTTCATTTTAGTACTTGGTATGGGTTTTAGTTTGCACGTTTGCCATCGACCGAAGCTATAACAACTCTGGTGTTCTTCCCCGACCACACCTAGGCCATCAGGCCTTCTCAAAACACCATCGGGCCTTAGCCCAGCCCAGTTTCTATTTCTTTTGGTTGGTTAATTGGCCTGTGGGCCGTGCCCTGCATGGGCCATGTTTGTATGTGTGGTGTTGGGCTGTGCGTATGTGTGTGAGGTGTGTTTTGGACTGCACAGTGTGTGTGTTGTGTATATGTGTCAGTGCGTGTTTGTGTGTGTGTGTGTGTGTGTGTGTAGGTTGTGTATGTATGTGGGCCGTGTGTGTGTGTGCAGGCCTTGTGTGTGTGCGCAGGGCGTGTGTGTGTGTGTACTTTGCACGTGTGTATGTATGTGTGTTGTTTGTGGTTCATGCATGAGTGTGAGTGTGGGTTTAGGTTTAAGCCCATTCAACCCAAATCCTTTATTTTATTTAGTTCAAGCCCAAATCCTTTAGAAAATCCTTTTATTTATTTATTACATTTTTGTGCTTAGGTGAAGTTGCTAGTGAGGAAATTCTTAATCCTTATCCGCACAACTCTACTGCTAAGGAGTATCTATGAGTGGACCCTTTCTAAAATTTGCATAATTTCATAGTTTAATTGCATAAATGAAATGCATGCCTTATGAGTTATTAACTGATTTTTTTATGTTAAGCATGTTTATGAAATATGTTGTTTATCGTCTCGTTTTTTGGTGAGGAATTAATTGTTGGCCTATATTGAGCTATATTTTTAAAATATCGTATTTTCTATAAAAACCATGAATTGGTAGACTATCTGATGGATGACGATAGGATGCTAGAACATGTTTTAGAAACCCCTCTTTATAGTATAGACGATGGATGACTTTATACTATGAAGTTGTTATTTATGAGAGGCGTAACTATTTGTGCGTACCTAGTGGACACTATGCCGCCTGGGGTGAGGATCTAGTGTTGGCAGATAGGCCGGGATAAATAATCCCTAGCTACGGGTTGAGGGACACAGAGCAGGCATTGGGCCGGGAGTTGGTAATCTCTGGCTACGGGCTCAGAGACCACGGTGCTGGCATAGGGCCAGGAGATATATTTATTCAGTGATCTTACTAGTAGTACATTACGCTATGAGACGATTTATGAGACGTTTGAAATTTTGGGTTCCATGATATGTCTTTTGAGATATTTTTTGGCATGCTAGGTTTTTCAGTAAAACCGTCACTTATTATACTAGTAGTTTTCTTTAAATAAACTGTGGGGGTTAGTATCTTGATAACTGTTTTATTATTATTGTATTTATGAACTTGGTCCACTCACCTTTGTTTTGCGCCCCCATTCAGGTCTTAGAAACGAGGACTATGACACGACGTATGAGGCATTCCCCTACCAGTAGCAACCTATCACTCACTTGTGTGATATCTTGTAATGATCTTTCCTTTTGTGATCTTGTTTTAGAATGTGTTCTGTGCACTCTAGAAACTTCCTTAAACCTTGTTTATTACTTCCAGATTCTAATGTTTATTCATGAATATTTCCTCCTAATTATTACTCTTGTAATCAATAAATGGCTTTCGTCACCCTCAGGTGTCGGCCAGCACGTGCCTATCCGGGTATTCAGAGAATATCAAGGTCGGGACGTGTCAACACATAACTATTTTTTTTCTTTTTCAATTTTGCTCTTTTCTTTTCTTTTTTCTTTTTCATTTTTCAGTAACAGTAGCGGTCGTGCAATGTTAGTTCCCTTAAGCTTTCTATCCAACCCATGTAGCGAGCTTTAGGTCAATGACTCCCAAACCACAAGGCTTTAGGGCACTAGGTGTAGAACACCCCTAAGGACTTATTAACTCGAGCTGAAAAGGCTACTAAACAAACTAACCACCCTGCCCCATGCCAAGACTAGACTGTTTGACGCGAGAATCCCTGTAAATCAAGTAGGATTGGCCCGGTTACTAACCAAAGTCTCGGGTGGAACAATTATTACTTTATTCATGGGTACTAGTTTAACCTAGAGGGGGTGAATAGGTTCCAATTTAAAAATACAATTCAATTTTCAATTTAATTTTCAGTTCTCAAATTAAATCCACATTCACATCACATATCAAACTATCATACTCATATGCAATTAAAACGATAAATAAAAAGTGCACACATGATGTAGGATTTAACGAGGCAAAACCCACCACCGGGAAAATCCTCGGTCTCCCAAGCCAGGACAAACACTAAGAGAAATAAGTACTGAAAGACTTACAAAACTCATCAACTAGACACGCATACTAGTAGGCAGTTTTGTCTACGCGCTTTGCTACTCGATCTCTCTTCAGTCTTCGAGTTGAAGTGGCACGACACTAACTCGATCGTCAATCACCTTTTCCTCGAACTTTGCAAGATACTCACTCAATCATGCAGTATGTTTATATAATGAAGTGTTTATTTGAAAAACCAATCAATTACGAAAATCACAAGGCACATTTTCATAATTGACTTTCAATTAAAAACTTAAATGAAAGCAGCATGAAAAAAATATTTTCTCTTTAAGAATGCATGCTGTTGAAACCACAAGATGGCAGCAATAAAAATAATTCTTCTTGTTCAAAAACCCAACGCTACTGCCTTTTGATGTTTTTATCTAAGAAACCCAATATTCATGCATATGCGGCAGCAGCATGAAAAACCCTAAACTAATCTAAAGCATGCGGCAACCAAAACATAAAAACCTATTATGATGCACTCGGTGCTAATGCTCTGTTAATCTAGTCCATGTTATGCGATAGCCAAAACAATCAGGTAACTAGGACTTCTATTTATATGTGCAGCAGCTAGACTCTCTTATCCCTATCATATACGCGTGAGCCACAAGCCTAATAAGACCTAATCACTTATCAGTTAAGATATAATGAGATAACTAGGTGAAGGGATATAGATGCAAAACCAGAGACATTAACAGCAAGTTAAATGCTTAAAAGCAAAGCAAGGTCATGCGGCAAGACTAGGATCCTAAAGGTATATATGCATATATATGCTAGGGTTTTAAGCTGACTTAAAATGACGGGCTTAAGCATACTCAATTATACAAACAAACCCAATACTTTTTAATTAATGAACAATACGATTCAACATTTGAGCCAAAATTAAATAGCCCACTGAACAGAAACCCAGACTATATGAATGCATATGTATGCCGAACTTACTTGAGTGATATCTCTGAAATGCTTGCCATTTTTGTGATAGAGAGCCGAGAGACAAAATTAGGCCAACATAATTACAACGGAAAACGTGTACCAAACTAAGATATTACAGACTCAGGCTTTTTGTCTTGGAATAGCCAATTTTACCCTAACAATCTCCCCCTTTGGCATTTCCTAGACAAAACCCTCAATCACAACATTACAGATAGATAATATTATTAAAGACAATGCATAACATCAAAGTCTGTAACCTGCACACACTCAAACAAGAAAACCTGTGACGTACAAAAGATATACGTTGCTGAAAATGAAAGCATTTATCTATAAAAGCAAGCAACCAAAAACAACCAGGTTTTCAAAATTCTACTTCTCCCCCTAAATATAAGCTTCCTACTTCTCCCCCTTTCTGTTTAGAAAGGTCAAAGGCCTTAGAGGTAACCATCAGGTGTAATCAGCGGAAGATAAGTGGGACATAACAAAATGTGATGGAGAAATATTTCCTTTATGTGAACTAGAACCTCTTCAGAAGAATAAAAGTGGGGACGAAATTGGGGGGGGGGGGAAAGAATACAGGTGCAATGGTTGAAAAGATAAACATGAAAAGAAATGCATCTTTCATATTCTTAAGCACCCCCTAAACAAATGCTTTAAAAAAATAATGAAATGCAGCACACAAAAGTTGATAATTGTTCCAACAAGAATGAAAGAGTGCAAAAACACATGTAGTTATGAATCCTCATTCACAACCTAACATTGTCCCTAAAACATAACATGTATGAGTGTAGTTGCAAGTATAGCCAAAAGTTTGTTGGAAGTATGCCCACAAAGCCACTCATTTGATGTAATAGCTTTTGGAATACTTATTGTATTAAACTTTTATATGTTTAATGAAGGGCGAAGCTTATTGTTAATCACTATTTATTGTATCATGTCATTAAGCAATAAGGGAATCCAAGGAATGTATTTGATCTAAGAGATAAGTAATTTAAGTAAGTTAGATTATCGAGACCTTTCTCTTATGTTCATTCCTAAAACGTTCCTAGCCATAGGATTGCCAATTGGGCATTGACAATCCACTAAGGTTAGTATGTGTTATGTCGACTCAAGCGAGAGTATGACTAGTCTCAAGTCATTTAGTGTTGGACACTAAGGCAAACACATAGGTGCTCGAAAGAGTGATCGAGTACACTGAACAACGATCAAAAGAGAGTTCGAACATACATGTCATGTAAGAACTGGAGAGTTGCAATATGCAAGATAGTCCTTTGACCTGAGGCATCATAGATGTCTAATGGTTAGGTCCTTGATCTTTGATCATGTTAAAGGCATTCCATTGGAATGTCCACGGCATTGTTGGGGTCAAGCTATCTAGTCGTGTAGGCATATGAATGCACAACAAGGGATCTCTAACCTTCCATGGTGGAAGTGAAGGGAAATTTATGAGATTCTAGAATGGGATTTCAAAAGGACTATCATGCATATACAAATCAAATTTAATATACGAAAGCAGCGGAAGCATTTATAACATATTATCAAAGCAATAGTCATGCAAATCCCCTTCAAGGTTCATAGGTTTATATATAATGCATCAAAACATTTTATAGAGAAGAACAAAGTGAAGGTTTAGTCTTATACCTCTTGATCTAGACTTGAGACCAAGGATGGACCACCTCCAAGCCCTTTGTTCCTTGAACTCCTTGAGCCTAGCTTCCCTCCTTGCCTCCTCCACTTTGATAGAATGAGTGCTCCTAGGTTCTCTTCAAGTTTCCAAAGTAGGAAACCTCTAAAGATCCTCACCCACTAGTGTAGTGAGAAGGATGAAGGAATAACCAAAAGGGTGTAAGATATGTTAGTAAAAACACCCCAATGGTGGCCGGCCTTTGTGTAGAAAGAGAGCTATTTTTCTTTTGCCTCTTTGTTGTTTTAAACACACAAAAACCCTATTGAACAATATCTCTATAAAGTTCCTTATATAGACAAAAGAAACCTAGTCAACAACTTGACTAAATATCTCACCCTTTCCTACCTAAAGTGGCCGACCCTCTTTGTGTTGTTTGGGCTTTGGGCTTTCATTTATTTCAAGTCATCCAATGCTTGAATAAAAGCCCAATGGGTTTAGGCCCAATGGGCCCAATTAAACCCGAACGTTTCTTTAAGCCCAAAACGATCTTTATCGTTTTTATGATTTCTTTAGACTTTCTAAATTAATCCCAACACTTAATTAATCCAATTAATTGTTTCCATCATCCATTAATTACTCACTACAATAGTGTATTGGTGAACAATCTTTTAGGTTCTAATTAGCAAGGCAGTGAGGTGATTGGCATCAATCCAATTGATTATATTTAATTCAATCACTTAGTGAATTGAAACTTCATTTTAATTCACCTTCTTCTTTGATGACTACATTTAATCATCTAGAAGAACTCACAAGCTATGAGTGATATCTAACCATATGTCATAGCTACCCAAGCTAATGTAGAAGTTTATTCGGAGAACCTATTCCATTGGAATTACAATGTAATTCGATCCTTCTCTAATACAATACTCTCAATCACATTACTAGGGTATGGATATATTATGTCAAACCCCTAATGTGATTATTCCTTCTTATATCATTCTTTTGAGTCGTATAGGAACGCTTTCCTTTTAATACGCTCGATACTTCGGCCGAAGATTCCCGAATCATATCTTAGAGTATTCTTCCTCTCTTATCGAGGATTAGAGATTCCTTGTTGCGCATACACTTGCCTTCATGACTAAGTGGCTTAACCCCGACTATGCCGTTGACGCTCTGATAGAGTGACGTTTGACATAATCAAAGATTAAGTACTTAACCACAAGACAACGACGATGCCTCAGGTCAAAGGACTACTTACATTATTCCAACCATTTGAGTTACTTGCTTGACATGTGAATAGACCTCCATACAAGTACTCTCGTTCGATTGTGTTCAGTGAACTCATTCCCTTAATGAGCACCTACATACTTGTCTTAGTGTCACAACACGAATGGGATGAGACTTTCCATCCTTCCATTTGAAGCAGACACAGTATGTACCGGTCTATGCATTGTCAGTATCCCTCCGACAATCCAATGACCAGGAACCTTTTTGGACATTTGGTTATGTGAAAAAGGTCTCTGTGGTCTAACATCATTAGATTACTTCTTCAATCGATCCATTGTCCATGGATACACTATTTAAGACATATATCGTTTATTGAGATAGTCCTAATTCGTGTCTTTGCCATTTGATGTATAAGAATCATCTATACATCCATTCATTTGTCCTGAAAGGTTTCTTCCAAAGATTGACTTTCAGGGCATATTTCCAACAGGAAGGAGAATACTCTAAGATATGATTCGAAAGTCTTTGGCCAAAGCATATGAATATGACTTAGGAAGTTTGTTCCAAATCATATTCAATTGAATCATATAGATAAGTATCACATTGGATAGTAGACATGAAACAAACTATCACTCAAACAATGTGATGAAGAGTATTGTATTAGAGAAGGACCGTATTGCATTGTAGTTGTAACTGGATAGGTTCTCCAACCACTTCTACTTAGCTTGGGTAACCATGATATGCTGCTAGGTGTCACTTATGGTTTGTGGAAGCCCTAAAGATTAGCAAACACTAATTTTAAGGGAGAATTGAAATGTGGTTTCAATTCACAATCTATCGTTAAGAGTAACAATCGCCCACTACCTCGCTAAATGGAAACTAATGGATCGTACACCGAATAAGGATGTTGGTGAAGAAATTAAATGAAATGGATAAGCAATTAAATGGTTTAATTGAAGAATGGTCAAGATTAATTAATTAGTTAATTAATTATAGGAAATGTTCGTATTGGGCTTATATGTTGGTTTTGGGTTTCGGGGGCCAAAAGCGTTTTGGACCACAAGGCCCATTATGTTTAAGTTGTATGACAACTAAAACAAAATGGGCAAATTAGCCCAATAACAAGGTAAGGCTGGCCATAGAGTGAGTGGTTGCAAACTTGGATTAATTACAAGTTTGCCACTCACATGTGATGAAGTATAAATTCAACTTTATAGCATTATTTTCATTTAGGGGTTTTTCTTGGTGAAATGAGGTGAAACACTTTCTCTCATTTTACACAAAGGAGGCCGGCCACTTAGAGGAGTTTTAGCTAGCAATCTATTCTTCTCTAAGTCATCCATTTCATCTTCACAATCACATCCTTGGTGAAGAGACTTAGAGACATCAAACTTTTGGTGTTTTGGAGAACAAATCCTCAAATCCTCAAAGAAGCAAAGGAGCACTAAAAGGAGGAAAATCACAAGGAAGATCCAAGGAGCAAGGAGGTGACTTGAAGGCCCTCCACTTGGGTGAATCCCTTGTGTAAACAAGGATGAGCTTCAAGGGTAAAGAATCACTAAATTCTTCATTCTCTTTAATGTTGTTAAAGAGTCTTTTGGTTCACCATATACTAGGCTTTGAAAGTCATGGGTTTTATGAATTGATTTTGAATGCATGCCTACTTTAATGTGTTAATAGTTTGCATATGTATTTAAATGTTCATCATTGTTCTTAGCTAGGACAAAATTTTTCCTTCAAAGTTGATACTACACAAATGTAATTAAGTCTTACATGACCAACTTAACTTTAATCCTTAAGCTCACAAGATATACACTCGAATTTTCATTCAAAGTGTTTGGGGGTAAGTGTATACGCTCAAAAGATCATTACATGAATGCTCTACCATAGGCTTGCAGATTGATCTCATCTCCACACATAAAAAATTAACTTATTTGGATCAAGTAGGTCTTTGTTAAGGGTGTAATGGGGCTTCGGGTACTCGGTTAAAGAAATGAAGGATATGGGAAACACAAAGTCTAAGAAACTAATAGAGTAGTTGGAAATGAAACCAAGAGAGAAATACAACAACGAACCAGGTAACTTAGCACTCAATTGAGCGGTTGGATTTGAGACATGAACGACATACAACCACACAATTCATTACAGATGATTCTTGCTCTTCATTTAGACCAACACACTTGAGTTCTTATAATGCTGGCAGCTCACTCGTGATTCATAGTGACTTCTTTTCCTCTTTTCTTCTTTTGCTCTTCATTTGTAGTTGGCTTTCTTCACAAAATTTTCATCTTCAACCTTTAAATAACCTTGAACTCTCTCCCTTGAAAAACGTACTCTACTAGCTTCTTAGTAGGGTAGGGAATTTTTAATATAAGAGGCTAGGTAAGGAAAATGTAGGTTTAAGAACAAAAGGCTTACATATAGGCTCAAAAGGGCTAACTAGGGGAAAACATGTAAGGCACTGGCATATATGGCAATGATGGTAAGTCCTAATGCCTACTATCGTCTCCAAAATAGAATAATATATGATACAAAGATTTGAGAGGTCTCAAAGCAAGTTCTAGAGAAGCAAAACACATAAGATCACACACATGAAAAAATAAGAGTGTATGAAAAATGCACACACTATATTTAGGCACAAAAGCTCACATGGGTGCGGGTTTTACTCAAGTTAAACATGTTCAACTCATTAACATTGATATATTATCAACAAGAGGCTATTGTCCACAATAGAGTCAAACATATCATGCTAGGGTCATGTTATCAAGTGAACAAAGCTAGAACTCATATGAAATCATACTTTTCCATTTTACCTCATAATTTTTTTTTTTTAAACAAGAAGAAAGACAAAAAATGCAGTATTTATGCTATATGAACATCCAAGCATACATTAATGAAAACATTTGCAAAGAGAAAGCTCAGTCAATATAAACAACTTGAAGGTGGAGATAAATTGACAAGTACACCATTTTGATTCTCTTTTCTTTTCCAAACTTGTCTCACTTTTGGAACTACCGTACTCGGAACATATATAATTCTTGCAATCTGATTAATCTCTTTCAAATAAGTCACAAATTGTTCCTTAAGATTTGCTTTTTCAAAGTTCCTTGAAACTTTTTCTTGAGAAGAATTTTTCTTTTTAAGTTTATTGCACTTAGGCCGGATGTGATCAGGGATCCCACAAAAATGACATATAAGAATGAACTTCCTAGATTGTTTGGGTTTGTTAGGATTAATTGAAGTCTTGGTAGGATTTGACACATTTGCAAAGATTGTAGATGTTTCAGAAGTAAGACCTACACCTTGATCAGCACCTACTCTCGAGCTAGGAATATCAGATGCTTTGACAAATCTTGTGATGGAAGAAGAAGTAATAGTTTTTTCAGACTCAAATCCTAGACCTCTTTTATCTCCAAAATTCTTTCCATAGCTAAGCATCTTGTCAATTTTTCCCGAACCTATGCTTAATTCCTGAACTTTGTTTTTCATCTCAACCAATTCATCCTCAAGAGCTTTCTTATTAGACATGAGAGTGCTTATTATGGTTTGAAGAATATGTATCTTCTCTAACAATGACTCTCGCAGTTTCTCTCCATTGTCCAACTGAGATTGATGCTCAACTTCAGCTTCTTTCTTTTCACTTTCAACAAGTGCAAGTTTCTTCTTCAAGTTAGAGTTATCCTTCTTTACTTGCACACTGATGTCATAGAGATCAGAATATTTTCTCAAGACTTCTTCCAAGTCAAGTTCTTTAACAAATGAACCTTATGTGTCATATTCATCAACAGTTCCTATAAACGCAATCGTATCTTTCTCAGATTCTGACGTAGATGCATCCCCTGAATCACTATCGCTCCAAGTGACCTTCATTGCCCTATTCTTCTTCTCTTTTCTCTTGATATTGTTTTCACACTCATAAGCAATGTGTCCATAGCCTTGACACTCATGGCACTGAACCCTATTGTTAGAACTCTTATGTTCTCTAGTTTTAGATGATCTAGAGGCTTTGTCATGTGAGACATCTAGAGAAAGAAAGTTTTTTGAGTTTGAACCTGAGTTGGTTCGTTGCTCACGACCCTTGGAATTTTGAGACTTGAGAAACCTTCTAATTTGCATGGTTAATTCAACCAATTCATCTTCGGACAGGTCTTCAATTGAGCCATCACTTTCTTCTTCTTTGATAGCTTTGAGAGCAATGCTTTTCATCTTCTTGGAATCCGGAAGCTCTAACTCATATGTTTGCAGAGACCCAATCAATTGCTCAAGCTTGTAGGTGTTTAGATCTTTCGATTCCTCAATCGCTGTCCTCCTAGCATCAAACCTCATAGGAAGTGATCTTAAGATCTATTTCACAATCCTATGCTCAGGAATAATGTCACCAAGATTGTGACAGCCATTGACAATTACGCTAAGCTTAGCATAAAAGTCAGAGAAACTTTCATCATCAGACATTGTGATATTTTCGAATTTTATGATGAGATGTTGAAGTTTGGATTCTTTAACAGTTGAGTTACCCTCATGAGTAACTTCAAGAATGTCCCAAGCTTATTTCGCCGTTGTACACTTACTTATGTAATTGAATTGTTCAGGCGAAACGGTTGTGAATAAAGCATTCAAAGCCCTTTGGTTAAAAGTGCTAGAGCTACGCTCATCATTGCTCTATTCTTTCCTAGGCTTAAGCTTAGATATAGACACAGAGGAATCTCCTTTACATTTGGTTTCTTCAATCGTTAGAGGTTCCCAACCTTCTTCAACAGCAAGCCACACCTTGTCATCTTGCGCCCACAAAAACGATTTCATTTTTGCCTTCCACGCAGCATAGTTGTCACCATCAAAATGTGGTGGACAGAAAGACTTGTCTAAAATATGGTTGGTCCAACCAAGAAAGGCACGAGAGTCTTTGGGCATCTCACAGTAATGCAACCATCAAATCTTAATATGAGAAACTGAACCCATAACACGATTCATCCTAGACTACCCACGGATCTCACTAGGTATTTTTAGTGACCTGCTCTGGTGCCAATTGAAAGTTCTAGGATGGGTACTAGTTTAACCTAGAGGGGGTGAATAGGTTCCAATTTAAAAATCCAATTCAATTTTCAATTTAATTTTCAGTTCTCAAATTAAATCCACATTCACATCACATATCAAACTATCATACTCATATGCAATTAAAACAATAAATAAAAAGTGCACACATGATGTAGGATTTAACGAGGCAAAACCCACCACTGGGAAAATACTAAGAGAAATAAGTACAGAAAGACTTACAAAACTCATCAACTAGACACGCATACTAGTAGGCAGTTTTGTCTCCGCGCTTTGCTACTCGATCTCTCTTCAGTCTTCGAGTTGAAATGGCACGACACTAACTCGATCGTCAATCACCTTTTCCTCGAACTTTGCAAGATACTTACTCGATCATGCAGTATGTTTATATAATGAAGTGTTTATTTGAAAAACCAATCAATTACGAAAATCACAAGGCACATTTTCATAATTGACTTTCAATTAAAAACTTAAATGAAAGCAGCATGAAAAAAATATTTTCTCTTTAAGAACGCATGCTGTTGAAACCACAAGATGGCAGCAATAAAAATAATTCTTCTTGTTCAAAAACCCAACGCTACTGCCTTTTGATGTTTTTTATCTAAGAAACCCAATATTCATGCATATGCGGCAGCAGCATGAAAAACCCTAAACTAATCTAAAGCATGTGGCAACCAAAACATAAAAACCTATTATGATGCACTCGGTGCTAATGCTCTGTTAATCTAGTCCGTGTTATGCGGCAACCAAAACAATCAAGTAACTAGGACTTCTATTTATATATGCATCAGCTAGACTCTTTTATCCGTATCATATACGCGTGAGCCACAAGCCTCATAAGAGCTAATCACTTATCAGTTAAGATATAATGAGATAACTAGGTGAAGGGATATAGATGCAAAACTAGAGACATTAACAGCAAGTTAAATGCTTAAAAGCAAAGCAAGGTCATGCGTGATAGGAGCATATTTATGCGTCTTAGCTTGCTTGTTTTCTTGCATTTTGGTAATTATTTAGTATTTATAAAAGTGTTTAAAGCTAAATTCGTGTGTTTGTAGGTTTTATGGGCTAAGGGTGCATTTTGAGTCAATTTGGAGTAGTTTGGAGTGTTTTTGGGCCCAAGATGGATTGCTTATGATCCAAGCTAGATGGATGGACGAATTTGAAGACAAAAGAGGCTATGAACATGCTAAAAATCTGGTGAAACAAATACAAGTTGCAAGAAGGGATAAATTTCTAGAAGGATTGACCAAAACTTCACTCAAAACCAAGAAATTCTTCAATGCCGTGGGCATTGATTCACTTTCACCAGAAATTTGAGTGATGATGCAATGCTTAAATCACCATGACATGTGAGTGGATGATGCAATGCTTAACTCACCATGACATGTGAGTGGATGACTCAAAACCTACCCTCACCAACAATTCTCCACCTTGCCATGCCTTACCTACTTCATTCCACCAAAATTTTGTGTTAAACAAGTCCATCCTCTTCCTATAAATACCATGGTAGCAACCTCATTCAAATCATCAAGAAATAAACCATTCTCCAAGCCTTGCCTTGCCTCTCCCTACATATCTAAACCCCTTCCCATCCATTCCTCCAAATAACCAACCCTTCAACATCATTCCAACCTTGTTGTTGCGGCAAAGAGAAGGAGAAAAGTCCTTGGACGCGCTTGCTATCCAACATGGATCGTTGGAACGTTTAGGTGCTTTCTTTCCTTTGTTTTTCAATGTTTAAATTTGTTTATCTTTGTTTTGTAATAATGAGGAACTAAACCCCCCTTGGCTAGGGGGGGATTCGAAACACATGTCCATGCTTGCAATATGATTTGATTACTTTTAATTGCGTTTCATAAGTTATGAATTCAATTTACTTATCCGTTCATATAAAAACTGATTTGTGTATGTTGATTGAGGGTCGACACTTAGTTTGCATGCATGAATTTGATGCTAGAATATAAGGGAATTTCACCTAATCGTCATGAACTTATATTCACAAGTAGTGAAGGTTGCTAGTCACAATCGCGTTAAGTAAATTCTTGGCATAAGTTTCATGCGTATTCCATAGTAACGAGTGTCTCGTCAATGCTTATGATTTTCATAGAACTTAATGATTCTTGCTTGTATCTCTATTATGTAATTCATTTAGGGAACTTGTGAGGAATGCTTTGGGTTGTCGTATGCAATCATCCAACTCAATAAAAGTAGGAAAATCTGAGGGTTAATTTAAGCGTACCTAATTAACTTGGGGCATTGAGAATTAATAAGTTATTGAAATACAATTGGAAATCGTTTTGTATGCAAGCAAGACATGTGTGGAGAAGAACCCCTTAGCTAGCCTTCCATCCATTTATTTAAACCAAATTCGTTTTAAAACTTGTTTTGTTTTCCAAAGTTTATGTTTTGTTTCTAAATTCATCAAATCCAAATCCCCCTTTACTTTTAAAGTCTTTTATTTACATTTGTAACTTTGTTTTTATGTTTTTGAGAGGATTTAGCAAGCCCCCCTAATCCCCGGCCTAGAACGATACCCTACTTACATCTATACTACAATTGTCAAAAAGAGGGTTTAATTTGTGTGTCAAGTAATTTTCACATCAAATTTTGGCGCCGTTGCCGGGGATTAGCAACTTTGCTAATCCCTTGGTTCTTTTATTTTTGTTTAGTTTGTTTTTGTTTTAGTTTCTAACTTAGTTTTATTTTCTTTGGTTGATGTTACTTTTGATATTTGCTTTAGTTCTTTTTCTTTGATTTTAGGTGCTTGAGAAGTAAGACATGGATTTTGCTAGCATTCAAGCTCAATTGGCAAATCTTACTTCTCAATTGGCAAATCTTACTTCTCAATTGTCGCAGTTTGCTGAAAGGACCACAATGCAAAATGTCCCTACATTTAGTGCGTCTTATAGGCAAGGATACCAAGCCAATCAATATCCACAAAGCGATTGTAGTGATCATTCAAACTCTATGTGGTGGGAAGCTCAACAAGTTCAACACGAAGCATATTGGCAACCATATGAGGAGTTCTATTCAAGACCAATGCAGCCGCCACAACCTTATATGCAATATGCTCAATCAAACTCAGGTTCGTCAATAGATTATAATCAAATTCTTAATGAATTAAACTCTTTGGTGCAGGGTTCACAAAATCAAGCTAAGGAGACTCACCAAGAAACATATTGGCAACCATATGAGGATTCATATGCACCACCACAGCCTCCCCCTCAATCTTCACATCCAAATTCAGGTATATCAAATTATTATAAGGAAGTTATTCAACAACTGAATTCTTTGGAGTAGGGCAGGGAAGCTCAACCATTTCAACAAGACGCATTTTGGCAACCAATTGAGGATTTCTATCAAGCAAAAGAGTTGGCTGAGTGGAACAATCAATTTAGGCAGAATGCAGAATGCATTGAACAAATTCAAGAACAAATGGTTGAAGATGAGCCCATGGATGAATTGCTACTGTTCGAAGAGGAGGAGGATGCACAAGGCACGACAAGGGAAGAACAACCCTTGCCGCAACCTCCCAATATTCCTACACCACCCCATTCAAGTAAGGTTGTTCCAAATTTAATTATTTCTAACTTTGTTCCCCCAAATGCACCTTTCCCTGGCAGGTTCATGCAATCCATGAAAGATGAGGGGAAGAAAGACATCTTGGACACCTTTCCAACAATTCACGAGGAAAAAGTGGTTGAGGAGTATCAAGAATTCATCAAAGAGGATGTAGTTGAAACAACCAATGCCAAAGAAGTTGAATTTGATGACACGGGACAAATCACTGACCTAATGCCCAATCTAGCCGAGAACAAACCTAGTGAAATTGTTGAAAATGCTGCTACTTTCAAATCCTCATTGCAACACATTGGTGAGCCACCTCTTCCAATTTCAATTCCCATTTCAATTAATAGGTTGTTACCCTCTTTGGCCCAGGTGCCGAATCAAATCCAAATTGGTGGGAGAATTTACACGGACTCTAGGAAGCTCAATGCCATAATTAGGAAGGATCACTATCCCCCTCCATTCATAGATCCAATGCATGGAAGTTTTGTGGAGCATGTCGTGGAAGATGTACTTGTGTTCTTGTCGCAACACACAGGTAAGCCACCTCCTCAAATTTCAAGTTTGTTTTATACTAACAAGTTGTTGAGTTCAATGATCCAGGCACCCATTTTAGAATTTAAAGCATTACCGGATCATTTCAAGTATCACGTTCCATTTAAAGATCACCTCCATGCCGTGGGCCCTATTCAAGCTTGATTGGAGGTATCGTCCGGCTGTACGACGTTAAAGCAAGCGCTACTTGGGAGGCAACCCATGCATGCAACAAAGGAAGACCTAGAGAGCGCTCCAACATCAGATTTGCGTTCCTAACCCCTTCTCTTTGCTGCACTTATTTCATTCATGCCATGTTAGATTGTTTAGTTGCTGTTTTGTTGTTTGGTTGTTATTTGTGTTAGTTTATGCTTGAAACATTGAGGACAATGTTTGGTTTAAGTGTGGGGGGTAAACAAGTGTTTTTGTTGCAAAATTCGTAGGATTTTACCACCTAACATTTCAAAAGTTGTTTTTCACTGTTTTTAAGTGTTTTAGTGTGTTTTGAAGTAAAAATCCGAAAATCACATAAAAATTTGAAAAATTTGTTTTAAAAACCCAACAAGAGTTGTTTTTGTGTGTTTGTTTGTGTCTTAGGGTACCTTCCAACACAATAATGAGGATTCGGTTTGTAATTGCATGACGGTTAAAGAAAGTTATAAATATGGATAAAAGTTTGATTTACTCTTTGGTTTATGCTTGGTTGAGGTTATAACTTATGAATTCACATGCAATCATAAAGGAAAAATCAGTTTTGTAACATGCTTGAAGGAAAAAACTCAACTAACGCTACAACCTTGTGAGACTTGAGCCTAAACGTTTATTTGGAGAGTCAAAATCTGTGCATTCTTTGTTTTCTAAAGTCGTTGCATGATCTCATTATTCTTTGCTTGGTTGCTACTTAGAAGGCGTTTCATCATTTAGTTCCAAACTCTAGAACTCATGCCCATTTCATTCAAAGCATGTTATTGATTTGCATAACACATATTCAAGATGAAGTTGTGTAGTGACCACCACCTTAGCCAAATGCCGTGTGCCCTATGTCATTATGTTTTGTAGGTTTTTAACCCCGTTGAGCCTTGTTAGCCTTCATTATTTGTTAACCCATGTTTTCCTCACCTAGACTAGTTTAGGACCATCCATACCCTTGTTCTTTAAGCATAGTAAAGCATGATTCGAATTGAATTCCTTTTGATCTATGTTAGCAGAAAACAAGTGTGGGGGAAGTATTTTTCATGAAGAAAAGAAAAAAATTTGTGGAAAAAGGAAAAAAAAAAGTATGAAAAGTATGAAAAAAAGAGTTGAAAAGTTGAGAAAAAGAGTTCCAAAGTATTGTTTGTTGAAGTGAGGGTCCAAAACAATGAATTCGGCCCTAAGGAGTTGTTTAAGTCTCCCCCTTGTGTGTTAAAGTTAATTTCTGCAATCTAAGTGAATTCTAAGTCTCAATTTCATTGCTTTGCTTACTATTGCTTGAAGAACGTTTGTTTTCCCTATCCTTTCTATGTTAACCAATACCCCAAGCCCCGTTGCAACCCTTAACTTCTATCTTGAGTGTTATGTGTTTCAATTTGTGGAGTTTGAATTTGGTATGAGCATATGGTGTCACTGGTTCTCGCATCTAAGTAGTAGCATTCCATTCATGAGATCATATCTAAACATGCTTGTTAACTCCGAAAATTGCGTTCTTTGTGATACATATATGTGAGCATTCGTTTTTATATCTACATCCATTCTCTCACATATAACTAGTATAGGGTGTGTAGTTAGAAAATCTGAGTGAAAATAGAGTGCATATCTTGTAAGGATTGAGGGAATTCTCTAAGGCATGTTACTACATTCAAAACATTGTTTTAATTGGTTAATTGTGAACTAGTAAGTAGTGACTATGATTAAGTATGTGCTTAAGTGTTAAATTGACTCAAATCTGTGGGAATGATAATCTTTAACTTGTCATGTGCATTGGAAATCCCTGAGGCAAACGTTGGAAGGTTTCTGATATGTTTGTTGGTTTTGTTTTGTTTTATTTCTTTGTTTTGCTCGAGGACTAGCAAAAGCTAAGTGTGGGGGAATTTGATAGGAGCATATTTATGCGTCTTAGCTTGCTTGTTTTCTTGCATTTTGGTAATTATTTAGTATTTATAAAAGTGTTTAAAGCTAAATTCGTGTGTTTGTAGGTTTTATGGGCTAAGGGTGCATTTTGAGTCAATTTGGAGTAGTTTGGAGTGTTTTTGGGCCCAAGATGGATTGCTTATGATCCAAGCTAGATGGATGGACGAATTTGAAGACAAAAGAGGCTATGAACATGCTAAAAATCTGGTGAAACAAATACAAGTTGCAAGAAGGGATAAATTTCTAGAAGGATTGACCAAAACTTCACTCAAAACCAAGAAATTCTTCAATGCCGTGGGCATTGATTCACTTTCACCAGAAATTTGAGTGATGATGCAATGCTTAAATCACCATGACATGTGAGTGGATGATGCAATGCTTAACTCACCATGACATGTGAGTGGATGACTCAAAACCTACCCTCACCAACAATTCTCCACCTTGCCATGCCTTACCTACTTCATTCCACCAAAATTTTGTGTTAAACAAGTCCATCCTCTTCCTATAAATACCATGGTAGCAACCTCATTCAAATCATCAAGAAATAAACCATTCTCCAAGCCTTGCCTTGCCTCTCCCTACATATCTAAACCCCTTCCCATCCATTCCTCCAAATAACCAACCCTTCAACATCATTCCAACCTTGTTGTTGCGGCAAAGAGAAGGAGAAAAGTCCTTGGACGCGCTTGCTATCCAACATGGATCGTTGGAACGTTTAGGTGCTTTCTTTCCTTTGTTTTTCAATGTTTAAATTTGTTTATCTTTGTTTTGTAATAATGAGGAACTAAACCCCCCTTGGCTAGGGGGGATTCGAAACACATGTCCATGCTTGCAATATGATTTGATTACTTTTAATTGCGTTTCATAAGTTATGAATTCAATTTACTTATCCGTTCGTATAAAAACTGATTTGTGTATGTTGATTGAGGGTCGACACTTAGTTTGCATGCATGAATTTGATGCTAGAATATAAGGGAGTTTCACCTAATCGTCATGAACTTATATTCACAAGTAGTGAAGGTTGCTAGTCACAATCGCGTTAAGTAAATTCTTGGCATAAGTTTCGTGCGTATTCCATAGTAACGAGTGTCTCGTCAATGCTTATGATTTTCATAGAACTTAATGATTCTTGCTTGTATCTCTATTATGTAATTCATTTAGGGAACTTGTGAGGAATGCTTTGGGTTGTCGTATGCAATCATCCAACTCAATAAAAGTAGGAAAATCTGAGGGTTAATTTAAGCGTACCTAATTAACTTGGGGCATTGAGAATTAATAAGTTATTGAAATACAATTGGAAATCGTTTTGTATGCAAGCAAGACATGTGTGGAGAAGAACCCCTTAGCTAGCCTTCCATCCATTTATTTAAACCAAATTCGTTTTAAAATTTGTTTTGTTTTCCAAAGTTTATGTTTTGTTTCTAAATTCATCAAATCCAAATCCCCCTTTACTTTTAAAGTCTTTTATTTACATTTGTAACTTTGTTTTTATGTTTTTGAGAGGATTTAGCAAGCCCTCCTAATCCCCGGCCTAGAACGATACCCTACTTACATCTATACTACAATTGTCAAAAAGAGGGTTTAATTTGTGTGTCAAGTAATTTTCACATCAATGCAGCAAGACTAGGATCCTAAAGGTATATATGCATATATATGCTAGGGTTTTAAGCTGACTTAAAATGACACGCTTAAGCATACTCAATTATACAAACAAACCCAATACTCTTTAATTAATGAACAATACGATTCAACATTTGAGCCAAAATTAAATAGCCCACTTAATAGAAACCCAGACTGTATGAATGCATATGTATGCCGAACTTACTTGAGTGATATCTCTGAAATGCTTGCCATTATGGTGGGATGACTGTATTGAGGTGAATGTGTTATTGGCGACTCGAAATCTGATTCATACTGAGATTGTTGGAAATGTGCCCTAAAGCCAATCATATGATGATACTTTACGGACATTTCACATGTTAAACTAATCTAGTTTACATATAAAGGGCAAATATTATTGTTTGAGCCGTCTCATATAAATGTTATATGCTTAAACGATAAAGTCCAAGGAATATGTGATTGGGAGAATGCAATCTAAAGAAGTTAGATTCATGAGACCATTCTTTCGTAGACACATCCTAAATGTTCCTGATCATAGGATTGCCAATTGGACATTGACAGTCGGTTAAGATCGGTACGTAATGTGTCTTCTCTCAGGGAGAGTGACTAGTCTCGAGTCATTGGTGTGTGTGACATCAAGACAAGTACGTAGGTGCTCAATAGAGAATGAGTTCACTGAACACGATCAACGAAGAGTTCTCATATTCATGTCACATGAGAACTCATGGTTGGGATAATGCAAAATAGTCCTTTAACCTGAGGCATCACAGTTGTCTTGTGGTTAAGTCCTCGATCTTTGATTATGTCAAAGTCACCCCATCGGGGTGTCCACAGCATCATTGGGGTTAAGCCACTTAGTCATGGAGACAAGTGAATGTGCAACAAGGGATCTCTAACCTTCAAATGGTTTGAGGGAGAATACTCTATGATATGATTAAAATCTCTGGCCAGAGTATGAATGAGATTTAGGAATGCGTTCCAAATCACATTCAAGGTAATCATATAAGCAAACGAATCACATTGGATAGTAGACACGAATAAATAAACTATCAAACCAAACAATGTGGTCAAGAGTATTAGATTAGGGAAAGACCGTATTGCATTTGTAATCCTGAACTGAATAGGTTCTCTACCTCTTCTGATTAGCTTGGGTAACCATGACATACGGCTAGGTGTCACTCATGGTTTGTGGAAGCCCTAAAAGTGTGTAATCACTAAAGGGAGAATTGAAAGTAAGTTTCAATTCATAATCTATTTGAAAGAGTTTTAATCGCCCACTGCCTCGCTAAAAGGAACCTAATGGATCGTACACCGTGTAAGGTAGAGATGGACGAAACAAATGAAATGAGTAAGAATAATTGAATTGTTTAATTATTTATGGTTAGGATTAATTAATATGTTAATTAATCAAACGAATAAGTTCGTTAAAGACCTCGGGTTAGTTTTGGGCCGCAAGGCCCAATGGGATTTGAATGTCAAGCCCATTAACTCAAGTTGTATAACAACTTGAATAAACAAAGGGCTTGAAAGCCCAATAAACCCAATGTGGCCGGCCATAATGTTAAGGGGTAGTGAACTTGACTTAATTGCAAGTTTGCCACTCCAATGAAGAAAGGTATAAATATGACTTTATAGCCATTTCTTCATTAGGGTTTTTCTAGGAGAAAAGATGAGAACACAAAGCTCCCATTTCTCTCTAGAGAGGCCGGCCACCTTGGAGGTGATTAGCTAGTCATCTAGTCCTCCAAGGTCACTCATTCATCATCCATGCTCTCCTTGGTGTAGAATCTTTAGAGGTTCTCAATTTTGGGAACTTGGAGAACCTTTTCTTCCATCCAAGTCCATGGATCTAAGAAGCTAGAAATGAAGGCCCTATCTCTTGGGCGATTAGCCTTTGCTTATGCAAAGAGGAATCAACAAAGGTATATATTTCTCAACTCACTTTGATTTGAGTCATGGTTCACCAATCTACTAGGCTTTGAATTTCTTGGTTAATGTTTTGTTTTTGAATGCATGCAAGCATGATTCAGCCTTTTAATTGTTAATTGCATGCTATAGATGTTATTCAAATGAACATGTTTTTCACAAATCTTCCTTCAAGTGGTATCAGAGCCTAGGTCTAGTAGTTGGTGAATCCTTTTGGGTTTTGTAGTTCATAGTTTGTGATTTAAAAGTTGTAATATGTTACAAGCTTTATTCTTGCTTTTTTGAATGTAAATTTTGTTTGAAAATTTGCCATCACAAATGTTGTAGATGTAGTTCATATGAGCATGAATATTGGAGCTAAAATTTGGTGCCATGACTTTGGGGATTTTCGGCCAAATCCAAAGGGTGGATTTTTGGGTTCTTGTTTGACTTGTTAAAAGTGTTTTCAAGTAACTTTTGGAACCCCTATGTACCCTAGTTTGGTTATATGTTATTTCCCTAAAGTTAAAATGGTTTTGGGATGTTTTTAGATGAAAAATGTTCATGGAAATGTTTTGAGTTTTTCATGAATGTTCTTGATTGTTCTTGACATTTTTGCCAAGAACAAAAAGGTTTGTGTTTTGATTCAAAGTTTTGATTTATTTCATAAAGTTTATGTTTTATGCATTTTCAAATGTTTAAATGTTTTAGATATTTGTTTAAATGGCAATAGAAATAATGGTGGGTGTGAAAGGATTAATTCCCTTTCACACACACCACTTGTGCACTTGCACGCTTTATGTCAAAACTCACAAATCAACACACACATCACTCCATCTCTTCTTCCAAAACCGGCCCTCCCTCAAGTGGGAGTACTTTTGGGTCTTTTATGCAATTACATAAAGTTTTGATACTTTTGTGTATTTGCACTTTGGCCCAAAAGTTTACGTTTTTACGTTTAGGTCCAAAAACGCTAAAGGACAAATTGTTTTGATCCTTTAATGAAGTTTTTGCATTAATAAAATTTTGGGTTCTAGTTGTAATTGCATGAAGTAGTGGACTTTTGTGCTTTTACAAAGTGACCCCAAAAGTTTTGAAATATAGCCCAAAAGTTGTGGTTATTGCATGATGACCCAAATTAGGTTGAGAACAAAATTGTTTTGTCTATTTAAATGAGAATTGGATTTTCATTTCATTTAGCTCCATTTAAATCAATTTTATGGATACAAAAACCAAATGAAAATGTTGCATTCAATTTAATTAGTTAAAGTGTTAATTAATTAAAGGGTGATTATGAACCTAAGCCTACGATAATTGAGCTATGTGAAAGGCCGTTTCAAATTTGTTTGAACCATGGGAATGTGTAGATTAATTTTGGTTGTAATTTGATTTGATCAAATGTTGTAAAAGGGCATAAGCTCTTCTTTACTTTAAAGTAATTTGTTTTATGCAAATGTTGTAAAGAGCATAAGCTCTCTTTTACTTTGAAGTACTTCTTTCTTGCTTTATTTGATATGCATGAAAATGAAGTAGTTGGGTCCAACGCCCTAAGACAACACGCCTTAATGTGATTAAACGCGTAACTAAAATCAATCACCATCCCTAGTCCGAGATTCAACACTAGGCTCGTGTTGAATCTAAACAAAGGTTCATAGTCATCCTAAGGCCCTAAGGCAACTATATAGTCCATTAAATGAATGCAAAGTTTATGTTAGTAATATCATATACTCTTGCTTTAAAAACCGTTTTATAAGCATAGTGGGAGTATTATATACAACTAAAAACAATGAGATGGACCAATAGTTGTAATAGGACCAAAATTGTTTTAATAGAGATTAAAATGTATGCTTATATGTGATGAGACCTAAAACCCTCAACAAACCATTATTAAGTTGATAAGCGTGAGAGTGCTTTGAACACTCTTTCGTGGCCTTCCACCGTGGTGGGATCCAATCGTTTATGACTTGTACACCGGCTTCACCCTATCATGGGGGAGTACAAAGTGCATGCTTATACTCAGGAGGAATCCATATACATATGATGAGGTGAGTGTAGGCAACGAGGATGGCCGACATCGTATCATCGTGAGGCTATTCTTGAACCCCTTCATGAACTAAGCATGGTGGGAATGACTTAACTAAGTGCAATGGAGCCAACATCATATCATTGTGAGGTGACATTCTCTAGAGGCCAAATAAGATGGGTACTTGCAAGAGGTTGTTGCAAATGAGTAAGCGTACTCTCTCATTATTATTAATGCTAGCCAACATCATATCATTGTGAGGTGGGCTTGGTAATAGTGAGTCTCCCATACCCTACTAAGAGTTTCATCCAAAACTCTAGAATTCCAATGAGGGATATGGAATTTGCCAAAAATAGTGGGTGGTGTTATTTGATTTAAAGACCCGAATCAAATGGCTTAAAATCAATCAATTTATATTCGTTATGTATTTGTTTACCAATATATTTGCAAACGCTATCCAACACTTGACAAATAAAAACCAAATGCTTTAGTTTCCGGACTTGGTACAACAATCCCAAAGATTGTCTTAAATGGATTGTATATGTACCTAAGTAGTCTCATCCTCAAAATCTTCCTATTGATAATGTATCATTAGAAGAACATGTTAGAAAAATCTATCATGAAGAGGACAACACAAACAACCAATGCTTAAATCCTTTGTTAAATGAACAAAGGAACTTACGAAGATTAGCATAAAGAAAAGGACACTTTTAGTGTTATTAGTTCTTCACTTACAAAACGTTGTATGAAGAAATAATGAGTTGTTTTGAACAACCTTTATTCAATACAAACACTAGTGCTTGTTTCTTTGTTAAATGAACAAAGAACTTGAGAAGAAAGCACAAAGACATGGACACTTTATGTGCCATGATTCTTCACTAACAAATTGTTGTATGAAGAAATTAGAGTTGCCTTAAACAACTCTTGAAAGTTTGTAATTATGTTTCGAACATAATGGTTGGTTGACAAAAATAGTCCATCAACATGGACTTATGATGATTTTGAATCATTGAGTGTTGAAGTGATAAACCACTTAATGAGACGGAAACTAGGCTAGGACTTCACCTTTGTGTCCCTATCCAAATAGTTCACTAAGTTTATTGTAAACTATGTAGTGAACAATAAACCACATGCTCTCCAAAATGTTTGATGTGTATAACACAATTGAAATAAGTTTCAAGAGAGATAGTGGGAGTTTAGGGACCAAGACTATTGTAGTCAAAGGAGAAGTCAAATGAAGAAGATAAATAAACTCCAAGGGAACAAACTTTCTTTATGAAAGGATGGACATTGGAAGGGGTATTTGCAAGAAATGTCTTGCAAGTGTCAAGAACACACCTTTCGAAGGTGTTGTAAAATGTTCTTGAATAGTTCAAAACAGTTGGTTCTTCTACTTGAATGTTTGATTCCGTATTAGTAACTATGTTTTACAATCGTTGTAAAAGTGTGACTAATAAGAAGTAGAAGATTAATGAGAGAAGAGAAAGTACTTCACATTCGGAGCGTGAATAAAATATAGATCTCTGCGAAAGCAGATGGTACTTACTTCCTCATATGAACTACCAAAGAAATTGGAAAAACCAAAGATTGTCTTTATATTCCAATTTTAAGGAACTAAATTCCGTCACTATGTGAAATGGATGAATGTTTTGTTTGACAAAACATTGTTCTTTATTAATCAATGATTGGATTATAGTAATCTAATTAATTATCTCTATAGTAGAGATAATTTGGTAGTGTTAACTGTTTAGAATATAACGATGCTTAAAACCCAAAAGGTTGCAAGGTAGTGACTAATCCCAACTAAAGTTGTGATACCTCTAGAACATAAATTACGAGTTGGTAATAAATGGATGCTTTGGATCGTTAGATCCGGATCCAATACCTTCTTATTAAAATTGTATAGAGGCAAAATGTTTGAATCTTTATTCTTTTGGAAAGAAGAAAGAATCACAAAGTTGTTGAGGTTAATTCACTTAGATGTTAGTGGCACTTGTCCACAACATAATACTACTCATGTTGTATGACATTCACCGAAGATCACCCTCGGTTGGACTATAGTTTATTTTAAATAAACACAAGTCCGAATACTTTGCAAAAGGTTTCAAAGAATTCAAGAAATGTGAGTTGATGAGTAAGACGTCCAAAGTATTTACATCCTTAGATTTGATCCAAGGAAAGGTAACACTTTAGAATAGTTTTCTTGAAAGATATCAAGGAAAGAAGCATCATAAGATAATGGATTTCTCCATTAGGAGAAGAACGAACTTGAATAAGATTTAGTTCGTTGGATGTTATCAATTACCCATATATAGGATATATACTTCTAAAACAATATGATTGTCAATTAGAAGATCTTCCAAAATTTTCATGACTCCATAGGATGTAGTTGGAAAGAAAGACAAATCTTGATCATGTTAAGATTTGGGGTTGTGTGCTAATAAGCAATATTTGTTTGAGATTTATCTTGTGAATATCCTTAAATTAACATTTGGATATCACTTCTATAAACCAACCAACAAATGTTGTTTGTTGAGTAGTTCATTGTAATCCTACAATATGATTTGCCTTAGAGCAAATGAACTAGGAATAGAACTCAAAGAATGGGTTCTTTGAGAGACAAGATGATGATCAACAAATATAACAACCTAGTTCCTATACCACAAGCTCCAAGGTAGTCGAGAAGGATTTATAAACCGTCTCAGTTGAATGGTTTGAACTTTATGACTATGTCGTAAAGTTGCACCTCTTAATTCAAAAGAAATAAGAATGAAAATCCTTATGACTACATTGAGTGTATATATGACATATACTCAAGGAAATGGTAAAGTACCATTTGACTCGAAATAATGAAACCTTCATAGCTAATTGGTAGCTTAAGGTGACTACAATCAAAGAGAATGGTTGACTTTGAAGGAACCATTTTTGACGTAGTCTTAGTTTCAATTAATTCGAAGATAGCTAAGCTACAACTAAATGGTGATTCAATGTTTGGACATAGTATGGGTTTCCGAAAACATTATTAAGATAGTCTTAATAATATATGTCTAAAACTATGAATCACAAGACATGTAAGTTGTAGAGATCCATCCATCATGAATCTTAGCAAGCTAGTGGGAGCCATAAGCGTCTTATGAGAGAAAGATCAAATTGTTTGATTTCTCATATAGATGTAAATGAATCTTTTGTTTACTAGATTTACAAAAGATTAGTGGGAGCTAATCATATTCCTAAAATTGTATATATATATATAAATATATATATGATATATATGAATATATATATGATATATTAATTTTGGAAATAGAATGAGTACTTCTTCGTTAAAGTTATGACTTTAAACATTCTATAACGATAGAATGTATATGGGAGACATAGTCTATATACATGGGATGGAAATCTATATTGATAGATTTTAGGATATAATTTGATTATATCAATCCCTAATAATAGACAAAAGATGCTAGGAAATTTCTCATATGATGATAAACTTCAATTAGAAGGATAACTCTAGTGAGACTAAGAAGTTGCTCTTCTCAAAGGGAACGTACCCTTTGACTCCCAAAGAAATAATGCGTAAATAGAATCCCTTATGCATACGCAGAAAGGTGATTTATGTATTTCATATCGTATGAAAAACGTTGATATGAGTTGTACCAAGATCGGTACAAGACGATATCAATGCAAGCCCAGGATCAGAACCATGGCAACTGTCAAGTGAGTCCTTAAGTATTTAAAGAAATACTAAAGGATAGATTCCTCAAAAATGAGGAAGAATTAGAGTAACATAATGGAAGCGTAAATGTATTAGATTATGAATCTAATCCATAATTGGATGTTTCTTCATTATGAATGAAGAGATAAACAGATATCTCTTTATTATGACTAAAGAGATATTTGGATGGAAACATTAAAGTAATGACTTTAGTGTGTTCCATTATGAATGCAAAATATATTGCCATATAGAAGTTTACAACAATGTTGTTTGGATTGGAAAGTTCATTTATGAACTCTCTATTCGATTCCAACCAGAAAGTGTATCTAGTGTACTAACACTATGACACTAATGGGGCGATAGCTCAAGCCAGGGAATCAAGGTCTCATCAAGATCCGAACTCATATGAGAGACTGAACCACATGATTGAGAATCATGTATAATGGTGACGTCGTTATTCTCAAGGTTGCTTCTATGGATAACATATAGATATCCATTGTCTAGGCCTACTACTCAGCCATTTATGAAATGACTACAGAAGAGAAATCATCATGATGACCAAGCTGATTGGCTCTAGTGCAAGTGGGAGATTGTTGGAAATGTGCCCTAAAGCCAATCATATGATGATACTTTACGGACATTTCACATGTTAAACTAATCTAGTTTACATATAAAGGGCAAAGATTATTGTTTGAGCCGTCTCATATAAATGTTATATGCTTAAACGATAAAGTCCAAGGAATATGTGATTGGGAGAATGCAATCTAAAGAAGTTAGATTCATGAGACCATTCTTTCGTAGACACATCCTAAATGTTCCTGATCATAGGATTGCAAATTGGGCATTGACAGTCGGTTAAGATCGGTACGTACTGTGTCTTCTCTCAGGGAGAGTGACTAGTCTCGAGTCATTGGTGTGTGTGACATCAAGACAAGTACGTAGGTGCTCAATAGAGAATGAGTTCACTGAACACGATCAACGAAGAGTTCTCATATTCATGTCACATGAGAACTCATGGTTGGGATAATGCAAAATAGTCCTTTGACCTGAGGCATCACAGTTGTCTTGTGGTTAAGTCCTTGATCTTTGATTATGTCAAAGTCACCCCATCGGGGTGTCCACAGCATCATTGGGGTTAAGCCACTTAGTCATGGAGACAAGTGAATGTGCAACAAGGGATCTCTAACCTTCAAATGGTTTGAGGGAGAATACTCTATGATATGATTAAAATCTCTGGCCAGAGTATGAATGAGATTTAGGAATACGTTCCAAATCACATTCAAGGTAATCATATAAGAAAACGAATCACATTGGATAGTAGACATGAATAAATAAACTATCAAACCAAACAATGTGGTCAAGAGTATTAGATTAGAGAAAGACCGTATTGCATTTGTAATCCTGAACTGAATAGGTTCTCTACCTCTTCTGATTAGCTTGGGTAACCATGACATACGGCTAGGTGTCACTCATGGTTTGTGGAAGCCCTAAAAGTGTGTAATCACTAAAGGGAGAATTGAAAGTAAGTTTCAATTCATAATCGATTTGAAAGAGTTTTAATCGTCCACTGCCTCGCTAAAAGGAACCTAATGGATCGTACACCGTGTAAGGTAGAGATGAACGAAACAAATGAAATGAGTAAGAATAATTGAATGGTTTAATTATTTATGGTTAGGATTAATTAATATGTTAATTAATCAAACGAATAAGTTCGTTAAAGACCTCGGGTTAGTTTTGGGCCGCAAGGCCCAATGGGATTTGAATGTCAAGCCCATTAACTCAAGTTGTATGACAACTTGAATAAACAAAGGGCTTGAAAGCCCAATAAACCCAATGTGGCCGGCCATAATGTTAAGGGGTAGTGAACTTGACTTAATTGCAAGTTTGCCACTCCAATGAAGAAAGGTATAAATATGACTTTATAGCCATTTCTTCATTAGGGTTTTTCTAGGAGAAAAGATGAGAACACAAAGCTCCCATTTCTCTCAAGAGAGGCCGGCCACCTTGGTGTAGAATCTTTAGAGGTTCTCAATTTTGGGAACTTGGAGAACCTTTTCTTCCATCCAAGTCCATGGATCTAAGAAGCTAGAAATGAAGACCCTATCTCTTGGGTGATTAGCCTTTGCTTATGCAAAGAGGAATCAACAAAGGTATATATTTCTCAACTCACTTTGATTTGATTTGAGTCATGGTTCACCAATCTACTAGGCTTTGAATTTCTTGGTTAATGTTTTGTTTTTGAATGCATGCAAGCATGATTCCGCCTTTTAATTGTTAATTGCATGCTATAGATGTTATTCAAATGAACATGTTTTTCACAAATCTTCCTTCAGAGATGTGGTGGACAGGGGAGGCGGAGTGGTTTCATGCTTCATGGATATATGGAACGTCGTATAGAAATGAGAAAAATAAGTTTTGGTAGTGGATTTTAGAGGAACTCAGACCGAAGGATGTGCCATGGATTTGTGCTGGAGATTTTAATGAGATATTATCTGAGGATGAAAAAGCAGGGGGAAGCCACAAACATTGGACGACTACTCATTTTCTACAATCTTTTATGAACCATATGGAGCTGTTGGATCTTGGGTTTGCGGGGCCTAAATACACGTGGAGAGGAACTAAGAATGGCAGCTTAGTGCCGGAAAGGCTGGATCATGGGTTTATTAACGGTAGTTGGCAGTGTAAATGGCCAAACTCGGTGATGTTTCATGAAAATGTTAGGGCATCGCACCACTGCTCGCTGATTCTTCATACTCATCCGTCAACTCCTAAATGTAAGTCAATTTTTCGTTTTGAGGCCTTCTGGTGTAAAGAGGATGGGTGTAGAGAAACAATTGCCAGATGCTGGAATGTGGAAGGTGATGGTGGGGGGGTGTATGTTGGAAAACAAAACTGCGCTCTACAAGGAGAGGTCTTCTTAGGTGGAGTGCGGACAAATTCAGGGATAGAAAAATTGAAATTCAAAAGTTGAACTCTCACCTTGCGCATCTCCAACGAAACTGGGAGGTGAATAGTCGATAAATTGGCGAGGTCATGGAAACTTTGAATCACCTCGAGGCTCAAGAGGAAGTATACTAGGCTGCTCGTTCAAGAATTCGGTGGCTGCAGGCCGACGACTTGAATACAGCTTTTTTCCATCAATCTACTGTTCTTAGGCATTGCAGGAACAAACTTTCTAGAATTCGGAATGAGGAGGGGATTTGGGAGGAGGATCCTGTAGAGGATGATTGAAGATCATTTTAAGAAGCTGTTTACATCTGATGGGCAACGGGACTGGGGTGATATTCTAAGTTGCCTGGACCCGGTAGTAAATGAAGCAATGAATGCAACGCTCTGTAGTCCCATATCTGATTTGGAGATTAAGGAAGCAGTTTTCAACATGGGTGGGTCTAAGGCGCCTGGGCTTGATGGTTTCCAAGGCATTTTCTTTTAATCATTTTGGGATATTATTGCAACTGAGATCCATGGTATTGTGGCAGAGTGTCTAGTGGGGGAGGGCTGCCCTTCCCTTATTAATTCCACCAACATTGCTTTGATTCCAAAGGTCCCCAACCCGGAAGCTGTTAGTCAATCCAGACCTATTAGTCTTTGTATTTATTCTTATAAAGTCCTGTAAAAAAATTTGGCAAACTGACTAAAGCCTTTGTTAGATGATATTATTTCGCCAAGTCAAAATGCGTTCATCAAAGGCAGGCAAATACAGGACAATATTGTCTTGGCCCATGAAATATTCCACTTTTTAAAGTTAAGGAAGACAAAGACTAAATTCGAGATGGGGATTAAACTCGACATGAAAAAGGCGTATGATCGGGTGGAGGGGGACTTCCTGGAGGCCGTAATGGAGCATCTTGGTTTCCAACGTAGATGGACAAATATGGTGATGCGCTGTGTGAAGACTGTGGAGTTCTCAATTCTTATTAATGGGAGGCCATAGAGAGCTTTTAAACCCATTAGAGGTCTTCGGCAGGGAGACCCCCTCTCCCCCTATTTGTTCCAAATCATCAGTGAAGTTCTTTCCTTGGTGATTAATAGAGCGGTTCAACAAGGTTATTTGGAAGGCATTTAGATTTCGACTTCAGGGCCAGTGCTTTTACATCTTTTGTTTGCAGACGATACCCTTTTTTTTAAAGGCTTCCGAGCAGAATTATAGGAACTTATCCACTCTTCTCCAGGTGTATTGCAGAGCTTCTAGTCAACAAGTCAGCTGCCAGAAATCGGTTGTGTATTATGGAGCAAATATTTCGGCCCATTTGGCGTTGGAGCTTTGTAATATCTTAGATATGCCTAAGGTGGAGAACCCGGGTAAATACTTGGGTATTCCCACAATCTGGGGAAGGTCGAAGCAAACAACTTTACAGTATATCAAGGATCGGGTTTTACAGAAAATTTCAGGGTGGAAGAGAAGGTTCCTATCCCAAGCGGGGAAGGAAGTCCTCATTAAAGCGATGGCTCAAGTTATTCCTATGTACCCCATGTGTGTTTTTCGGCTACCGGATGGTCTTTGTAAGGATATTGATGCGGCTGTGGCGAGGTTTTGGTGGGAGGGAGCTGATAAGGACCGTGGGTTACACTGGATAAATTGGAAGGACATGGGGCGGCCAAAGAAGGAGGGAGGAATGGGCTTTTGTAATTTTAAAGAATTTAACCTTGCTTTGCTTGGCAAACAATGCCGGCGCTTGATTCATGATCTTGATTCGTTATGGGCGCGGGTTTTGAAGGGGAGGTACTTTCCAAATGCGTCGTTCCTGGAAGTTAAAAAAGGTAGTAGAGCCTCGTGGGCATGGGCGAGTCTTTTAGATGGGCGGGATATTATTCTAAAGGGCGCCAGGTGGTAGATTTTGGGAGGTTAGCATGTTAGATTTTGGATGGATAATTAGGCCCCGGGTTTACTTGAGGGGCATCCTATCCCTTTAATGCTCGAGGAAGCTAGTGATGACTGTAGGGTTGCGAAGTTCATTGACCCGGTTTCTAGGGAGTGGAAGTGGGATTTGCTTTCAGATCTTGTCCCGGAGATGGTATGTGGGGCTATCTCTCAGATTCATGTCGGGCCCTTCTTAATGCAGGATAAACTTGTCTGGCCTTTTGAAAGGCATGGTTCTTATTTTGTTAAATCAAGTTATAGGTGGTGTCAAAACCGTCTACCTCAACTGAACCATGATCGTCCGTCTTCTTCTCGAAGTATTGACTCCCAGGTGTGGGCTTAGATTTGGGGTTGCAAAGCCCTACCAAAAATGAGGAGCTTCCTTTTGAGGGCGCTCCGCAATGCTTGTGCCACCAAACTTAATCTATTCCGGCGTCGATGTACCGTGTCCCCTCTCTGTCCAATTTGTGTTGAAAGTGAGGAGTCCATGGAGCACGTGCTACTTCTGTGTCTGTGGGCTACCAAGGTGTGGTCGGGGGGTCCTCTTCACCTTCAAATTAATCGAAGCTCTATTAGCACCTTGGCTGATTGGTTCTGCTTGGTTGTCAATCAATATTTGGGTTGTAAGGAGAATTTTGACCGTATTTTGGCTTATGTGATATTCTCATGTTGGTTCATTTGGAGGGCACGATGTGATGCTATTTTTAATGGGATAAATCCTTCTCCCTTTCGAACTTTGCGTTCTATGGCCACTGCCTTGGTTTCCTTTCAAGAGGCTTCTAATCATCGGAGTGTGATGGCATCTATTAACACCAGGCACCCTAGAGGTATGCTTCATCTCTCTAAGTGGTCACCTCCCTCTGTTAATTGGAATAAGATCAATGTCGATGCATGTTGGAAGCGGGACTCTTTGTGTGGTCAGATTGGGGTTGTGGCCAGAGATTGGAATTTGGGTTGCAATGCAGTGCAATGTGTGAGGGGTGCATGCTTCTACGGCAGCGATGGCGGAGGCGTTAGCGGTCCTGGAAGGGTGCTTACTGGTGAGAAACTTACAGTTACAGGAGGTGGTAATTGAATTCGATGCTCAGGCTATTATTTAGTATCTTAAGTCCCCTTATAAGAGTTGTGATTGGGAACTGCTCCCAATCCTGTCTCGTGCTTTGGAGGTTGAGGGAGTTTTCAATCATGCTCCTGGTCATGGTCTCCATGATCGGCAAATATGGTGGTGGATTTTGTCGCGAGAAACTTGTCTTCGGAGATGGTTGGCTTAGGCTAGGTGGTGACACCTCCATCTTTGCTTGTGGGTATTTTGAACAAAGATGGTCTGCCATGTCCTTTGTAGGTGGGGGAGTTTTGTCTTCGATATATGGGATGACGTTGGGGGCCTGTGTGGCGGCGTCTGTTGTATCCTATTTATCTTTGATCCTGTTTCTGGGTGTGCTGGGCACCCTTCTGTTTGCTTCTTGGCCTTGTGCCTGGCTGAATCTACGAATTGCTTGTTCTACCCCCCCCCAAAAAAAAAAAAAAAAAAAAAGGAAAGATATTACCTGGGCTTGAAAATGAAGCTGTTGCACGGCTGAACTAGGAGCAAATGTGGCCGAAATTTGAGCATGAGATGAATGTGGGCCATTAATTCACAAACCCTTAGACATACATTTTCCAACACTCCCGAAAGTCGCTTGCCACAATTGCAAGGGAATCAAGATGTAGAGTTGAACCAAACCATAACATACGACTAAACTCACACCTAAAGAAATGTCCAAATTAAATTGCCTTAATTTTAGGGAAGATCAAAACAAACTTTCAAGCTTAGTTATCTTTTTATTAATAATTAAGATGATTGACGTTAGTCATTTCTTGTTTTTGAACTTTTATCTGTTTTTAATTTGTATTTTTTTTTTTTTTTTGTGAATTCATATTTTTTACATCTCAATTTAGAGACAACTAGATGTGCCTCATTTCTCCATTTATATTGATACGTTTGGATTCAAATGTACTAATACGTTAAGGTAAGTTTGTGATAAAATTTTGTTACAATCTATTTATATTGGTACATTTGGATTCATATGTCTCTATAAATTTAGGTAGGAAAAAGTTTTTGAACTGTCATATGAACTTGTATGCATTTTTCAATGAGAAATTTTATTTGAACCCATACAACCTCTTTTTACACCCAACTTACTCTCCACACCCATATTATTTTTAACTAAACTATTAATATCTCTTTAAACCCAAACTTACTACCTAAACTACCCTCACAAACATAATTTGATATATAAATTTATCTTTACACCCATTTAAAAAATAAAAAACCAAAATCAGTGTTTTGAAATTCATTCAAGGCATAAAGACTGCAATATGTCTCACATATTTGTCTCATGCGTAATCCTTCTTTTTTGCTGATTTTACTCAATCCCATATCTGTTTTAATTAATCTTTCATCTGTTGATTTTGCTTAATCCCATATAGATGATTAAAAAAATTAAATATTTAAATCCCATATGTTTTTATTTTATTTTTGTTCAATCAGTATGCGTTTTTTTGCAACTGATCAAAATTGGATCTGCCAATCCCTCCAATATTTAGTACAAAATCCAAAAGTTTCACATGGTCCGTTGGATCAGCTTTTCATTCATGTGATCTGAAGTTTGAAGAATCTTTGGTTGCTTCGAATCCATAAACAATAACATAAGCATGTAAAAACTCAGAAGTAACATCGAGCTAGTGTGATGAAGGCGCGACACATTACCAGATGGTAGCAAGAAGTAGATTGATTATTGGGTATATATGGGTCTATTGATAAATTTTGGTTTTATTGTTCATTTCATCTTGTACTTGACAGTAATTATGGAATAGGGTAAGAAAGACAATTCATATTTAAAGTTTAAGTTGGGTGTAGAAAGAGGTTATATGGGTCCAAATAAAATTTCCCTTTTTCAATTTGTCATATAAACTAAAATATTAAGCAATTTGTTATACCAAATTTTTGAAATCATTAATTTGTCATCTCTCCTTAACTCCGTTAAGTTTCCTGATAGGAGCATATTTATGCGACTTTGTTATCTTATTTCTTTGCATTTACTTCGTTAATTTCAATTTATTTTGGTAATTTATGCTATTTTCGTATTATTGTAGTTCGAATTGGTAAATATGACAATAAATGACAAAATGGAGCAATTTAGAGTAGTTTTGGACTTGGATTGGATAGTAAATGGGCTGACATTTTTGGTGTTTAAATGGTGCTAGATATGTGCTAAAATCTGGTGAAATTAAAGTTGAGGCTTGGAAGACAAGGAATTACACAAGAAAGAGGAATCCTAATTGGAGAGGAATATTATCTTATTCTATCTTATCCTATCGTATCCAATCTTACCTTATCTTACCTCCAGCTGCAAGGAGGAATCCTTATCACATTTCAACACTTCCTATCTGATTCTAGGAGTCCTAAAAGAATTCAAATAACCTAATCTTTTTCCTCCTGGGATTCAGTTGTGCCTTTTACCCTATATATATTATTGCGGCAAATTAGAGAGGAAGAGAGGAGTGTGTCGCGCCTACCATTCATCCATTGAAGTTGCTAGAATTTTCAGAGTTCTTTCTATCCTTGTTTTAAGTTTCAATGTTTATTTTAGATTGCTTTTTAGTTATGATGAACATGTGTAGCTAAGTTTCTTTTTTACTAGAGGTGAATTCGAAGCCATGATCATATGTTTTATATAAATTGATTACATCCAGTTGTTGTTTCATAAAACATGAATGCGATTTACTTATCTGCTTTATAGAGAACTTATTCTTGTATGTTTATTAAGGATGCATACTTAGTTTGCATGCAGGGATTTGATGCTAGAATATAAGGGAATTTCACCTAATCATTATGAACTTATATTTGCAAGTAGTAAAAGTCACTAGTCATGATTGAGTTAAGTAAATTCCTGGCAGGAGTATCATCCTTTTCATAGTTACGAATGCTTTGTCAATGCTTATGATTTTCACAAAACTTAATGGTCTTTGAGATGTATCTCTATCATGCTTTTCATAGTTAGGGAACTTGAGAAGAATAATTTGGTTGTTCACTGTTAATTTGGAGCATTGTCATTCATGGTTTATAGGAAGAATAACTGGAAATCGATTTGTATGCATATGTTTCATGTGTGGAGAAGAATCCTTTAGCTATCCTTTCATCCACATTTCATTCACAACTTAATCTTGCTGCCATTTAATTTTGTTCTCATTAAATTCGTCCAAAAAACTCCCCCCTCATTGTTTTGTTAGTTTAATTTAGTTTTCAGTTTTATAAGTTTAATTTGTGTTGATTAGCATCCCTTCTAATCCTCATAATAGAAGGATCCTTACTTACTCATACTACGATTGCATAATTTATAGGGTTTAATTTGTGTGTTAGTTTCTACCACATCATTTCCATCCAATATAAGTCATGTGCCTCGCACATAACTTGTGTTTAGGTTATTTCGGTCATTATAATACATTACTTCCCTTTTATTAAGTTGTATTTGACAAAAAACTGTAGGATTTCTCAAGCAATGGAACAATATTTTTGATACGATAGCAATGAAATGATCAAGCAATGCACTATCTTATGGTTATTCCAAATATGTAATGATACACCAATGGGAGTTTGCATTTTAGCATGTCATGAAGACATAATTTCATACGGGCTCTATAAATGAGAAACAGGTTTACGTTTTGTGCCCTAAATGGAGTTGTAGATGCATATGTGCTAAAGAAAAGTAAAAAAATTTAAGTGTTTGTACTAAAGAAAAGTAAAAAACTTGTGAAAGATATGTTAAAATGACCTAAATAACCCTAAACACAAGTCATGTGTGAGTCACATGACTTATATTGGATGGTAAACTTAACCGAGTTAGGGTAAGATGACAAATTAATGATTTTGTAAAGTTGGTATGACAAATTGCTTAAAATTTTAGTTTATATGACAAATTGAAAAATACGAACAAGTTCATATGACATTTCAAAAAATTTCCCATTTAGGCAAGTTTGTGGTATATTTTTGGTATATTTGTGGTAAGTTTGTTTGAATGAACTTATAAATTTAGATATGTTCTTTGCTAAAACAAATAGGATACGTTCATGCAATATGATATTCTTCTGAGGTCATTCTTGAACCCCTCCACAAACAAGCATAGTGGGAACAACTTAACTAAATGTAATGGCACCAATATGATATTCTTCTAAGGCATCATTCTCCAGAGGCCAAATGAGATGGAAAATTACAAGAGTTGTAAATGAACAAGAGTTACTCCCTCATTATTATTAATGCTACCAAATATGATTTTCTTCTGAAGTGAGCTTGGTAATGGTGAGTCTCCCATACCCTACTAAGATTTTTCTCCAAAACTCTTGAATTCTAATTGAGGGACTTGGAATTTGCCAAAATATTGGGCGGTGCTATTTGATTTAAAGACCCCGATCAAATGACTTAAAATCAATCAATTATATTCGTTATGTAATTGTTTACCTATATATTTGCAAACACGTTATCCAAAACTTGACCAAAAAAAAGTCGAAGGCTAAAGTTTCCTAACTTGGTACCACAACCCCATATATATGCATGGAAGAACATGTTGGATATGTCTAAGATAAGGAGGATAACACAAGGAACTTGAGAAGTTAGAACAAAGACATGGAACTCCAAAGGGACACATACTTTCTTTATGAAAGGATGGACATTGGAAGGACACACCTTATGAAGGTGTTATGAATTGTTCTTGAAATAGTTCAAAACAATTGGTTCTTCTACTTGAATGTATGATGTTGTACTAGTAACTTGTTTGCAACCGTTGTAATAGAGTGACTAGTAAGAAGTAGAAGATTAATGAGAGAAGAGAAAGTGTTTCACATTCAAAATGTGAGTAAAGATATAGATCATTGCGAAAGCAGTTGGCACTTCCTCATATGAACTACCAAGAAATTGGACTATAAAGATTGTCTTTACATTTCAATTTGAATAAGGAACTTAATTCAATCATAGTAATATTTAAGAGATGGATGAATTGTTTTGTTTGACAAAACATTATTCCTAATCAACGAATGATTCTTTTACTGTAATCCGATTAATTACAAGTTGGCCTTAGATGGATGTTGTGGATCGGTAGATCCAGATCCAATGCCTTCTTGTTAAACTTGTCTAAGGGAGAAATGTTCGATTCTTTATTTTTTGAGAAGGAAGAAAAATTCACAAATTTGTTGAAGTTTATTCACTTAGGTGTTAGTGGCATATACGTAATATACGAAAAACAAAATGCCCACTCACTAATATGTCATAGGATCGTAGCCCCCCTAGTATTGCTTGTCCACGTACATCCTCAGGGTAGCTTTCCCCTATATGCGAAACAACTATATATAATTAATTAATAAGGACATACGCTAAAAACTAGGAATAACTTCCCATAATTTGATCAAACAGAGGGTTTGAATATATGAAATCGATCTACTCGACGTCACGGACCTACACAAATTTTCAGCATAATTTTTGGACACCGCATGCGCCCTCAAGCACCGCCCAAGGCACTACCATACGGGCCCCCATGCTCAAGCACGTGTCGTCCTTGTGCCTCACGGCGTTAGTAATATTATGTTAAAATCGAACAGAAGTTAACGGCGTTACCTGACGCCATTAGAATATTTCGTCAACTTTGATGGAATATTCCTTGTCTCCTCTGGCGAGCTTCACCGTCCGCCGCCGTTCGCCACCGTCTGTAACTTGAGTCTCGCCGATTTTCTGGAAAATTTTCAAACTTGCATAACTTTTTCATTTCTCAACCATTTTTCACGAAATTTATATGGAAATGAAGCTTATGAAATGTAGAATCACAATATACCTATTTGGAGTCCAAAAAGTGGACGAAGGTGGTCGAAAAATGCCTTCAAAGATTCGGCCAAAACTGAGCTTCTCGAAACTCGTCTGTTTCAACGTCATCGCTCTTCCAAATCTAGTCTAAGACCCTTAGAGAGTTGTGTAGAAGCCTTCCCAAGTCCTAGAAACTTGTAACTCGGTCAAAAACACATTAAACTCAAATCACTGAGTTCGGACCTTCTGAGTTCGGCGTTGAAAACCCGTCCATTCTGAATTTGGTTGGTATGGTTGTGTTCATGGAGTCGAGATGAACATGAATGATGATGGTGTTTTTGGGTTACGATGGTGAAGTTTGATGCTCGTTTATGGTGGTTGCAGAAGGAGAAAGTATACGGGAGAGAGAGAGAGAAGGAAGAGAGATAGAGAAAGAGAGAGTCTCATTTTTTCTGATTTCTGATTGGTGCAAGGAAATGGGGAGTGATCTGATTGGTGACTTTTAAAAAGAAGGAAAAACACAATTGGGTCGTAAGGAGGGAAACCGGGAAAAGGAATGGAGTAGAATGGATTGTGAAAAGTTTGATTGGCTACATGACATAAAGGGAAGGGCACGGGTAGCTAAATAGGAAATTAGGGATAGGGTTTTCAGATTTTGCATAGTGGGAAGTGCTCAGAAAATCTATCCTTTTGACTGATACAATGTTTCTAACATTGATAATTTAATACACACACGTGTAAAAATCTACTTGTGGTTAACGTATTTCAACGGAGCTTAACTTTCACGTTACGAGTCCGATTCTAGTCTAGTGCACGCTCACACGTTCGTATCAACTAGTACTAATTAATTATGATAGTGAGAATAATAATTTAAGATCGAATAAATATGTCCATATCACTTGCCAACAAGGGCATAAATGAAAATTTACATATTCTACCGGCGAGCCCTTAGGTCACCATACCACTGTCTCTCTCTTTCTCGACCTTTCCCCTTAACTCTCATTTCTCTCGGTGAAGCACCAAGGAGTTGCAGTGGCCAACACCACTGCCTGCCACTCATGGCAATGGTCATTCTGGCGAGCCAGATCACACCATCATATCACCACCACCATGTCTCACATTCTTTTCCTCGAGCCCTGGAAAGAGCACCGACACCATGTTTTTCGACAAACTCGTGAAGCTCGACCACGGTGAGTCTTGGGACCCCCAACCTCAAATCCTCTTTATTTCAAAGTTCTATATTGTTTTTCAACCTTAAAATGAGATTTGGGGGAAGGTTAGTGTAGATTGGGTGAAGGGGAGGATCTTCTAGTTTTCTGGGGAACTCAAGAACCGTGACCCTCTGACCTCTTTTAGGCCCATTTTTTGGCTATCACCTATGTTGACTCAACCCTCAATAGGTATAAACTGATTCCTCACATTTCTAGTTTTGCTCTGGTTTTTAAATCATTGAAAATGACTGAGATTTGAGCTCGTTAGGAGCTCTGAAAGTCGGACCAAAAACCTGCAAAATTACAGGACCTCGCGAGGAAGACAAGTACAGTTGTATTCGCAGGCGCGTGGGTGCACGTGGCTACCGGTGCAGCCACCTTGTGGCGGCATATGGAGGAACCCGAGGTCCCTCCTTAGGTTTCTCGACGTGCCAGACCTGAATCAGCCATCCATTTTTCGAAATTAGACCGTTTTAAAATAGTTCCTTTAGTAGCCATACTTTGAACGAAAACACGTTTATACATTAATACATTACGTATTTACATAAATGGTTTCATTTCTAGGTGAAACGCATCGCAAGGATCTTTGATGCCCGTGAGGTGGGTTCGACTCGATGACATGATTTGTGAGTGGGTCTTTTCTTTGATATATACATATATATGTTTAGTTTCCATATATATATATATATATATATATATATTTAATAATGAATTTTCTATATAAATGCCGTAGTTAAATTAATATTTATAGGAAATGACGTAATGAAGAGAATTAGAAAATCATTATGAAACTTACGGATGCCTTAGCTAAAGTTATGGTGATGAATAATGTTATGTTGACCAGAATTATTGAATCACTATGGCATGACTATATTTATGTTATCTTTGGATCCATTGTAGGTGTGCACATCGCACCGTATGCTAACTTTGGATCCATTGCCTGGGCCAGGGCCAGTCTTTCATGTGTGTTTCATGTGTGTGTGCACATCGCACCGTATGCTAACTTTGGATCCATTGTAGGTGCTAGCCCTGTCCTAGATTGCTATAGGCAATTAGGACTTGTATGTACTGCGCATAGCGTCAGTCTTAACACTATTGTAGTGCTAAAGCGTATATCATTATTACACCCAGTCTTGTTCATGTCAGAATAATTCTGCATGAACTTGTGTGCCAACATGTGTGGATGAGCACTCGATATGATATGTTTGCTTATGCGAGATTATGTGATTACAGACGTCATGTGTCTACTTACGAAATATTGTACCATATTGAATTCTTGAGATATTGCAGGCTACGGTAAGTATTTTCTTACCATACATATTATGTATATTGTGGAAACTATACTTGTTTTACGCCGAGGGGTTATTATTTTTCAAAAAGGTTTTTACTAAACTTTATTTTTAGGCCCACTCACCCTTGTTTTTTGCCCCTCCAGGTTTTAGTGCTAAGCTTTTGTGTCGACAAGGATTCTTGGCAAATCTTGGTATTGGAGATTACCCTCGATGATATAATTTTCATCCTACTTTACTATACTTTACTTATGCTCTGACATCACGTGTGAAATTGTTCATTCTCACTCACAAACGCACTCTTATATTTAGGCACTTTTAGGTTTAAATTTATTCACATTTTCCACATCACTACACTTTATGGCTTCGTCACCCTCCAGGTGTCGGCCAGCACAGCTCAATTCAGAGTCCAAGTAGACATTTCTGGTCGGCATGTGTCACGGAATGTCCACGTGTCCATCTAAATCGTGATGTGCTGGCCGACACCTGAATGGTGACGAAGCCATAAAGTATGGTTGATGTGTAAAAGTAGAATAAATTTAAACTTTAAATAAATAAACCAGAGTTTGGGTGGTAACCCTTATTACAAAACGTGAATTTCAGAGCATAGTGCAGAAAGATAAAATTTGTCTCATCTGTAAAGGATGATTATTTAATACATAAGCAACCTACTTTGACTAAAGAACAATGAACTACTTCCACTGAAACCTCATACTCACACGAGCTCAATCTCTATGTCCCAGAGGGGCGAAAAAAAAAGGTTGAGTGGGCCTATAAAATAAAGTTTTCTAAAACCTTTTTCAAAACGTGTAACCCCTCGCTGTAAAACAAGTATATGATTTCCCGAAGTAATAATATAATAATAGGTAGTAGGGAACCTTGCAACACAAATGAGTTATAGGATATAAGGTGCTACTACGAAATTTCACATCAACAACTCAAATCACTGTCATAGAATCACAGTTATGAAAATTATTAAAAATTACGACTATGAAAATCACTACTCATCATCTATGTAGGCACACAAGTCAAACAGAAAGTAGTTGCATGAACAGGCTGGGTGTAGGTTTTATGTTCTAGTACTACATCAGGTGAAGCTGGCGCTATAAGCACCACATACGAGTCCAAACAACAAACCTAGGGATAGGTTGGCACCTAACTCTGGATCCAAAGTGAACATAAACGGTGCATGTGCACATATACGTGAAGCTAGTCATTGGCCCAAGACAACACAACTAACTAACAAACACTGTACAGACATGTAACAATGAGCAGATATAATGAATAAAGATGTCATGCCACATTTTATTCTCGTAGTTAATAAAAAATATAAAGCGTAGAAAATCTAATAAGAAGATAAACATGGCATGTCACATCAATTATGCAAAGAATCACACACACACACACATATATATATGTATATATTTAGAATCAAAAGACCCACTCACTGATATGTCGCAAGATCATAGCCGCCCAACCTATTATGCCCGTGGTACTCCTCTGGGTGGTCCTCTCCTATATGGGAAATTACTATACTAATCATTAAACTAATCCTAATTGATGTAAAACACCTAATGTCCCCTTAGTTTGCTCAAAAATGAAATTTGGAGACTATTGGTATTGAGTTTGGAAAAACGGATTACAGAAACGGAATCAACCTGTCGAAATACTCCAGGAAGGGTCCCGGGCAATTTTTCAAAAAGTCAACCTTGGTCAACTAATGGTAAATAGTCAAATTTAACGAAATATACTTGAGAATTTTCCCTCTAGATTCTGAAATGGATTTTGAAATGGTTTGGTTTGTTGCAGATTTTCGTTGAATTTTCTGGGGAAAATTCAAATGCTCAATTAGAGCCATTTCACAACCAAATTTTGCCCATATTATATCGAAATGAAGCTTAGGACGAGAGGAATAAGATTATACCTATTTCAAGGCCAAAAGTTGGTCAGAGATTGTCAGAATATGACCTGAAAGTGACAGCCTGAGTTGGAGTTCTCCGTTTTCGTCAGTTTCGAAGTGGATTTGAGCATGCAAGCTCAAACCCGTGGCATAGGGTTGTGGGAAGTTGTCCTACTCCTTCAAACTCAACCACATCAACAAGGTTTCGTTGGGTTTAGCTTGGGAAAACCTACAACTCGCTGGAAAACATGGTGGATTAGGAAATCGTCTATGCATTCAACAAAACATGCATGCATGCATGAAACCTTGTTAGAAAAAAATCATGAGAAAGAAGGTCGACGCTTACCGAGAGGGAAGTGGTTTGATTCATTGGGTTTCGTCGAGTTACATAACGAAAAGTCCATATTTTTTCCAATCTAGCCATAGCCACAAGGTTTTGGACGAGTTATAGAGATCATTAGGAAGCTTTTGGGTGAGTTTGTGAAATTTTTAGGAGTGGTGTGTAAGTTTAAATATAGCGGAAACAAAAGAACTCAACATATCTAATTAACCACTAACCGTGCGAAGACATTGCAACAGAAAATAAAGGTTTTTCTCCTCTCAACCCTATCCGTATGCACTGTCAATCAATGGGGCTTGATGTTTTCTGTTTGCGTATGTTGTGCAAGAGTAGGGACCCTTTGCTTATAATGTAAATAGTGGTTTTGATAAGGATACTTTTCATCATGTAATCCTTATCAAAGTCATCAGTTTGATAACCTTTACCACTAATATCCAAAGTATCTACATCAGAATGGTTAACACCAATTGCACCGGGACTTCTTTAGGTTATATTTCAGTCTTTATACATTCCTTAATAACCAACAAGTATTGTCATACATAAACTCTTATGATCTCAATCCCTCATGGACGTGCTAAACAAGTGTGCATCTCTCATTAGACTTACATTCTCCCAGTAGAGCCAACACTTGTTTAATACAAATACTTATTGATATGAGAACATACTTGAATGGCCATGAGTTTAGTATTAACAAAATCCATGATTACAAGGTTCAGTCAAAAGCTAATATCCATGAAGAACTAAAGGGAATCATATCTTAATACGCAAATATTATCCCCATAATTACAATCATGAAATCAGTAATCACATGAAACTCCAACAAGATATGAAAATAATGAAAGATATATAAAATGTAATGTTTCTGCAATACATCTTCCATTAAGGTCCTCTTTAATACACAAATATTATCCCCAGAACTACAAAGTCTTTATGCATGTAATATGAAAAATACTGTAATCATAGAACATGATGTAAAAACATTCACCTTCACTCCTACTATTCTTCAACATCAAAATCAGCCAATACTCCCATCTTCTTCACATGTTTCTTGAACACCATAGCAGGGACAACCTTATTCAATGGGTCTGCAATCATCAAACTTGTCTCCAAATAATCAATTTTCACCAAACCTTCCATCACCTTTTCACGAGCAACTAGAAATTTGATATCCAAGTTTCTTGTTGCATTGGACCTTTTGTTATTCTTTGTGAAAAAGATTGCAGTGTTTTTGTCACAATAGAGTTGCACAGGTCTTGAAATTAAGTCCACTACACGAAGGCCAGTGATGAAATTCTTTAACCAAACTGCTTGATTTACAGCTTCACAACAGGAAAGGTATTCAGTCACCATCATGGAGGATGCCACTGTGTCCTGCTTGACACTCCTCCATGAAACAGCTCTTGCAACCATTATAAAAACATATCCAGATGTTGATTTCAGGCCATCTGCACACCCTGCAAAATTTGAATCACTATACCCTTCAAGAACCCAATGATCAGTCTTCCTGTAAACTAACATATGTGATTTTGCCTTCTATAAATATCTTAAAACCCTCTTCCTGGCATTCCAATGTGCTTCTCCAGCGTTGGATTGAAATCTTCCTCAAACATTTATTGTAAATGCAAGGTTTGGCCTTGTACAAACCTGCGCATACATCAGACTTCCTACTAATGATGCACATGGTTTGTCTTTCATTGCATCTCTTTCCAAATCATTCTTTGGACATTGCTCCTTACTTAACTTGTTACCCTTTGAAATAGGGAACTCAGTAGTGCCACAAGCCAACATGTTGAATCTCTTCAGAACTTTCTCTATATATCCTCTTTGTGACAATCCAAGCAAACCCCTTTGTTTGTCTCTCTTGATTTCAATTCCCAATACATACCTTGCTTCACCTAAATCCTTCATTTCAAAGCTCCTTTTCATGAAACACTTTTTGTCATCCAACATGCTAAGAGAGTTGGCAGCAAGCAAAATATCATCAACGTAAAGCACCAAGATTACACAATTGCTCCCACTGGTCTTTAAATAAATACAAGCATCAAATGGATTTCCATAAAACCATGTTCTTTAACTACATGGTGAAACTTCAAATACCATTGTTGTGACGCTTGGTTATCCATATATGGATTTCTTAAGTTGACATACCAAGTGCTCTTTCCCCTTTTCTTGAAACCCTTCTGGTTGTTTCATATATATGTCGTCCTCCAAATCACCCTTTGATGCAGAAACAAATCGAAGTGTGCTACCATAGCCATTATCACTCTAAAAGCATCCTTGGTTGATACTGGACTAAAAGTCTCTTTATAATCCACACCCTCCTTTTGAGTAAATCAATTCGCCACTAATCTTGCTTTGTGCTTTTCGATATTACCATTGGAGTCTCTCTTTGTCTTGAACACCCATTTTGAACCTATTGGTTTGGCGCCCTCAAAAGGTTCCACCAATTCCCATACACAATTATCGTACATCGAATTGAGTTCATTTTTCATGGCTTCAAACCACTTGTCTGAGTTGTCTCTCGAGATTGCATCCTTGAAGGTAGTAGGGTCTTCAAACTCTGATAAGTGTTCTTCACAATCAGTCAAGTATACAAAATCACTGAGAGTAGTAGGCTTTCTTATCCTAGTAGACTTTCTCAAAGGAATGTCAACATGCTGCTCTAGTGTTGAGGTTTGTATGGGCTGCTGCTCATTCTCATTTGTTCCTCTACTATCATTATTTGTTGCAGCATCATCTTGAACCTGTTCATTTTGAAATTGTTCAACTTCACTTGTAATTATTGCTTCATGATCATCAATGCTTCCTTCTTCTTCTGCATGCCCACGATGTCAATCATTATTGCTTGTGGTCCAAGTTTCTCAACATTAGTTTTATCAATGACTATTTGCTCGAGAATAGAACCCTTCAAGTTTATTCTAGGATCTTCTTCTTGTAAATGCTCAAAGAAAATGGCCCTTCCAGTCTCAACAATCTTGCTACTGTGATTAGGACAATAAAAGCGATACCCCTTTGATCTATTTGCATACCCCAAAAATTAACAATTTATGGTTTTGGCATCTAGCTTCTTGGGATTTGGGTTGTAAATCTTCGCCTCTGCCTTGCATCCCCAGACGTGGAGATGGTTCAAATTGGGCTTTCTCCCTGCCCACAATTCAAACGGTGATCCTTCCACTGATTTTGTAGGAACTCTGTTGAGGATATAGCTTGCAGTTTTCAATGCCTCGCCCCATAAAAATTCTGGCAGGTTTACATTGCATATCAAACTTCTCACCATATCAAGTAATGTCCTATTTCTTCTCTCCGCCACCCCATTTTGTTCAGGGATTCCTGGGGTAATATATTGGGCAACAATCCCATTGTTTTGTAGAAAAATGGCAAAGGGCCCTGGATGCCTACTAGTTTGATTATATTTGCCATAGTATTCCCCTCCCTTATCGGACCTTACAATCTTTAATTTCTTTTCCAATTGGTTTTCAACTTCATTTTTATAAATTTTAAAAACCTCAAGTGCCATAGATTTTTCAGAAATTAAGTATACATAACAAAACCTAGAGAAATCATCAATGAAGGTGATAAAATACTTGTTTCCGTCAATGGTCTTTGTTGGAAAAGGACCACAAATATCCGTATGAATAATTTCCAAAATTTGATTACTACGAGATGAACCCTCCTTTCTAGACTTAGTTAATTTTCATTTGACACACTCCACACAAAAATCAAAATCTTCAAAGTTTAACGAAGGCAAGATTTCATTTTTAACCAAAATTTCCATTCTTCCTTTTGAAATGTGACAAAACCTTTTATGCCAAAGATTTGAAGATTGTTGTGACTTAAATTTTTGGTCTTACACGTTTACAACAATTTGATCAAGTTTTAATTTAAACTTAAACATCCCATCAACTAGTGAACCAGTGTAAACATGAGAAGAATTATAAATAAAAAAACGTTGAAACCAATCTTATTTATAGTAAAATAAAAACCCAATAATACTAACTTCCTCCTCATAGAAGCTACATAAACGACATTTTCCAAATCTAAATAAAAACCAAAATCAAACTTAAGCCTAACGGTGCCTATAGCCTTGACTTCAACTCTTCTTCCATTGCCAACAGACACTTTGACTTCATCTTTAGTTGGAATTCTATTTGTTATGAAGTCCGACAATGAGTTCTTAACATGAATAGAAGAGCCAGAGTTGCCACCAAGCATCACTAGGCATATCAATTAAATTACTTTCAAAACAAGCAAAAATATTTTTACCTTTCTTGGCTCCTTGTTTTGATAGCCATATACTTAGGGCATTTTATCTTCATGTGACCAAATTTTTTACAAAAAGAGCATTTGAAAACTGATAGGTTATTAGGTTTGAAGGTCCTCTTAGGGGGAGAAGGAACATTTTTGGCATTGCATCTTTTGGCAACATCGACAAGCACTAAAAAGGTTTTAGATATAGGTACTGAAGGAAAAAAATATGAGTTTAACACATGGGATTTCTAAATGACTAGCATGCATATACAATTCAAAATTTATATACATAAGCAACGGAAGCATGTTATCAAATAATATCAAAGCTATAGTCATGCAAATCCCCTTCAAGGTTCATAGGTTTATATATAATGCATCTAAAACATTTAACTTAAGAACAAAGTCAAGGAATAGATCTATACCTCTTGATCTTGATTTTAGACCAAGGATGGACCACCTCCAAGCCCTTTGCTCCTTGAAGTCTTTGAGCCTAGCCTCCCTGATAAGCTCATATTTATACATATTTTACATCAAATTCTCTCGTCTTTTCTTAGTTAGTTTCTTATATTTTTGTGCTATTTACTTTGTTTTTGTGTTTTATCGAATTTATCTAGCTAAGAAAATAAAAATAGCACAAGTGTGGAGAAGGACCCCTCTAACTAACGTCTCATCATTCTATAAAATATATTTTCTTTGAAGTTTGTTTTTAAGTTTCTGTTTTAAATTCAATTTCGTCAAAAATCAATCCCCCATTTATTTTAAAGTGTTAGATTTGTTAGAAATAAATTTAGTTTGTGTTTTCTAGAGTCTTGAATTATTTTGAGTCTTTTGATTTGTTTTAGATTATTTGTTAGTTTTATTTTGAGTTATTCTAGTTAAGTGTTTTTGTCACAGCCCGTCCCGAAAATTTTATATCGGGAACGTGAAATGACGGATTTACCCTTAGCGGGTATTAAGGTATGTGTGTATATGACATTTTTAGACTTAAACTTTATAAACTTTGGAATTTGCTTATGTGGGATTGTGTGTGGTTAGGGAATTTAAGATGACAAATGGATGATGTGGCTTAGTGTTGGACCACACAACACACACACCTCACACTCCCTGCTCTCTCCCTCTTCCCCGTATCTCTCTCCTCCCTCACGACACTCTCTCTCTCTCTCACCTTTGAAATGGTACGGACAACACCAAAACCCTCCAAAACTTTGTGGATCGAAGCAAATAAGGTATGATTCTTCACCCTTGTGATGTTCTGAGTCGATTGGTATTAGTTTTAGGAAGTGGAACCCTCGGAATCGTCGTGAAACCCTAACCCCGAAAATGTGCACTGTTCATGCACACGTAAAATGTCGTGTTTCAGGGAATTCTAAGCTTGTATTGAGCTTAGTGAAGTCCTAAGGAGGCTCGGAGTACTTCGTTTGAAGGATTTGGACGTCGGGATCACGTGGTTCCATTTTGGCCGAATTTCTTGGAATTTTTCCGGTGAGATTTCTTGATTTTTAGAGCCTTAAACTAGTCTATCGTGATTCTACATGTTTGGGGCTTCAATTTGATATAAAATACGAAGAAAATGGGTGAAAAACGAAGGAGAACGAAGAGTTACAAAATTTCCAGTTTTCCGGCCGCCGGAAAGTTCAGTCCGGCGAGCCAAGGAGGAAGATGATGCGCGTGGGGGCGCGTGTCCCCGTGCTTGTCCTGGCGCGTGGGGGCGCGTACGGCCTCCAAAAATTATTTTAAAAATATTTCGACGTCCGTGACGTCGAGTAGATCACTGTGGTATATTCATATACCCAATTTGAGCATCGTATGAGGAAGTTATTAACAATTGTTCGTTAGGTGCTTTAAATAACGTTTTATAGTTTTCGCAATAGGTGAAAATGTGATTTGACGATCCGACCGTTGGATCGTCACCAAACTTTGATGCATTGTAATACGTAATATTTGAGGATTATAGGAACTTACGGATTGGGAATCCGATTTACGGATCTTCCGAAATTGGAGTTGTAAGTCCATAATATAGAATGTTAACCGTCACTTGGTTTAGTTAATTGACGGAGATCCGACCGTTGGATGGTAATGAAATTTTAGGATGTTGTTCTAGGGTTATATTGTGGACCTCTGAAAGTTATGGATTGGAAATCTGAGTTGCAGATCTTCCGGATCGAACTGCGTAGTGACGTGTTTTATATAAGTTATATTCTATCGATATGAATTCTGAGGTTGGATTTGATTATTGTTCTAGGCGCCGATCGTCATGACGCCTTGATGTGTTGTGCTAGGGAGTTGTAGGGCGAACTCCAGGTGAGTGGGCAGTTTTGATTTCATATTTACCTATATACTATTGTTTTCCCAGAAAATGCTTTTATATGAGAAAATGAATTTAAATTGCCATGCATGAAAACATTGAATATTTGATTTGATAATGGATATATGTATATGTACATGAATTGATATATGATGCATACATGTTGCATGGTGCTGTGGAGGCGCAGGTAAGTCAGGTGAGTCATTATGCATTGAATTATTGATGTTGAAATGTTTAAGCTCATAACCTGCACCCTAGGTGTTAGTGCTTATATTAGTTTCACCACACCGCACGCTCGTCTTGGATCCAAGTAGGTGGATGTCGTACAGACCATGTGAGGGTTCCGACATGCCAGTTGTACAGACCATTAGAGGGGTTCCGACTGGTGGGTGATTTTAGATTATGTGCACAGTTGATTGATGTGAGAAGCACTAGAGTGTAATTATACACCTTTCATCGTATAGACTACCTTACGTAGTTCCGAGTGACGTGCAGAGTTAGACCGTATAGGTCATCGAGGTGACTCCGGTTAGTGAGGATGTTGAGCTTAGAATTAATCGTATAGGACCAACTGCAGGGTCTCCGATTGATTCCTTATTTCACCTGATTTATATTTTGATTCATGGCATGGCATGTTTTTCTTGAAAAACGTTAAAGATTTGGGATTTGAGTTTTGAGATTATATATGGTTTTATATATACTATTTTCTGGGAAAGTATACAGGTTTTACAGCGAGGGGTTAGAAATGTTTTAAATGAAATGTTTTCGAAAAACTTTGTTTTACTGACCCACTCAATTTTGTTTTGCGCCCCTCCAGGTTCCAGTTAGCAGAGCTTTGGTGGCCACGAGGAATCCAACGGTGTTCTGACATAATTCGCAAATGTAGGACTCACCCTCGGGTGTTTTATATCTAGAAATTGTATTCTTTTAAGCTTCCGAACTGTGTAAATGGTTACGTCACTCTCACGTGACGGCCAGCATGCCCTCCTTCGGGACGGGGTGTGTCAGTTTTGAGTCTAGTTTAGTGTTTTAAATTTTGTTTTTACGTTTTTAATTTAATTTTACTTTGGTTAGCATCCCTAGTTAATCCCCGGTTAGAACGATCCCTACTTACATCATTACTACAATTGTCACAAATAGGGTTTAATTTGTGCGTTAGTTAATTTTCGCATCAAATTTTGGCGCCGTTGCCGGGGATTAGCAAATTTGCTAATCCCTTGTTTATGTTTTTGTTTGTGTTTTATTTTTTTTTATTTGTGTTTATTTTATTTATTTATTTTTTTTTTTTTGTTATGTTTTTTTTTTTTTTTTTTTTTTTTTTTTAACTTTTGATATTTGATTTAGTTTTCTTTCTTTGATTTGAGGTACAAATGGAGCGAGACATGGCACTTGCATCCATCCAGGCTCAATTGGCGAATCTCACGTCTCAATTAACTCAGAATGCCGGAAGGACCACAATGCCAAGTGTCCCTACATTTGGTGCATCGTATGGGCAAGGATATCAAACTCATCAATGTCCCCAATTTTCTGCAAATGAAGATGTTTGGGGATATCAAGGTCATAACCAATCAAGGGGCAACATGTTTTCCAACGCTTACAATTCGGATTGGAGAAATTATTCAGATCATAGGTGGGGAGAACCTCAACAGGTTCAACAAAGTGGATATTGGCAACAAGATGAGGAGTTTTATTCAAGATCTATACAGCCACCACAACCTCCCTCACAGCAATTTCAATCGAATTCAAGTATGCCCATGAATTATAATGAAATTCTTGATGGACTCATTTCTTTGACGCAGGGCTCACAAAACGAAGAACAATTGCAGCCATCAGAGGAGTTCTATCAATGGCCATGTGCACCACCACAGCCTCCATCACAATCTTCCCAACCAAACTCAGGTTCGTCAATAGATTATAATCAAATTCTTAATGAATTAAAATCTTTGGTGCAGGGTTCACAAAATCAAGCTAAGGAGACTCACCAAGGAGAATATTGGCAGCCATGTGAGGAGTTCTATCAATGGCCATGTGAACCACCACAGCCTCCACCACAATCTCCCCAACCAAATTCAGGTTCGTCGGTTGATAATGATAATATTATTCAATTAATCACCTCTTTGAACCAGGAAGTAGAAAATCGAAACAAGGAGATGCAAAATAAAGCCAACAAGGTGGATGCATTGGAGAAGCAAGTTGGGCAGATTATGGAGATCATGGCACAGATTCAAGATCAAAGAGAACTCTCCAACTCCACATTTGCAAATTCAAAGGGAGAAATGGAAATCAATGAAGCCATCACTTTGGGAAGTGATATGGAGGATGAAGTTGTCCCAGAACCATCCAAACATAGCCCGAACATGGATGACTTGCCGCTTCAAGAAGAAGATGAGGATGACGACTTGGGCAGTTTAGAAGAATTCTTGTCACAAACCCCTCAAGTCCTTATGCCATCCAACTCAGGTGAGGAGGTACTAAATTCAATTCATTCTAACCCCATTCCGCCAATTGTCCTTTTTCCTTGTAGGTTTTTAAATCCCAAGGAAGAAGTGAATGAAAAAGACGTTGTGGAAGCTCTTCCAGAGGTGCAAAATGAGATCCCAATTTTTGGTGCACCAAATTATGTTCCCGATGATGATGAATCGTTCAAAGAACCTTGCACACCAAGAAGAGGGATTCCAGAAAAGGAGGTGGCCGGAGAATATGTTGAACATATCAAAGAGGCTATGCATGAGACAATCAAGCCCAAAGAAGTTGAGACTGATGACACAGGACAAGCCACAACCATTATAATAAATTTGGCCAAGTTCAAAGTCCCTGAAACGTTCAAAGACGTGGTGTTTGTGATTGAGTTTGAACAAGAAAGTAAGCCATCTTCTCCAATTTTAATTTTATGTTATACTAACAATCTAATTTTGATGATTCAGGCACCGTCATTAGAACTTAGACCGTTGTCGGATCATTTCAAGTACCACCGTCCGTTCAAGGATAAACCCATGCATTTGAATAATGAAGGGAGGCCTAGGAATCACCCACAATCAGATTTGCATTCCTAATCCCTTCTCTTTACTGCTTTCATTTTGTTTTGTTTATTTAGTTGTGATTTTTGTTTGGGAGATTAAACATAGTCTTTTACTTTGATTTACTTATTTTACATTGATATTTAAAAAAAAAAAAAAAATAATAATAATAATAATAATAAACAAAAATTAACACAAAAATACTTATATTTATATATATAATTAAATAAACTTAAAAGCATAAATATTTTACAATAATGTGAACTAATAGCTTTCATTAGTCGTTGGTAGGTGGTGCCTCGGAGGTCAACGGAGCCCCAGAAAGACGAAGCGCCAGAGTTGGATCATTCGGAGCCTCAATACTTGGTGCAGCTCCCGAGGACGAAGGCAACACAAACCTCGGGAGTAACGCCATAAACCGTTGATGATCACTCTGAATCCGCACTTCGGACTCCTGCAGCTGATCAAGCTTCCTCTTCATGCTTGTTGAGTAATTAGTTGCGAGCATGTGCAACTCCTTATTCTCATGCCTAAGCACTCTGACCTCTTGCCGAAGACTAGCCACTTCAGCCATCAACGACTCAACCTGACGAGTTCGAGCAAGAAGACGTTGGCCCATGTTTGATACTGAGCCTGCACATCGGACGCTGTAGGCCAGAGAGTCCTGAACAGCCAGTTCGTCGGACCGCCTGGAAAGTATCCTAGTGTCTCTAGGAGTGAGCAGATTTCTGGCCACCACCGAAGCGGTTGTATCATTCATCATCATGGAATCCCCAACTGTAAGAGGACCATTTGGGGATATGAAGGACGGCTGCCAAATGTTGGTTGGAGAAGACATATCAATATCTTCCCCAACATTCAAGTTAAGGCGACGGTCAGAAGGGCAAGACATATTTGAAGATGTGAAGAAAAAGAAGAGGTCGAACTGATCAAGATTAAAAAAGTACTCGGAGGGAGTGTTTACAGGAGGGAGCTTAAGTGTGTTGTGGAACAAAATTAGCGCCTCTATAAAAAGAAGAAATCAGAAAGGCGCTCCTCAGAAGTCGAAGAGGCAAATCTCACAAATCAAAGAGCCGGGTTCCTTTCTCAAAAGACGGACTCCGTCTCAAAAGTCGGACGCCGTTCTCAAAAGTCGGACACCGTTCTCAAAAGTCGGGCGCCTCTCTCAAAAGACGGAGCGGTCAGGAATCACGAGGTGAGCAGCTTTTCCAGTTTTGTCATCATTCGTCACGCGCACTGTCAGCTTTGCGGAAATTACGGGCAGCTTTGTCAGAAAGCGCGTAACTTGTACTGTTCATCAATGCACTCAAAAACAAAACATCAACCATGAAATTCAAAGCCTAGTAGATTGGTGAACCTTGACTCAACTTTTAAATCAACATTTATTAGTTGAGAAATATTTACCTTTGTAGATTCCTCTTTGCATATGCAAAGGATAATCACCCAAGAGATAGGGCCTTCATTCCTTGCTTCTTAGCTCCATGGATTTGGTTGAAAGAATAGGATTCTCCAAGTTCCCAAAATAGAGAACCTCTAAAGATTCTACACCAATGTTAGATTGAAGAAGAAATGAGTGACCTAGAGGAAGTAAAATTGCTAGATAATTTCCTCTAGGGTGGCTCAAACAATAATGTTTGCCCTTTATATGTAAACTAGATTAGTTTAACATGTGAAATGTCCGTAAAGTATCATCATATGATTGGCTTTAGGGCACATTTCCAACAATCTCCCACTTGCACTAGAGCCAATCAGCTTGGTCATCTGTTATGATTCCTCTTCTGTAGTCATTTCATAAATGGCTGAGTAGTAGGCCTAGGCAATGGATATCTATATGTTATCCATAGAAGCAACCTTGAGAATATCGACGTCACCATTATACATGATTCCCAATCATGTGGTTCAGTCTCTCATATGAGTTCGGATCTTGATGAGACCTTGATTCCCAGGCTTGAGCTATCGCCCCATTAGTGTCATACACTTTCTGGTTGGAACCGAATAGAGAGTTCATAAATGAACTTTCCCATCCAAACAACATTGTTGTAAACTTCTATATGGCAATATATTTTGCATTCATAATGGAACACACTAAAGTCATTACTTTAATGTTTCCATCCAAATATCTCTTTAGTCATAATAAAGGGATACCTGTTTATCTCTTCATTCATAATGAAGAAACATCCAATGATGGATTAGATTCATAATCTAATACATTTACGCTTCCATTACGTTACTCTAATTCTTCCTCATTCTTCAAGGAACCTATCCTTTAGTATTTCTTAAATACTTAAGGACTCACTTGACAGTTGCCATGGTTCTGATCCTGGGCTTGCATTGATATCGCCTTGTACGTTTCTAGGTACAACTCATATCAATGTTTTTCATACAATATGAAATACGCAAATCACCTTTCTGCGTATGCATAAAGGATTCGATTTACGCATTATTTCTTTGGGAGTCAAAGGGTACGTTCCCTTTGAGAAGAGCTACCTCCTAGTCTCACTAGAGTTGTTCTTCTGATTGAAGTTTATCATCATATGAGAAACTTCCTAGCATCCTTTTGTCTATTATTAGGGCATGATATAATCCAATTATATCCTAAAATCTATCATTATAGATTTCCATCCCATGTATATAGACTATGTCTCCCATATACATTCTATCGTTATAGAAAGTTTAAAGTCATAACTTTAACAATGAAGTATTCTTTTCATTTCCAAAATTAATATATCATACATATATTTAATTTTAGGAATATGATTAACTCCCACTAATCTTTTGTAAACCTAGTAAACAAAAGATTCATTTATATCTTTATGAGAAATCAAACGTTTTGATATTTCTCTCGTAAGACGCTTATGGCTCCCACTAGCTTGCTTAGATCCATGATGGTTGGATCTCTACAACTTACATGTTTTGTGATTCATAGTTTTAGACATATATTATTAGGACTATCTTAATAATGGTTTCGGAAACCTATATTATGTTCAAACATTGAATCAACATTTAGTTGTAGCTAGCTATCTTCGAATTAATTGAAACTAAGACTACGTCAAAAATGGTTCCTTCAAAGTCAACCATTCTCTTTGATTGTAGCCACCTTAAGCTACCAATTAGCTATGAAGGTTTCATTATTTCGGGTCAAATGGTAGTTTACCATTTCCTTGAGTATATATTGTATATACACTCAATGTAGTCATAAAGTTCAAACCATTCAACTGAGACGGTTTAAAATTCTTCTTGACTACCTTGGAGCTTGTGGTATAGGAACTAGGTTGTTATATTTGTTGATTATCATCTTGTCTCTCAAAGAACCCATTCTTTTGAGTTCTATTCCAAGTTCATTTGCACTAAGGCAAATCACATTGTAGGATTACAATGAACTACTCAACAAACAACATTTGTTGGTTGGTTTATAGAAGTGATATCCAAAGGTTAATTTAAGGATATCCACAAGATAATTTTTAAACAAATATTGCTTATTAGCACACAACCCCAAATCTTAACACAATTAAGATTTGTCTTTCTTCCCAACTACATCCTATGGAGTTATGAAAATTTTGGAAGATCTTCTAATTGACAATCATATTGTCTTAGAAGCATATATATCCTATATATGGGTAATTGATAATATCCAACGAACTAAATCTTATTCAAGTTCGTTCTTCTCCTAATGGAGAAAATCATTATCTTATGATGCTAATTTCCTTGATATCTTTCAAGGAAACTCATCTAAAGTGTTACCTTTCCTTAGATCAAATCTAAGGAGGTAAGTACTTTAGACGTCTTACTCATCAACTTACATTTCTTGAATTCTTTGAAACCTTTTGCAAAGTATTCGGACTTGTGTTTCTTCATAATAAACTGTAGTCCAACCGAGAGTGATCTTCGGTGAATGTCAAACAACATGAGTAGTATTATGTTGTGGACAAGTGCCACTTAACATCTAAGTGAATTAACCTCAATAACTTTGTGATTCTTTCTTCTTTCCAAAAGAATAAAGATTCGAACATTTCGCCTCTATACAATTTTGACAAGAAGGTATTGGATCCGGATCTAACGATCCAAAGCATCCATCTATGACCAACTCGTAATTTATGTTTTAGAGGTATCACAACTCAGTTGGGATTAGTCACTATCTTGCAACCTTTTGGGTTTTAAGCATCATTATATTCTAAACAGTTAACGCTACCATATCGTCTCTACTATAGAGACAATCAATTAGATTACTATAATCCAATCATTGATTAATAAAGAACAATGTTTTGTCAAACAAAACATTCATCCATCTCTACTATAGTGACGGAATTAAGTTCCTTAAAATTGGGATGTAAAGACAATCTTTGGTTTTTCCAATTTCTTTGGTAGTTCATATGAGGAAGTTAGTACCATCTGCTTTCGCAGAGATCTATATTTTATTCACGTTCCGAATGTGAAGTACTTTCTCTTCTCTCATTAATCTTCTACTTCTTATTAGCCACATTTTACAACGATTGTAAAACATAGTTACTAATGCGGAATCAAGCATTCAAGTAGAAGAACCAACTGTTTTGAACTATTCAAGAACAATTTACAACACCTTCGAAAGGTGTGTTCTTGACATTTGCAAGACATTTCTTGCAAATACCCCTTCCAATGTCCATCCTTTCATAAAGAAAGTTTGTTCCCTTGGAGTTAATTTTATCTTCTTCATTTGACTTCTCCTTTGACTACAATAGTCATGGTCCCTAAACTCCCACTATCTCTCTTGAAACCTTTTTCAATTGTGTTATACACATCAAACATTTTGGAGAGTGTGTGGTTATTGTTCACTACATAGTTTACAATAAACTTAGTGAACCATTAGGATAGGGACATAAAGGTGAAGTCCTAGCTTAGTTTCCGTCTCGTTAAGTGGTTTATCACTTCAACACTCAATGATTCAAAATCATCATAAGTCCATGTTGATGGACTATTTTTGTCAACCAACCATTATATTCTAAACATAATTACAAACTTTCAAGAGTTGTTCAAGGCAACTCTTATTTCTTCATACAACAATTTGTAAGTGAAGAATCATGGCACTAAAAGTGTCCTTGTCTTTATGCTAATCTTCGTAAGTTCCTTTGTTCATATAACGAAGGAATAAGCATTGGTTGTTTGTGTTGTCCTCTTCATGATAGACATTTCTAACATGTTCTTCCAATGATACATTATCATTAGGAAGATTGTGAGGATGAGACTTCTTAGGTACATGCACAATCCATTTAAGACAATCTTTGGGATTGTGTTACCAAGTCCTGAAACTAAAACATTCGGATTTTCTTTGTCAAGTTTTGGATAGCGTTTGTAAATATATTGGTAAACAAATACATAACGAATATAAATTGATTGATTTTAAGCCATTTGATTTGGGTCTTTAAATCAAATAGCCCCACCCACTATTTTTGGCAAATTCCATATCCCTCATTGGAATTCGAGAGTTTTGGAGGAAACTCTTAGTAGGTTATGGGAGACTCACTATTACCAAGCCCACCTCACAATGATATGATGTTGGCTAGCATTAATAATAATGAGAGAGTACACTTACTCATTTGCAACTAATGCAAGTACCCATCAATTTGGCCTCTAGAGAATGTTGCCTCACGATGATACGATGTCGGCGCCATTGCACTTAGTTAAGTTATTCCCACCATGCTTAGTTCGTGAAGGGGTTCAAGAATAGCCTCACGATGATACGATGTCGGCCATCCTCGTTGCCTACACTAACCTCATCATATGTTTATGGATTCCTCCTGAGTATAAGCATGCACTTTGTACTCCCCCATGATAGGGTGAAGCCGGTGTACAAGTCATAAACGATTGGATCCCACCACGGTGGAAGGCCACGAAAGAGTGTTCTAAGCACTCTCACGCTTATCAACTTAATAATGGTTTGGTTGAGGGTTTTAGGTCTCATCACATATAACATATTCATTTTAATCTTTATTAAAACAATTTTGGTCCTATTACAACTATTGGTCCATTTGATTCAATTTAGTTGTATATAATACTCCCACTATACTTATAAAACGGTTTTTAAAGCAAGAGTATATGATACTACTAACATAAGGTTTGCATTCATTTGATGGACTATATAGTTGCCTTAGGGCCTTAGGATGACTATGAACCTTTGTTTAGATTCAACACGAGCCTAGTGTTGAATCTTGGACTAGGGATGGAGATTGATTTTAGTTACGCGTTTAATCACATTAAGGCGTGTTGTCTTAGGGGCGTTGGACCCAACTACTTCATTTTCATGCATATCAAATAAAGCAAGAAAGAAGTACTTCAAAGTAAAAGAGAGCTTATGCTCTTTACAACATTTGCATAATTCAAATTACTTTAAAGTAAAGAAGAGCTTATGCTCTTTTACAACATTTGATCAAATCAAATTACAACCAAAATTAATCTACACATTCCCATGGTTCAAACAAATTTGAAACGGCCTTTCACATAGCTCAATTATCGTAGGCTTAGGTTCATAATCACCCTTTAATTAATCAACACTTTAATTAATTAAATTGAATGCAACATTTTCATTTGGTTTTTGTATCCATAAAATTGATTTAAATGGAGCTAAATGAAATGAAAATCCAATTCTCATTTAAAGAGACAAAACAATTTTTGTTTCCTACTTAATTTGGGCCATCATGCAATAACCACAACTTTTTGGGCTATATTGCGAAACACAAACTTTTGGGGTCACTTTGTAAAAACACAAAAGTCCACTACTTCATGTAATTACAACTAGAACCCAAAAATTTCAACAAATACAAAAAACTTCATTAAAGGAGCAAAACAATTTGTCCTTTAACGTTTTTGGGCCTTAACGTAAAAACGTAAACTTTTGGGCCAAAGTGCAAATACACAAAAGTATCAAAACTTTATGTAATTGAATAAAAGACCCAAAAATACCCTATTCTATTAGGGTGGCCGGCCATGATAGAAAAAAATAAGATTTTTACAAAGTTTTTGTAAGTGGGTTTTGTTAGGTGAGGTAAAGATGAAATATTTTGAATTTATGTCAAACTTTTAAAAAAAGTTTGTCTACCATTATAGTCATTAATTGAATTTATGTCAAACTTTTAAAAAAGTTTGTCTACCATTAAAACCATTAATAATAATTTAACAATAATCATCACCCACTAAAATCACCCACTAAAATTAAACCAAAACTTTATGTAAAAACATAAAACTTTTTGAATCAAAACTTCAAAACTTTTTGTTCTTGGCAAGAACTTCAAGAACATTGAAGAACACTCATGAAAACTCATAATAGCTCCATGAATGTTTTCACTCACCAAAACTCAAATTTTCATCACTCAAAAGAGGGTTAACATCCTAGGGTACTTAGGGGTTCCAAAAGTCACTTTAAAACCATTTTAACAAGACAAACATGAACCCAAAAAATCACCCTTTGGATTTGGCCGAATTTCCCCAAAAACATGGCACCAAATTTTAGCTCCAAAATTCATGCTCATATGAACTACATCTACAACATTTGAGATGGCAATTTTCTAACAAAATTTACATTCAAAGAAACAAGAATAAAGCTTGTAACATATTACAACTTTTAAATCAAAAACTATGAACTACAAAACCCAAAATGATTCACCAACTACTAGACCTAGGCTCTGATACCACTTGAAGAAAATTTTGTGAAAAACATGTTTATTTGAGCAACATCAATAGCATGCAATTAACAAATTAAAGGCGGAATCATGCTTACATGCACTCAAAAACAAAACATCAACCATGAAATTCAAAGCCTAGTAGATTGGTGAACCTTGACTCAACTTTTAAATCAACATTTATTAGTTGAGAAATATTTACCTTTGTAGATTCCTCTTTGCATATGCAAAGGATAATCACCCAAGAGATAGGGCCTTCATTCCTTGCTTCTTAGCTCCATGGATTTGGTTGAAAGAATAGGATTCTCCAAGTTCCCAAAATAGAGAACCTCTAAAGATTCTACACCAATGTTAGATTGAAGAAGAAATGAGTGACCTAGAGGAAGTAAAATTGCTAGATAATTTCCTCTAGGGTGGCTGAATTTTTGAGAGCAAAGAGAGCTTTTGTTCTCATCTTTTCTCCACAAAAACCCTAAGGATGAAATGGCTATAAAGTTGCCTTTATACCACCTCACAATGGAGTGGCAAACTTGCAATTAAGCCAAGTTCACTACCCTCCTTAATTATGGGCTAATTGGGCTAATTGGGCCTTTGTGAATCATTATTCATTAAGTTGTCATACAACTTAAGTCAATGGGCTTTGACGTTCGAAGCCCATTGGGCCTTAAGGTCCAAAACTATCCCGAGGTCTTTAACGAACTTATTCGTTTGATTAATTAACATATTAATTAATCATTGCCATAAATAATTAAACCATTTAATTATTCTTACTCATCTCCTTTGTTTCTTCAATCTCCACCTTACACGGTGTACGATACATTAGGTTCCTTTTAGCGAGGCAGTGGGCGATTAAAACCATTTTACATCGATTGTGAATTGAAACTTACTTTCAATTCTCCCTTTAGTGATTACACACGTTTAGGGCTTCCACAAACCATGAGTGACACCTAGCAGCATATCATGGCTACCCAAGCTAATCAGAAGAGGTAGAGAACCTATTCAGTTTAGGATTACAAATGCAATACGGTCTTTCTCTAATCTAATACTCTTGACCACATTGTTTGGTTTGATAGTTTATTTATTCATGTCTACTATCCAATGTGATTCGTTTGCTTATATGATTACCTTGAATGTGATTTGGAACGCATTCCCAAATCTCATTCATACTCTGGCCAGAGATTTAATCATATCATAGAGTATTCTCCCTCAAACCATTTGAAGGTTAGAGATCCCTTGTTGCACATTCACTTGTCTCCATAACTAAGTGGCTTAACCCCAATGATGTCGTGGACACCCCGATGGGGTGACTTTGACATAATCAAAGATCAAGGACTTAACCACAAGACAACTGTGATGCCTCAGGTCAAATGACTAATTTGCATTATCCCAACCATGAGTTCTCATGTGACATGAGTATGAGAACTCCTCGTTGATCGTGTTCAGTGGACTCATTCTCTATTGAGCACCTACGTACTTGTCTTGATGTCACACACACCAATGACTCGAGACTAGTCACTCTCCCTGAGAGAAGACATAGCACGTACTGATCTTAACGGACTGTCAATGCCCAATTGGCAATCTTATGATCAGGAACGTTTAGGATGTGTCTACGAAAGAATGGTCTCATTAATCTAACTTCATTAGATTGCATTCTCCCAATCACATATTCCTTGGACTTTATCGTTTAAGCATATAACATTTATATGAGACGGCTCAAACAATAATGTTTGCCCTTTATATGTAAACTAGATTAGTTTAACATGTGAAATGTCCGTAAAGTATCATCATATGATTGGCTTTAGGGCACATTTCCAACAACTCTGTGTTTCTCATTCCCTGGGATACCTTTGCAAACAAGTCATCAAGAGCTAGAGTATTTCATATCATGAAGGTTGAAAGCAAGAGTATCTCATATCATGCTTTCTCCCTGTCCTTTTCCTTGTCTTTGTGACAAGGAGAAAGCGAGCAATCAGCCAGCACTTGGTGTCAATCTTCCGATCTAAGAACCGACTGCCTGGAACTCCTTCCTGATTGCTTACCTAGCATTGCTCTCGAGTGCTCATCTTCAACTGCTGATGTACTTCCGAAGAAGACGCCACATCTGCCTGGAGAACAGATAAGGCAAGTGAAAATGATACCTTGAAGCATGTGGAGACAAGGTGCTACTTCATCTTCAAGATCAAGTCTCATTTTCCTTGCTAAGAAGTTCCCCAGCCCAGTTCAAGAATAAACCTGTGGAACGATACTTCTTCAAAAGCAAAAGTATCTCATATCATCAGAGTCAAAGGCAAAGATATCTCATGGCATGTTTTTCCTTTACCCTTGCTCTTGCCTGCGAGACAAGGAGGACGAAGGCAATCGGTCGGCACTTGGACAGATTGAACAAAGAAACAGACCACCACCTCTACCTCGTGCCTACCTGCCGTGCAGAAGAAACAAGCAGAGAAGAATGCAGCCTGCAGACTCAATCAACCCGGCAGAAGGAGTCCGAGTTGAAACCAAGAGCTCGAGAAGCTTCAACAACAAATGGACGCAGCAGTCGCCAAAGAGCACAGCCTCGCTGTACAAGGACATCAAATCACCACCACCAATCAAGTCTCTTTTTCCTTGCTAAGAAGTTCCCTAGGCCAGTTCAAGTTCAAAGCTGTGGAAAGTCAACAAGCACGACCAATGATCACTTATTAGTTCTATTCATTGTCTTTTATCGTCATTTTCAATTTTTCGTTTGCATTTTCTACATTTTCTTGTGTTACTTAACTGAATTATTTCTTTTCTTTGCAGGAACTTTTGGTTATTTCCACCCTTGAAGTTGATTGCAGAATTTTAGCTTGGGGGGTCATCGCTTGATTTTACTGCAAATTAGGGAAGTTTTCAGTCCTATTGCTTTATTTTGTTTCTTTATATTTATTTATTTTATTTTTATTTTCATTTTATTATATTTTCTGACATTGGGGACAATGTCTAGTTTAAGTGTGGGGGTAAAGAGTATAAAAATGACCAAATTGAAAATTTTTGTACCTTCGACTTTGAACTGGTTTCATTTGTTTCCATGTTATTGCTTTGTATTTTCTTAATTAAGTTGTTGTTTTTAAAAATAAAAAAAAATATATCGGAAAATTTAAAAAAAATCCAAAAATATTTCCTTGTTTTCCTTATTGTTTTGAATTAGATTTTTTGTTAGTTTCCCGACCCAATGATATAATTGGATAAAATTTGAACTATGATGATCAAGAACTTAGTTAACATGTGTTGTGTGAAATTCCTAATTCTCGTGCTAGTTTTGTACATATTTGATTATCTTTGAAAAACTAAACGCACATAGCCTTGTTGATGTGAAACTAAAGCATGATTTAAAGCTCCATATGTGAATTTAGTGACCATATACATCCTATGTGAGTTTTTGAGCCTATTGAAAGTGTGTGCATTTTTCATACACTCTTATTCTTTCATGTGTGATGAACTTATGTGAGATACTTCTCTAGAACTTGCATAACGATCTTTCGAAATATTTGTCATTGATTGCATGAACTTGAAAATGATAGAGGCATTAGGTTTACCACCATGGCCCAAATAACCTTGTTTCCCAAAGAAAAATGATATCATTAGATTGCCAATTTGAGCCGTATTTGTGAGCCTTTTATTTCTTATCACCAGATATGTCTACCCTTATGCCTGGAATTTTTTTTTTTTCCTTACCTTTTCCAAGCGAGCTAGTGAGCAATGTGAGATTGTCTTATGATAAATGTTTGTGAAGTACTCGGAGGGAGTTTGGCAAAAGAATAAGTGTGGGGGTTTTCATATTTGTTTCTGCTTGAAAAAAAAAAAAAAAAAAAAAAAAAAAAGAAAGAAAGAAAGTTTGTTTACGAAGAAAATAAAAAGTGTTTAAAGTTTCAGTTTAAGGTTGTGGTTGGAGGTGACTAGAAGAATAGCTGGAAAGCTTGAGTTCTTATAAATCTAAACAAAAGAATTGCTTGCAATGTAGCTTGGAACTTATGTTTACCTATTCTTTCGTTTCAATAACCCTCGCCCTAAACCTCATTACGTCCAATAAAAGTCCTCTTGATTTAAGTTTTGCAATTATGATTGTGGAGAAGTGATCTTTATGCAAGCTTATGGTAGAACTTTCACATTTGATTCTTTGAGCGAAACACATTAAGACTAAACACATGTGTGATTAAGTGTATATCCAGTGAGAAGGTCGCTAGTTTGCGTATGGTGATTTTTAAAATAAAAATTTGAAATTGCATTAGCATGGCTATCTCACACACTACACTTCAAGGATGATTCAAAGATTACTGCTAATATTTGAATTAGGAAGATGAACTTGGATTAGCTTGTTTGGTGTTAGCTATGGTTCTTGATGATTTGTGTTCTCGAATGAAATTCTATGAGGGTCACATAGGGGGAAGCTATTAATTTTCATGTTATTACTTTTTCTGTTTTCTCTGTTTTGCTCGAGGACTAGCAAAAGCTAAGTGTGGGGGTATTTGATAAGCTCATATTTATACATATTTTACATCAAATTCTCTCGTCTTTTCTTAGTTAGTTTCTTATATTTTTGTGCTATTTACTTTGTTTTTGTGTTTTATCGAATTTATCTAGCTAAGAAAATAAAAATAGCACAAGTGTGATTTTAAGTAATAAATTCGTCATTTCTACCTTGCTCACTTATTTTATTGTTGTAACTTAAGAAAACATTTTGGCAGAAAAATAAAAGCCAGCTTAAAGGAATAAGAAGAAGTGGATGTTGCACTTGCTGAGCAGCAAAAAGAAAAGAATAATAAGAGAGCAAGTGGAAAGCACAAGGCAAAATAAAATAAAAGGATGGCAGACACGGACTGGGGAGATATATATAAAAACTGAAAGAGGAAAGGAAGGCATTGGGGGTGGGAGTGCATGATGGGAATAAAGAAATAAATAGGGGGGAAGAGCACTGAGGTGCGGAAAGGGGGGAAATAAAAAAAGCTGCCTTAGGGAAATGAAAAGGAAGAATAAATAAGAGGATGATAGGCTGCCTTTGCAGCTGGCAAAAAAAAAGAAGACGTGGGATGTAATAATGTTGTTCCGCCAGCTAAAAGAGAAAGAGAGGAGCGGGTCACAATGGTGGAGAGGGACTGAAAGGGACAGAGAGAAGCTGGAAGGAGGGAGTCGGGCAGACAGCAAGGTTTGGTAGCGTGCGAGAGAAGTTGCGAGGAGCAAAGAAACAGAAGCTGCCCTTGGCAGCTTACGCAGCTAGGATAGTTGACGCGAAGAGACGCAGAAGCGGATTAGAGAGAGAGCTGCTTTGGCAGCCACTGAGGTGCAGGCAGGTCAGAGAGGCGCGCGGAAGGAAGGTCTCAGGGAGGAAAATGAGGAGTGCATGCTGCCTTGCGTGGGAGCGAGAGAAGAGGACAGAGACGCATGAAGGCAGTAACGCGAAGAAGCAGAGTCCCTTGATCATCCCTATCCACCAAAATCCCCAACTCCTCATTTGGTTTTATTTTTCTTAAACTCATGTTTAATTTAATTTGCTTTTCAATTATATTAAACATGTGTAATTAATTTCTGTTTAGTTAGAGGGGAATTTGAAACCATGGATAAATGTTTATTATGATTTGATTTACTCTAGTTATGAATTTATGAATGTTGGATGTGGTTTACTTTTCTGTGTTGATTAAGAACTTGTTTATGTATGTGGGTTGAGGGTCGACACTTAATTTGCATGCTTAGACTTGATGCTAGGATATAAGGGAATTTCACCTAATCGTTATGAACTTATATTCATGAGTAGTAAAAATCGCTAGTCACGATTGTGTTTAGTAAACCCTAGGTTGGATTAACATGCGTATTCCATAGTTATGAATGCCTAGTCGATGCTTATGATTTTCATAGAACTTAATGATTCTTGCTTGTATCTCTATTATGCAATTCATGTAGGGAACTTGTAGGGAATGTTTTGGGTTGTCGTATGCAATCATCCAACCCAATAACTTGTGGAAAATCTGAAGGTTAATTTAAGCGGACCTAATTAACTTGGAGCGTTGTCATTTATTCGTTTGTTGAAATCATAACTGGGAATTAAATTATATGCATATGTTCATGTGTGGATAAGGACCCCTCTAACTAACGTCTCATCATTCTATAAAATATATTTTCTTTGAAGTTTGTTTTTAAGTTTCTGTTTTAAATTCAATTTCGTCAAAAATCAATCCCCCATTTATTTTAAAGTGTTAGATTTGTTAGAAATAAATTTAGTTTGTGTTTTCTAGAGTCTTGAATTATTTTGAGTCTTTTGATTTGTTTTAGATTATTTGTTAGTTTTATTTTGAGTTATTCTAGTTAAGTGTTTTGAGTCTAGTTTAGTGTTTTAATTTTTTTTTTTACGTTTTTAATTTAATTTTACTTTGGTTAGCATCCCTAGTTAATCCCCGGTTAGAACGATCCCTACTTACATCATTACTACAATTGTCACAAATAGGGTTTAATTTGTGTGCTTATATATTTCGCATCACTCCCTCCTTGCCTCCTCCACTTTGTTAGTAAGAGTGCTCCAAGGTTCTCCTTTAGTTTCCAAAGTAGAAAACCTCTAAAGATCCACACCCACTAGTGTAGTGAGATGGATGGAGGAATAACCAAAAGGGTGAAAGATTGTTAGCTAAAACACCCTCTAGGTGGCCGGCCTTTGTGGTTTTAGAGAGCTATTTTTCTTTTGCCTCTTTGTTGTTTTAAACACACAAAAACCCTAAGGAATAAATCTCTATAAAGTTTCTTATATAGACAAAAGGAAACCTAGTCAACAACTTGACTAAATATCTCTCCCTCTCCACTTGCAAGGGCCAGCCTCTTTGTGTTGGTTTGGGCTTTGGGCTTTTATTTATTTCAAGTCATCCAATGCTTGAATAAAAGCCCAATGGGTTTAGGCCCAATGAGCCCAATTAAACCCGAACGTTTCTTTAAGCCCAAAAACGATCTTTTATCGCTTTTATGATTTCTTTAGACTTTCTAAATTAATCACAACACTTAATTAATCCAATTAATTATTTCCTTCATCCAGTAATTACTTACTACAATAGTGTATCGGTGTACAATCATTTTAGGTTCTAATTAGCAAGGCAGTGAGGTGATTGGCATCAATCCAATTGATTATATTTAATTCAATCACTTAGTGAATTAAAAACTTCCTTTTAATTCACCTTCTTCTTTGATGACTACATTTATCATCTAGAAGAACTCACAAGCTATGAGTGACATCTAACCTTATGTCATAGCTACCCAAGCTAATGTAGAAGTTGTTCGGAGAACCTATTCAGTTGGAATTACAACGTAATTCGATCATTCTCTAAAACAATACTCTCAACCACATTACTAGGGTATGGATATATTATGTCAAACCCCTAATGTGATTATTCCTTCTTATATGATTCAATTGAGTCGTATAGGAACGCTTTCCTTTATTACACTCGATACTTCGGCCGAAGATTCCCGAATCATATCTTAGAGTATTCTTCCTCTCTTATCGAAGATTAGAGATTCCTTGTTGCGCATACACTTGCCTTCATGACTAAGTGGCTTAACCCCAACTATGCCGTTGACATTCTGATAGAGTGACATTTGACATAATCAAAGATTAAGTACTTAACCACAAGACAACGACGATGCCTCAGGTCAAAGGACTATTTACATTATTCCAACCATTAGAGTTACTTGCTTGACATGTGAGTAGACCTCCATGCAAGTACTCTTGTTCGATTGTGTTCAGTGAACTCATTCCCTTAATGAGCACCTACATACTTGTCTTAGTGTCACTACACAAATGGGATGAGACTTTCCATTCTTCCATTTGAAGCGGATACAGTATGTACCGGTCTAAGCATTGTCAGTTTCCCTCCGACAATCCAATGACCAGGAACCTTTTTGGACACAATGGTTATGTGAAGAAGGTCTCTCTAGTCTAACATCATTAGATTACTTCTTCAATCGATCCACTGTCCATGGATTCATTAATTAGGACATATATCGTTTATTGAGATAGTCCCAATTAGTATCTTTGCCATTTGATGTATAAGATTCATCCATACATCGATTCTTTTGTCCTGAAAGGTTTCTTCCAAAGATTGACTTTCAGGGCATATTTCCAACAGGTACCTCCAAAGCCTTCAACTTCCCAGCAATATCAATCAAATTCAGAATATACTCACGTACACTTTCAATGCCATCATACCTTATAGTTGTGAGTGAATTCATTAGGTTGTCTGTCTCGGTTTCGTCAAACTCTTTATGCTTCTCTTCAATTAATTTGAAGAACTCCTTGGCATTCGTGGCCTCTGGAAATCCATCATGCACGACATCAGTCATGAATCTCTTAATGATCATGAGAGAGATCCTGTTGGATTTTTGCCACTTCTCATACTTGGACCTTTGGTTCGAAGAGCATCCTTTAGCTAGCATGGGAGGCTCATATTTTCTCAATGCAACATCCATATCCATGACTCCCAACACAATCTCCAAGTCTTGCTTCCGATTTTTGTAGTTCATTCCAGTAAGTGGTTCCACCGTGTTGAGACTCATGGAGCTAGGGTTCATCACTAAATCACATCACATGCATGATTAATCTTTGTACCCCAAAACCTTATGTCACAGCCTTCAACTCTTTAGATTGAAGAACACTGTGAACGATGAACTTAATCATAATACTTTTGTAATCAAGATTGGATATTTTGTAGCCATATTAACAAGTCTTTGTGATTTAGATAACATGGTGTTTTATTCAATCAAGAATATACGAATATTATGCCATTTAATATTCAGAACCTGAGCAACAATTTTCTTTAGGTAATCATCATTCAGTTATTAACATTAAATGCAAATATTGACGACAAGATTTGTGCATAGTTTTCATGTGTGAAAAGCTTTAGCTGATACACATCAAACCATTCTTATTAATCCATTGTCAATCCGTAACCTACACAAGATTTGTTCTTCATGCTTTCGACATAGGGTTAAAGAGATATGTGATAGCTCTGATACCAAATGTAAGTTTAAATATAGTGGAAACAAAAGAACTCAACATATCCAATTAACCACTAACTTTGTGAAGACATTGCAGTAGAAAATAAAGGCTCTTCTCCTCTCAACACTATCTGTATGCATTGTTAATCAATGGGGCTTGATGTTTTCTGTTTGCATGTGTTGTGCGAGAGTATGACCTTTTACTTATAATATAAACAGTGGTCTTTGATAAGGATACTTCCCATCATGTAATCCTTATCAAAGTCATCAGTTTGATAACCCTTATCACCAATATCCAAAGTATCCACATCAGAATGGTTAACACCAATTGCACCGGGACTTCTTTAAGTTATATTTGAGCCTTTATACATATTAAAGCCAAAAATTTGATGCGAAATATATAAGCACACAAATTAAACCCTCTTTTTATCAATTGTAGCAAAGTATGTAAGTAGGGATCGTTCTAGGCCGGGGATTAGGAGGGATTGCCAAATCACTTGAAACTGACTCAAAACGTAAAAACAAAGTTTAAAACACTAAACTAGACTCAAAGAATGCAAAACTAAACTATAAAACACCAAAACAAACCAAAAGACTGAAAACAGCAAATAAACACTCAAAACTGCCTTAAAAACACTTTCTGGGCAGTTTTGAACACCTAACACTAAATTGGACGAAATTGGGTTATGACTTGACTCAAGACACTTGAAAACACAAACTAAATTGATTTCTAACTAATCTAACACTTCAAAATAAATGGGGATTGAGTTTTGACGAAAATTGAAAACAAGAACAAACTTTGTAAATTGAACAGATTCTAAAACGAATTTGATAAAAGTGAATGGATGGAAAGCTAGCTAAGGGGTTCTTCTCCACACATGTCACACTGGCATACAAAACGATTTCCAATTGCTTCTCAATAAACCATGAATTCCCAACGCCCCAAATTAACCGTGAATTGCACTAATTAACCCTCAGATTTTCCTAAAGTTATCGAATTGGATGAATTGCATACGACAACCCAAAGCATTCCTCACAAGTTCCGTGCATGAATTGCATAACAAAGACACAAGCAAAGATCATTAAGTTCTATGAAAATCATAAGCATTGGCGAGGCACTCGTTACTATGAATTGCATGAAACTTATGCCAAGAATTTACTTAACACGATTGTGATCAACAACCTTTACTACTTTTGAATATAAGTTCATAACGATTAGGTGAAATTCCCTTATATCCTAGCATTAAACTTATGCATGAAAATTAAGCGTGCACTCTCAACCAACACACATAAATCAGTTTTAATTCATGTAGATAAGTAAATTGAATTCACAACTTATGAAACGCAATTGAAAGTAATCAAATCATATAGCAAGCATAAACATGGTTTCGAATTCCCCCCTAGCTAAGGGGGGTTTAGTTTCTCATACTTACAAAGCAAAGATAAACAAATTTAGACATTAAAAATAAAAGAAAGAAAACACCTAAACGCTCCAACGATCCAAGTTGGACAGCAAGCACATCCAAGCACTTTCCTTCCCTTCCTTTGCTACGGCACAAGGTGTTGGTGAGTGTTGAAGGTTTGTTTTTATGGAGGAATGGATGTGAGGATGAATGGTGTGGCTGATTGTGTTTTTGGTGTAGTGTAATCTCCCTAGTTATGGTGAAGGGTGGATGTATTTATAGGCTAGGGAGAGGAGTGTATGGAGTTGTAATGAGTGGATGTAATGGGTGTAGTGGGTGAGTGTTGTGGTAATGAGTGGATGTAATGGGTGTAGTGGGTGGATGTTTGGTAATGAGTGGATGTAATGGGTGTAGTGGATGAGTGTTTGGTAATGAGTGGATGTAATGGGTGTAGTGGGTGAGTGTTGTGGTAATGAGTGGATGTAATGGGTGTAGTGGGTGGATGTTTGGTAATGAGTGGATGTAATGGGTATAGTGGATGAGTGTTTGGTAATGAGTGGATGTAATGGGTGTAGTGGGTGGATGTTTGGTAATGAGTGGATGTAATGGGTGTAGTGGATGGATGTTTGTAGTTGTAAGTCAACACACTTGCACACACACATGCTGATTTCTAGCCATCTAATCTTCAAAAACGTCCATCCTCATGTCTCCATGCTTGCACTATCCAATCTTGGCCCAAAAATGCTCCAAAATGCTCCAAAATGCACTTTCTTGCCAACTTTGTTATTATGACCTACAAACACACGAAAATAGCTTAAAATACATAATTAACTAAGAAATAACAACACAAATGCACAAGAACAAGCTAACTAAGTCGCATAAGTATGCTCCTATCAAATTCCCCCACACTTAGCTTTTGCTAGTCCTCGAGGAAAACAAAAGAAACAAAACGAAACAAAACAAACAAAACACAACCTAACCTTCCAACATTTGCCTCAGGGATTTTCAATGAAACATGACATGCCAAAGATCACCACTTACATAGAATTAAGCATTCCTTACCCTCGAGCATACTTAATCATAGTCACCATTCACTAGCTCACATTTAATCAATTAAAACAGCATTTTGAATATTGTAACATGCCTTAGAGATTTTCCTCAATTCCTTACTAGATACACTCTTATTTTCACACAAGAATTTCTGACTACACTCCCTATACTAGGTATATGTGAGAAAATTGATGTAAACATGAAACTAGTACTCACATATGTTTTTCAACAAAGAAGCAATTTCTGGAATTATTAATTCATGTATATATATGATCTCATGAATGGAATGCTACTACTTAGATGCGAGAACCAGTGACACCATATGCTCATATCAATTTCAAACTCCACAAATTGAAATACACAACACTCAAGATTGAAGTCAAGGGTTGTAACAGGGCTTGGGGTAATGGCTAACAAAGAAAGGATAGGAATAACAAACGTTCTTAAAGCGATAGCAAGCAAAGTAATGGAATCGACACTTGGAATTTACTTTAGAATGAAAAAATCAACATTTAAACACAAAGGGAAGATTCATGCAACACTTAGGATCGAATTCAATGCTTTGGACCCTTTCTTCAACAAACAACACTTTAGAGCTCTTTCTCATAAATTTTTCAACTCTTTTCACAACTTTTCTTCTTTTCATTCTATTTTCCACGAATTTTTCGTTTTCTTTTCCTTTTCTACCCGTGCCTTATGAAGGACTTTGGCACACACACACACAAGAATCACTTCCCCCACACTTGTTTTTCTGCAAGAGTTCAACAAAAGGAATTCCTTCTAAATTATGCTTTACTATGCTTCAAGAACAAGGGTATGGATGGTCCTAATCTAGGCTAGGTGAGGATAGTGTGGGTAACAAAGAACATAGGCAACACAAGGCTCAACGGGGTTAAACTTAAACACATAATGAACGGGATAGGCTTTTTGGCCTTTGGCTCACTAAACAACTTCATCTTGAATATGTGTTATGCAAATCAATAACATGCTTTGAATGAAATAGGCATGAGTTCTAGCATTTGGAACTAAATGATGAAACGCCTTCTAAGTAGCAACCAAGCAAATAACAATGAGATCATGCAACGACTTTAGAAAACAAAAAAATTGCACAGATTAATAACTCTCCAAATAAACGTCTAGGCACAAGTCTCTCAAGGATGTAACGTTAGTTTGAGTTCCTTCTTTCAAGCATGTTACAAAAAAAAACTGATTTTTCCTTTTATGATTCCATGTGAATTCATAAATTATAACCACAACCAAGCATACACCAAAGAGTAAATCAAATTTTCATCCATGTTTATAACTCTCTTCAACAGTCATGTAATTAAAATCCAAATCATCATCATTGTGTTGGAAGGTACCCTAAGACACAAACAAACACACAAAAACAACTCTTTTTGGGTGTTTCAAAACAATTTTTCAAATTTTTATGAGATTTTCGGATTTTTATGTCAAAACACACTAAAACACTTCAAAACAGCATAAAAACACTTAAAACAGCAAGGAACAACACTAGAAGTAACCGGTGATAAACTCCCACAAATTTCATGAAAAACAACTTGGTTACCCCCCCCACACTTAAATCAAACATTGTCCTCAATGTTTCAGGCATAAACTCACACAAAAACAAGCAAACAAACAAACAACGAATAAACATGACAAGTATGGCAAAGTAAAAACCAGACAGAGTAGAGTTTAAGAACGCAAATCTGGTTATGGAGAGATGATCTTGTTGACTTTCCACAGCTTTGATCTCGAACTGGGCTAGGGAACTTCTTAGCAAGGAAAATGAGACTTGATTGGTGGTGGTGATTTGATGGCCTTGTACGATGAGGCTTTGCTCTTTGGCGACTGATGCGTCCATATGTTGTTGAAGCTTCTCGAGCTCTTGGTTTCAACTCAGACTCATTCTGCTGGGTTGATTGAGTCTGCAGGCAGCATTCTTCTCTCCTTGTTTCTTTTGAACGGCAGGTAGGCACGAGGTAGAGGTGATGGTCTGTTTCTTTGTTCAATCTGTCCAAGTGCCGACCGATTGCTTTCTTTCTCCTTGTCTTGCAGGCAAGAGCAAGGGTGAAGGAAAAACATGCCATGAGATATCTTTGCCTTTGACTCTGATGGTATGAGATACTTTTGCTTTTGAAGAAGTATCTTTCCACAGGTTTATTCTTGAACTGGGCTGGGGAACTTCTTAGCAAGGAAAAGGAGACTTGATCTTGAAGATGAATTAGCACCTTGTCTCCACATGCTTCAAGGTATCATTTTCACTTGCCTTATCTGTTCTCCAGGCAGATGTGGCATCTTCTTCGGAAGTACATCAGCAGTTGAAGATGAGCACTCGAGAGCAATGCTAGGTAAGCAATCAGGAAGGAGTTCCAGGCAGTCGGTTCTTAGATCGGAAGATTGACACCAAGTGCTGGCTGATTGCTCGCTTTCTCCTTGTCACAAAGACAAGGAAAATGACTGGGAGAAAGCATGATATGAGATACTCTTGCTTTCAACCTTCATGATATGAAATACTTTTGCTCTTGATGACTTGTTTGCAGAGGTACCCCAAGGGATGAGAAACACAGAGTAACTCGAGAGGCTTCGTTGGGAATGCATTTTCGGAGATGAAGAAGGATTATGTATGTCTGCCTTGCTATGGAGGGTGAAGGACGACATTTATTGGAATTAATAACCGGTACTAGTCTTTCACTCTTATCGGCACCCGTTGGATGATTGAACAGTAAACTTCACATGCTTTCTACTTCACCAGAAATCTTCGACAGATTGCTCGTAATTTCTGCAAGGTTGAGTGTGCATGTGACAGATGCTGACACGTCTGGATAAAGCTGATGCCTCTTCGATATCTGGAATCGGCGCTTCGACAAACTGCCCGTGATTTCTGCAAAGCTGAGTTTGCGTGTGATAGGTGCTGACGAGGCTGAAAAAGACTGGTGCCTCTTCGATATCTGGAATCGGCTCTTCGACAAACTACCCGTGATTTCCGCAAAGCTGACTCTGCATGTGACAGATGTTGACACGTCTGGAAAAGCAGATGGTTGGAATCGGCGCTTCGACAAACTGCCCGTGATTTCCGCAAAGCTGAGTTTGCGTGTGACAGGTGCTGACGAGGCTGAAAAAGACTGGCGCCTCTTCGATATCTGGAATCGGCGCTTCGACAAACTGCCTGTGATTTCCGCAAAGCTGAGTTTACGTGTGACAGGTGCTGACGAGGCTGAAAAAGACTGGCGCCTCTTCGATATCTGAGATCGACCCGTGGTTTCTGAGTAGCCCAGCTTTTGAGAAAGCAGACTTCTCTTCGGTCTCTGAGCTTGCCTCTTCGATTTCTGAAGCTCCGCCGAGTGCTGATTTTTAAAGAGAGGCACGCATCACATTCCGAAACACACTTGAATTTTCCACCTGTAGAAGCTCCCTACTTGTACTTCTAAGAACTTGATTTGTCCGACCTCTTCTTTTTCTTCACACCTTCGAAAATGTCTTGCCCTTCTGACCGTCGCCTTAACTTGAATGTTGGGGAAGATATTGATATGTCTTCTCCAAACAACATTTGGCAGCCGTCCTTCGTATCCCCAAATGGTCCTCTTACAGTTGGGGATTCCATGATGATGAATGATACAACAGCTTCGGTGGTGGCCAAAAATCTTCTCACTCCTAGAGACACTAGGATACTTTCCAGGCGGTCCGACGAACTGGCTGTTCAAGACTCTCTGGCCTACAGCGTCCGATGTGCAGGCTCAATATCAAACATGGGCCAGCGCCTTCTTGCTCGATCTCGTCAGGTTGAGTCGTTGATGGCTGAAGTGGCAAGTCTTCGGCAAGAGGTCTGAGTGCTTAGGCATGAGAATAAAGAGTTGCACATGCTCGCAACTAATTATTCAACAAGCATGAAGAGGAAGCTTGATCAGCTGCAGGAGTCCGAAGTGCGGATTCAGAGTGATCATCAGAGGTTTGTGGCGTTACTCCAGAGGCAACTTCTGCCTTCGTCTTCTGGCGCTTCACCAAGTGTTGAGGCTTCGAAAAATCAGACTCTGGCGCTTCGTCTTTCTGGAGGTCCGTCAAATGCTGAGGCACCGCCTAACCAATGAAGGCTCATTCCTGCTTGTTTGCATTTTCTTGTATTTTTCTACCTTTCTACCTAATGTTCATCTTCCACGAAAATTAATGTAAAAATACTTTGCTTACCTGTCAAATTTTCAAACATAAACCCACACCAAAAACAATCAAACAAGCAACAAATAAAAATTGACAATCAGGCAAAATGAAAATGCAGAAAAGGGAAGGTTTTTAGAAACGCAAAACTGCTTGTGGAGCGATTCAAAAATCTTCCTCATTTGAATACATGGGTTGCCTCCCAAGAAGCGCTTTCTTTAACGTCGTACAGCCGGACGATACTCCTTTGAGGCTTCATTGGACCCCACGGCATGGAGGGGTGCTTTAGATCTTTGAATGGAAGAGGATAATGATCCTTCCTGATTTTGATGTTTTGCTTCCCTAAATCAGCATGAACTCTTCCACCACGTCGAATTCGATTAGGTATCTGCACCATACAAGGTAACAACCTATTAGTTGAAATGGGAATCGAAATTGGAATAGGTGGCTTACCTATGTACGGCAAAGAAGTGGCAGCACAATGAACAGATGCACAAGGGGTGCTTTCGGCCAGATTTGGTGATTTCAAGGTTTGGGCCGTGCACTTCTTGTTGTTCACTCCAATTCCCTCCTCGATGGTGGTTCGGGGTACATTCTTCTTGATTAGTGTTGAACATTCCTGCCCTATATTTTCAATTATATTAATGGCACAACAAGAACGAACATCATTAGTATTCTCAACCGATTCAGAAATCTTAAAGTTAATCATATCACCACCAAATGCCATAGTTACTGCTCCCTTGGCCACGTCAATCTTGGTTTGAGCCGTTTTCATGAATGGTCGTCCAAGTAAGAGTGGTGATGGTGGAGAGTGGGTTGAGTCCTCCATATCAAGCACATAGAAATCTGCAGGAAAAATCAAGTGGTCTACCTGCACCAAAACATCTTCCAACACTCCTTTGGGATATGCATTAGATCGATCGGCTAATTGAATAATAACACCATCATTTTTAAGCTTTCCTAGATTCATAGATGCATAAACAGAATATGGCATGACATTTATAGATGCACCTAAATCTAACATAGCATGATCAAACCTCGTATTGCCAATAACACAAGGGATAGTGAAACTACCTGGATCTTTGCATTTAGGTGGCAACTTTCTTTGCAACAATGCAGATACATTCTCACTTACGTGTACCACCTCTTTCTCCCGAATCCGTTTCCTTGTTGTACAAAGCTTCTTCAAAAACATGGCATACTTCGGGATTTGCTTTATAGCATCAAGGAGTGGGATATTGACATGCACCTTCCTAAACGTCTCAAGAACATCTTTCTCCTCTTCTTCGTTCTTGGCTTGCAAAAATCCGCTAGGAAACGGTACATTCGGAGGAATGACATTAGAATTAACTTGAATTGGACCTTCCTTACCTATGGTGGCCGAATTGGAATGCTTAGGTGGTTGCGGCAAGGGTGTTTCTACCCTTGCCATGGCCTTTGCTTGGTCCTCTTCCTCAATTTGCAACTTCTCGTCCTCCTTGGGGGCAGATTTCGATGGTTGTGGCTCAGTTCCAACTTTTTTTCCACTCCTTAGCATGATTGCCTTGGCAGATTCAAAGCCTCCTTTCGGATTTACAACGGTTGAACTAGGAAGTTTTCCTTGTTCTCGGAATTGGCCCACAAACTCCGCAATCTGCCCTACTTGCTTCTCCAACTCGTCCACCTTCTTGTCCTTAATTTGCATACTCTGCGCCATAGAAGTTAGTAATTGAAAAATCTGATCATTATCAATAGAAGAACCTGATTTGTTTTGGGCAGGTTGTGATTGGGATTGAGTTGGTGCAAACGGCCTTTGATAGAAACCCGGGGGTTGTTGCCTAAATGTACTTTGTTGTTGGCTTTGTTAGGGTTCTCGCCATTTGAAATTTGGATGATCCCTCCATCCTGGATTGTATGTATTAGAAAAGGGATCATTTCTAGGTTGATTTTGATCTTGAAAACCAGTGGCGTGTGCACTTTCCCAACCTCCATTTTCAATTAGTTAAGGGCATTGCTCCGAGGGGTGTCCTTGCATAGAGCACAAGCCACAAACCTTTGGCCCTTGCATCTTGTTTCCTTCAACAACCTGTGACACAAGAAGAGTAAGATTGGCCAATTGAGATTGTATTTCAGAAATTGCACTTACCTCATGCACTTGTTGCTGCCGTGGGATGCTTCTTTGTCCAACACCTTCGTATTGTTGAGCATTCAACGCTCGATTAGCAATCAATGTTTTTGCAGCCGTGGGGGTCTTGTCCACCAAAGCTCCTTCTGCTGAGGCATCTAGCATTTGACGTTCGATTGGTAGAAGCCCCTCGTAGAAGTATTGTAGAAGAAGCTCCTCCTTCATTTGATGTTGTGGACAAGAGGCAACAAGAGATTTAAAACGTTCATAATAACTAGGAAAAGATTCACCTTCATTTTGTTGAATTCCACTTATCCTTTTTCGTAGAAGAATGACTCGAGAAGTTGGGAAAAACTTCTCCAAGAAAGCCCGTTTCATGCTCTCCCAAGATGTGACCGTTCCGGGAGCTAATTCATACAACCAATCTTTCGCCTTTTCCAAGAGAGAAAAGGGAAAGGCCTTCATCTTCAATATGCTCCGGTCAACATTCATTGGAGTCATGCTTGAACACACCACCTCGAACTCTTTCAAGTGCTTGTTAGGATCCTCCATGGACAACCCATGGTACTTAGGAATGTGATGCAACAAACTTGATTTCAATTCGAACTCATCCGTCTTCCCTAGGGCAGCCATGGGGTATTGGATGCATAGAGGAGAGGCATTGTCCAATCCCGAAGCGGAAAGCTCCTTGATTGTTCGATTGTCCGCTGCCATGTTGGGATCTTCCTCTTCTTCTTCAAGTGGATGTTCTTCAAACTTAGGTTCAGGAATAGGTGGGTTACGATCTTGTTGATTCCTATTCCTTCTCAAAGTCCTCTCAAAATCGTCGTCAAAGTCCAAGATATGCTCACGAACCAGATGAGAACTCCGAGTCATAAACTAGTACCTAAAACAAGAAAACAAACAAGGGCAGTAACTAACATAAAAACACACGCAAATAAACAAAAAGAAATAACAAGGGATTAGCAAAGTTGCTAATCCCCGGCAACGGCGCCAAAAATTTGATGCGAAATATATAAGCACACAAATTAAACCCTCTTTTTATCAATTGTAGCAAAGTATGTAAGTAGGGATCGTTCTAGGCCGGGGATTAGGAGGGATTGCCAAATCACTTGAAACTGACTCAAAATGTAAAAACAAAGTTTAAAACACTAAACTAGACTCAAAGAATGCAAAACTAAACTATAAAACACCAAAACAAACCAAAAGACTCAAAACAGCAAATAAACACTCAAAACTGCCTTAAAAACACTTTCTGGGCAGTTTTGAACACCTAACACTAAATTGGACGAAATTGGGTTATGACTTGACTCAAGACACTTAAAAACACAAACTAAATTGATTTCTAACTAATCTAACACTTCAAAATAAATGGGGATTGAGTTTTGACGAAAATTGAAAACAAGAACAAACTTTGTAAATTAAACAGATTCTAAAACGAATTTGATAAAAGTGAATGGATGGAAAGCTAGCTAAGGGGTTCTTCTCCACACATGTCACACTTGCATACAAAACGATTTCCAATTGCTTCTCAATAAACCATGAATTCCCAACGCCCCAAATTAACCGTAAATTGCACTAATTAACCCTCAGATTTTCCTAAAGTTATCGAATTGGATGAATTGCATACGACAACCCAAAGCATTCCTCACAAGTTCCGTGCATGAATTGCATAACAAAGATACAAGCAAAGATCATTAAGTTCTATGAAAATCATAAGCATTGGCGAGGCACTCGTTACTATGAATTGCATGAAACTTATGCCAAGAATTTACTTAACACGATTGTGATCAACAACCTTTACTACTTTTGAATATAAGTTCATAACGATTAGGTGAAATTCCCTTATATCCTAGCATTAAACTTATGCATGAAAATTAAGCGTGCACTCTCAACCAACACACATAAATCAGTTTTAATTCATGTAGATAAGTAAATTGAATTCACAACTTATGAAACCCAATTGAAAGTAATCAAATCATATAGCAAGCATAAACATGGTTTCAAATTCCCCCCTAGCTAAGGGGGGTTTAGTTTCTCATACTTACAAAGCAAAGATAAACAAATTTAGACATTAAAAATAAAAGAAAGAAAACACCTAAACGCTCCAACGATCCAAGTTGGACAGCAAGCACATCCAAGCACTTTCCTTCCCTTCCTTTGCTACGGCACAAGGTGTTGGTGAGTGTTGAAGGTTTGTTTGTATGGAGGAATGGATGTGAGGATGAATGGTGTGGCTGATTGTGTTTTTGGTGTAGTGTAATCTCCCTAGTTGTGGTGAAGGGGGGATGTATTTATAGGCTAGGGAGATGAGTGTATGGAGTTGTAATGAGTGGATGTAATGGGTGTAGTGGGTGAGTGTTGTGGTAATGAGTGGATGTAATGGGTGTAGTGGGTGGATGTTTGGTAATGAGTGGATGTAATGGGTGTAGTGGATGAGTGTTTGGTAATGAGTGGATGTAATGGGTGTAGTGGGTGAGTGTTGTGGTAATGAGTGGATGTAATGGGTGTAGTGGGTGGATGTTTGGTAATGAGTGGATGTAATGGGTGTAGTGGATGAGTGTTTGGTAATGAGTGGATGTAATGGGTGTAGTGGGTGGATGTTTTGTAATGAGTGGATGTAATGGGTGTAATGGATGGATGTTTGTAGTTGTAAGTCAACACACTTGCACACACACATGCTGATTTCTAGCCATCTAATCTTCAAAAACGTCCATCCTCATGTCTCCATGCTTGCACTATCCAATCTTGGCCCAAAAATGCTCCAAAATGCACTTTCTTGCCAACTTTGTTATTATGACCTACAAACACACGAAAATAGCTTAAAATACATAATTAACTAAGAAATAACAACACAAATGCACAAGAACAAGCTAACTAAGTCGCATAAATATGCTCCTATCAATAGTCCTCATATGGACTATATAGTCATTTTAGGTCTTAGGATGATTATGAACCATTTGATTTGATCCAACACGAGCCTTCTGTTGGACCTTGGGTCTAAGGTAGGTAGTTGTTGATTTTAGTTACGCGTTTAATCTAATTAAACCGTCATTTCCTATTGGGTGTTGGACCCAACTATTCTTATTGGGCGTTGGACCCAACTATTCCAATTTACATTCAAATCTAAACTACTTAACCCAAACATTCATAATGTAAAACAGCCAATCGCATAGCTCAATTATCGAGGCCTTGGTTCATAATCACCCTTTTCTTAATCAATCACATTAACTAAGAAAGCAATTTAAACACTTGGTTTTCGGATTCATAAAATTGATTTAAATGGAACTAAATGAAATGAAAATTCAATTCTCATTAAAGAGACAAAACCATTTTGTTATCATCATAATTTGGGCCGAAAATGCAATGACCTCAACCATTGGGCCACAATGCAAAAACAAAAACTTTTGGGGTCACTTTGTAAAATCACAAAATGACACACCCTGACCGAAGTCGAGACGTGTTGGCCTTCACGTGACCGTGACGTAGCCTTGTGCGCAAAGCGGAAGCGATGAAGAGTAAGAGAATACGAACAATTTAAAACCAAGCAACTAGCAATCCCTGTTAAGAAATGATGCTAGTGAAAGTCTAAGTGTATAAATACGCTTTCAGAGCAATAAGAAAGTCTAGTTGCAGTCAAGTAGGACAATTACTAAGATATAACACCCGAAGGTGAATCCTACTTTTTCAGATTCTGTCAGAACACCGTTGGATTCCTCGTGGCCACCAAACTCTACTACCTAAGACCTGGAGGGGTGAAAAACAAAGTTGAGTGGGTCAGTAAAACACATTTACACGAATACCTTATTTTCCTTTGAATATACTAACCCCTCGCCGTAAAACAAGTATATAGATACTTTCCCAGAAAATAGAATACATAAATGTGTATACATCTCAAATCATGCTCAATAATCAAGATTCATATTTGTATATTTATATGCCATGCGTATGCCATGCCCAATAACAAAAAAATTCCAAAAGTAAGCCATGTGATGCAATTCACAATAACCCTCTGCTAGCCGAAGTCACCTCACGTGATCTATAAGGCGGAATCTAGAGCTCATCTCAATCATATATCTCATCATATCTCATCATATCTCATCATATAAATCATCATGTGTATATATATCTGCACACGAGTCGGAACCACCTCGTGTGGTCTGATCGACAAGACTGGGTGTAAAATAATAATAAGCTCTAGTGCTACGATCATGTGAAGACTATGCAAATAATCGCGGGTCACCTATGAGTCGGACCCACTCAAAGTGGTCTATACGACAGGACTATGCACCTAACTTGGATCCAAGATGAGCGTGTGGTGTGGGAGGTGAACATCACGTGAAAGACTGGCCCCTAACTCTGGGCGGGAGCACTAACACCGGGGTGCAGATTATGAGCTCTAATATACATCTCAACATCATCATCATCATATCTCATAACCATTATCAGCATAACGTACTCACCTGTAGCTTACCTGGGCCTCCACAGCACCATGCAACAATATGCATAATTATGATAATGCATATACTAAAATATGAGGCATATATGACATGGCATTTAAATCACATTTCCTTTAAATACATTTTCTGGGAAAAACGTCATGTATATATATATATATACTGAAAATAACTGCCCACTCATAGATATGCAGCTGGGTCGTAACCCCCATGCCTAGCCTGGCTACGCTCGTCCTCCGGATAGGTCTCGCCTATAGGAGAAGTATTGAAATAACGTTATTTTAAAGCACATATACTAAACTATGTAATAATTTCTTAGTGCGATGACAGCTCAAAGAACAACTATATCACCATTAGGTTGAAGTTGAGATGACTCTTGTAGCTGGGAGAATAATCATGTACAACTCAATGACATCTAAAACCCACACACGTCAAGCGACTGCCGAATTGGCTCTCATCGCTCACGTGTTTCCCTATGTCCTCTGAAGCATGTCCAGGGAGGTGAAGAACAAACCTTGGCCCATCATGGTGAGTCAAAGGTCCCCACAGCAAGACAACGGGTGAATTCAAATTTTATTGAATTGTTAGTGAGTTTAGTTAAATGATTGAATTGTCTGAGAATTGGTTCTGAAACATGTTGAATTGTTGTATGGCACTGGGGGAATTGCAGTATTTTCACTTTAAAAGTGATTGAGTTCTTGTTTACTGGCCTTCCTTTGGAAGGAATTACGCCTGGAAACGTCTGAGTTTCGACTCAAGATGGCAATCGACATGGTTCACAGGGCTCAAAATGTATAGTGAGTGGTGCATCATTGACAATTTTAGTTTAGCAACAATTTAGTATAGATTGTGGATGTTTGTAACTGATTTCTCCATATTATTACATCTTTCATTATCTATTTCCCTTACGTTTCATTATTGTGTGAAAATTGCCGAAACCAACCTTTATGTGTCATGAAGTTTTGTGACAGTGTATCAAACAATCGTTTGTGTGTTATGAATGTTTGTGAACATTTATGAACATAAACTTATGTCTTATGAAGCTGTGACAGTTCTAGCAACCAACCCCTGTGTGTTATGAAGATTTGTGAATATTTATGAAACATTTCTAGTTATCATTCACAAATAATACTAGAAGCATACATTTAGCGATAAAAAAAGCAAATTTATTAGGTCAGGATTGGAAGTTCGACTATTGGTTGTTACACACCCAACAATTAAAGGAAATTTGACAAAATGCATTGTAATCTAAACACCCAATGAAACATTACATCAAACAATACAAACATAAAGTAAACCATCTAAACCTTAAAACTTAAACCATCTTAAACGTTAAACTTAAAACCTAAACCTTAAAACTAAACAATATAAACCTTCATATGAAAATGAACTCCTTCATCACTGGTTTTCACACACGGCCTGACTACAACCTGCACCTTCACTTGATGGATATCTTCTTCTTTTTCTAGGAGGAGCCTCAACCAAATCAGTGACTATCATGTTGTTGTCATCTGGACCCACTCTTGACTCATCCTCAACACCATCTTCCTTAATAATTCCTGGTTGAGGGAAGCAAAGGATTAGATCATCCTCCATGTCTAGCAATGTGAGGCAATAATCCTTAACACCATCCTCCGGCAACACGTTTGGATCATCCCCAAACATCCTATCGCATGAACCAACTGACATCCATCTCTTCCTGATCAAATCCATAGTTCTCTACTATCCTTCTCCCATAATAAAAGCAAACCTTAAACAACTTTTCGTAACTGAGGAAAGTTGGCAACACCTCATCCTCATTCACTACTAGAACCTGCTTAGCAGCAGATGAACATCCACATCTATTAACACCCTAATGGCCATTGCATTAAGGGAATTAATAGATGCATCTTCAAGCCTTACAAGATGGCCTATGAGTTGAGTGATGTTCTACATGATTTCTACCTCCCTAAACTACATTGGTATCTGATAGATTTTAACCCACACCCTTAAGAAAGTTATAGATTTTGATTCCCTAAAGTCTTCCATCTACCTTTCTAAGTGAAACATTTGGCCCCTGACATACCAAGGACGTCCCTACAGTATGTAATCCACTTCATCTTCATCGATGAACTCTAACACAAACCAATTGCAGCCAAAATAGTCCATAAAGAAGGTATTTTTAACACCTTCAGTCCAACATAAAGTGGTTCGCTGTGGATGACCTCACCTTTGTTGAGTATTCCCAAACATTTTCGCCATGAAGACCCTCCTCTTCATATGCTCCACGTTAGTGGTGGAGAGGACGTTGGTGTCAACCCTTGTGACACCCCTTTCGATTGTGAACTTACAATTTTAACTTTGGACGACCATTGAAGGTTCTTCGTGGTTAGGAAATTGGAATGGGTTTGCCCACACATGAGGTTTGGGCGTGGAGATTGATCTTCTAGGCGGGAGGAAGTTGCAGCAAGTAGGAAGTTGTGAGCCATTGCAACCTTGTAAGAATAACTTCTAGTTTGTAGTTTGGGGTTTGAATGAAGAGATAACAAGGGTGGTTATGTGATGCACAAATAAGAGGACCAATAAAGAGAGGTTTATGGTGACATGTAGAAGCACAAGAACAAGCAACTAATGATTGCAAATGTTGCAGTTATGTGTGCAATATTGCAGTTATGTGTATATAAACAGAAAAAGGGATAAACATGCACATAGGGGAAATGAAAAGGCTCCATTATAGGTATTGCATATGGATCCCTAGCACATTTCGTGTATATCCTCCTCACATTAGGTTTCCAACCGAAGAGGTGGTAAGTGGCAGTTATTCCCACCATTGGGTTTCCCAACCTGGGTGTTTATGATGAAGCCGTCAATTTATTACTCTTCACATGATGGTTTGTGAAATGTTATGACACTAAAGCCTACATAAGAAAACACCCCCTAGCAAAAAACCCCAAACATGTTGATGTGGGAGGATATAATTGGGTCTCCATTATAAAACCAAATCGTGAAGCCAAAGTCAACCTTCCAAACCACTTGATTGAACATGTGGGTGGCTAAGATTTACCATGTTTTCAAAAATTCATCATCACACTGCATTGCAGCCTAAAATTATCCACATAGGTGACTAAGATTTACCATGTTTTCAAAACTCTTGGGGATGCCACATGGAATTACATGTGTAATAATAGTATTTTGTAAATAAAATTAATAAAAAAGGTAAAAATATCAAAAAAGTTTGGAGACGCTCGGGATAACATCCTATACAATATGATCGGGTTCATATGGAAAAATTGGTTTTTAGAACAATCGAAGTGGTTGTGAACAGTGATTCTACTAAGATAGGGAAAAAATTTCAGAAAAAATAAAATAAAAATTAAATTTTAAAGGGGAAAATTGTGAAGAAATATTGGAAACACTCGTACTGACAAGGGCTACAACTTTGCTGAAGGATTCAACTCGAAAGCCTTAACCCATCATGCAAAAATTAAAGTGACCAATACTAACTGTTTGATTATTGTTTTACGCTTACGCCTTGATTGGTCATTGTCGTTAGGGTTTTTAGGTAATTTCCTTTCCAAAGTTTTATCTTTTGGTGGAATGCAAGAGATGAACGGTTTGGATCATTGACATAACGTTCGGAAATTTGTGGGTTGCTCAAATATTGCTTGGGTTACTCCAATTCCTCCACTTTGCACCTCCAATAAACCCACTTGTTTACTTATGGAAATACTGGCCTGCGCACATTGTTCAATCATTGCCTTCTTTTCCTTCGGAACTCCACAATGTGATCTAAATAAGCGTGGCACTTGACATAGGGTGGTTGTGTCCTTCATTGAAAACTGTTATAGCAAATGTTTCACAAACAATTCCCTTATTAAGTGCAAGTTTTGCTTTGCACTTAGTTCTAGCATCTCCCCTCTTACTTTTCTTATTAGGTTTGGATTAGCATCCACCCCTTTCTTGTCTTGTTTGCAACAAACAAATTATTTCCTTAACCAACATTCACTAGCACTGGACTTTTTACTACAATGCTTCTGAATCCCATACCCTGCTGCAAGTGCATAATTGTTGTAAAAAGCATACCCTTCATCGAACGATTCAAACTCCTTTTTTTTTCGCTTTCAACTCATCGTCTACCGTTGGAAAAACTAATTCAACCCTCCTGGCACCAGATTGATCCCCTGTATCTATATCTGCTATTTCCACCATAATTTCTACTATTTCTAACTCATCCCCCATCGAGTTACACTTCTATGTTTACCTGCTACAAACATACACAACTTATCACAACCTAGCACAAGTTTTGCACCCATATGTCTAAAATCTAATTCCACGATGTCAACCCACCATTATTGTGGTGTAAAAAATAATCAAGAGGCGACACGTGGATTCTAGGGTTAAAAGGACAAAATTACCCTTGAGGAGAAATTAAATTCCTACGCGAGTGCATCCAACAATCATCCCACAATCAAGTCAAAAGTGCCCAAAATAGGTATTTATTCAAAACCTATTTCATCCATCCTCATCAAATCTTCTCCACATGGTAACCCCCAAAACATTCCTTTCAAATTATATTAATTAGCTAATTAATTGATTTATTACCTAATTAATCTAGTAATTGGCTAATTAACTACCAATTACACCCAAAAATGCCACAAAGGGCAGGTTACCATCTCTCCAAAGGGGGCCGACCATGCCTTATATATACTGCCCCATTTTCTTTAAATACCTAAGTTCTACATTGTGACAGCCCATCCCTGATTTTAAGACTTTTTAAAGTTTTAATAAAGGATTTTACAAAAATGCCCTTTGAGGCATGCGCATTATTCGAGGTTAATCGTTGTGTCGTGCCATCTAAGATTTGTTTTCTTGACATATCCTCGTAGTACTCGTCGCTACGGAAGTGTGGGCATAGACGGTTCGTGATTTGGAGTTATAACGAAAAAGATTTTAAAGTTTGAAGTTCGGGCATTTTATGAATTTTATTATAAAAATTTGGTGTGCCATTTGGATGGCCCAGATTAAAGGAAATCTGAAATGGATGGCTCGGAAGTAAGGGAAGGAAAATAAAAATTGAAAGATGAAGGAAGGTTTTGTGTGTGTGTGTGTGTGTGCGTGACTGGTGGAGAAAAGAAGAAAGAGGATTGGGCAAATCTGCCCAACTAGAAGGAAGAAGAAGACAGCTCCGGGAGAGTTTCGAGAGAGCGGCTGGGAAAATGGGGAGAAGAGAGAGAAGTTTCTGGCCAATTAGAGAAGGCAAAAGGAGGAAAGGAGAGAGGGCGAGAAGCAGAGGAAGAAGAACAGAAATGGGTTTTCAACCTACGACCCTCGTGACCCGGTGGGTTTTCCACCCGTTTCCGTTGAAATTTCTTCATTTTTCCGGTGAGTTACTTAAAACCATCACTTGGAAAACCCTCTGTGATCTTCCCTCTTCCTATTACACCCCAAAAATCAAAGAATCTGGCCTTGAGATTGGATGAAACCGTACGGTGTGTGCGGTGGCTTAGTGTACAAATTCTTCAAATCTTGAAACGTTTTCTTTCAATTACTAACACCATTAGCATTCCCTTAGGACCTGGAACAAAGCCCAAGCATTAGTTGGAGCATCGGAGTGGTTTTGGAGGTCGAATTGAAAACACCCATTTCTAGGGTTCTTCACGGGTTTGATGAAATTGGAGCCTTTCCAGGCCAAATTGGCCTTGGCCACAGGTATATAGTTTACTCTACTCATTGAGATCTTCATTTCTGTAAATTTTGGTAGTTTTTGGAAATAGTTGGATTTTCAGGCGAGCCGGGGCGGCCGACCGCCACCCACGGCGGCGCGTGGCCAGTGAGCCACCAAAGCTATTTTTAGGCCATAATTCATGCTGTAATTTCAGTTTTGGTGAATGAATGACGTATGATGATCATTCGAACCTAAATTCGTTACGATGCGTGGTAAGGCCAAAATATGAATTGACGATCCGACAGTTGGATTGTCACCAAACTTTGATACGTTGTAATACGTAATATTTGAGGATTATAGGAACTTACGGATTGGGAATCCGATTTACGGATCTTTCGGAATTGGAGTTGTAGGTTCATAAGATAGAATGTTAACCGTCACTTGGTTTTGGCAATTGACGGAGATCCGACCGTTGGATGGTAATGAAATTTTAGGGTGTTGTCCTAGAGGTATATTGTAGATCTCTAGAGTTTCAAATCGGAAATCTGAGTTGCAAATCTTCCGGATCGAATTACGTAGTGACCTATTTTATATAAGTTATATTCTATCGATATGATTTCTGAGGCATGTCTTGATGATTATTCTAGGCGGCGATCGTCATGATGCCTTGATGTGTTGTGCTAGGGAGTGATAAGCTCATATTTATACATATTTTACATCAAATTCTCTTGTCTTTTCTTAGTTATTTCCTCATATTTTTGTACTATTTACTTTGTTTTTGTATTTTATAGAATTTATCTAGCTAAGAAAATAAAAATAACACAAGTGTGATTTTAAGTAATAAATTCGTCATTTTTACCTTGCTCATTTATTTTATTGTTGTAACTGAAGAAAACATTTTGGCAGAATAATTAAAGGAGGGCCAGCTTAAAAGAGTGAGACAGGCGCAGGAGCACTGGGGCACAAATGAATAATGAAGAGAAAAGAATAATAAGAGAAGGCAGCGTGGGCTGCTGATGAGTGGAAAACAAAAGAAATAATAAGAAAGAATAAAGGAAAGAAAAGAGGAAGTCAGCGTGGAGAGCACTGCAGACATCAGTGGGCTGCATTGGAGTGGGCAGCGTAAGAAAAGCAGAAAAAAATAAAAGGGAATCAAAGCTGGCAGTGTCGGCATAAAGAAGAAAGTGCAGCGTGCTAGATATATAATAGAGAGATATAGAGGGATTAAGCCTCGGGGAGGGGAGTGGAAAGAAAGGGCAGGCTGCCTTTGGCAGCTTGCGAGTGAGACACGCGGAGAAGGAAGAAGGCTGCCCTTGGTAGCTTGTACAGCAGGTCAGCGCAGGCAACGTGTTGGCAGCTGGGAGACGAGGAAAGGGAGGTCGCGGCGGAAAGAAGGAAGCAGAAATGGAGTGCTGCCTTTGGGCAGCGTGAGGAGGCCTCGGCATAAATAAAAGAAGGCACACGGCCTAGGGGAGGGTGGTGCTGACAAGTCAGCAAGATCAGTCTCGGCCTGGGAGTTTGTAAAAGAGAAGCTGCCTAGGGAGAAAACCGTGAGAAAGCTGCGGGAAGGAAGAAACAAAGGCAGACACGGACTTACGCACAGAAGCTTAAGCTTCCTCATTCGGTTTAATCCTCCAATTCACATTTTATTTTATGTTTTAATTTAAGAATCATGTGTAATTAATTTCTGTTTAGTTAGAGGTGAATTTGAAACCATGGATAAAAGTTTATTATGATTTGATTTACTCCAGTTATGAATTCTTGATCGTTGGATGTGGTTTATTTTTCTGTGTTGATTAATAACTTGTTTATGTATGTGGGTTAAGGGTCGACACTTAATTTGCATGCTTAGACTTGATGCTAGGATATAAGGGAATTTCACCTAATCGTTATGAACTTATATCCATGAGTAGTAAAAATCGCTAGTCACGATTGTGTTTAGTAAACCCTAGGTTGGATTAACATGCGTATTCCATAGTTATGAATGCCTAGTCAATGCTTATGATTTCCATTGAACTTAATGATCTTTGATATGTCTCTCTATCATGCGTATTCCATAGTTAGGGAACTTGATAAGAATAATTTGGTTGTGATGCGTATCCCGTCCAATTCAATGAAACTAGGGAAATCTGAAGGTTAATTTAAGCGGACCTAATTAACTTGGAGCGTTGTCATTTATTCGTTTGTTGAAGTCATAACTGGGAATCAAATTATATGCATTTGTTCATGTGTGGATAAGGACCCCTCTAACTAACGTTTCGTCATTTTATTTCTATAAAATATATTTTCTTTGAAGTTTGTTTTTAAATTTCTGTTTTAAAATCAATTTCGTAAAAAATCAATCCTCCATTTATTTTAAAGTGTTAAATTTATTAGAAATAATTTTAGTGTGTTTTCTAGAATTTTGAATTATTTTGAGTCTTTTGATTTGTTTTAGATTATTTGTTAGTTTTATTTTGAGTTATTCTAGTTAAGTGTTTTGAGTCTAGTTTAGTGTTTTAAATTTTGTTTTTACGTTTTTAATTTAATTTTACTTTGGTTAGCATCCCTAGTTAATCCCCGGCCTAGAACGATCCCTACTTATCCATATACTACAATTGTCACAAATAGGGTTTAAATTTGTGCGTTAAGTAATTTTCGCATGAGGGAGTTGTAGGGCGAACTCCAGGTGAGTGGGCAGTTTTGTTTTCCGTATATACCTATATAAATGAGATTTTACCCAGAAAATCAATTTAAGTGAAATGTGATATGAAATGCGTTATGAAATGCCATGCAAAATATATATCTATTTTATTTATGCATTAGTAATTGCATACATGCATGATTGGTGATGCGGACGCACAGGTAAGTGCCAGGTAAGTTCATAAATTAAAATTATGAGATTGTTGGGTTGATGTGATTGAAAGCTCATAAACCTGCACTAGGGTGATTATGATTTAGCAGAGATGTGATTCAGGCCTGTAAATATATTTAGTCACCCCCGCACCATATGCTCACATTGGATCCAATTTAGGTGCCCAGTCTTGTCGTACAGACCACTCGTAGGTGGTTCCAACTCGTAGGTGACTGGCGATTTATCGCATAGCTATCAGGAGAGGATAGCGTGAGCATAACTATATTACACTCAGTTCTGTCGTACAGACCATTTTAGTGGTTCTGACTCGTGTCCAGTGTAGTGCCGTACTGGTCACTTGTGGTGACTCCGGCTAGATTGATTGATGAGATTGATTATGAGCTATAGTTTCAGTCGGGCTGATCACTCGGTTGACATGTTATTATTTATGATGAACTTACTTCACTGATATACTTATATGATATGATGAAATATATTTTGACATGGCATATACTTTACATATCACTATTTCTGAGCTGGTTTTGAGATAAGTAATTATATTTTTATATTCCTAGGAAACTATACAGGTTTTACGAAGAGGGGTTACCACGTTATGAGAAATGTTTTGTCTTTGAAAATACTTGTTTTACTGACCCACTCAACTTTATTTTTCACCCCTCCAGGTTCTAATTAGCTGAGTATGGTGGCCACGAGGAATCCAACGGTGTCCTGACAAAATTCACCAAAGTAGGATTTACCTTCGGGTGATATATCTTAGTAATTGTCCTACTCGACTGCAGCTAGACGTTCTTTTTACTCTGAATGTGTATTTATACACTGAGTTTCACACTAGCATCATTTCTTAGCTAGCATTGCTAGTGTTTCGGCTTTTATTTATTCGTAATTCTATTTATATTTTTAGCTTCCGCACTGTGCAAATGGTTACGTCACTCGCACGTGATGGCCAGCACGCCCTGCTTTGGGACGGGGTGTGTGAGTTGGTATCAGAGCCTAGGTTGCGGTCCTGTATATCTTGAGAATTTCGTAGTGTCTTCTGTCAGAACTATACCGCCTCGTAGAGAGCCACATCATTCAGATGAGCTTAATTTCGCTGATATAGCTCAGTTAGGAGAAGCTATTGCTAATATGATTCAGTCTATTACCCAAAGGATTCTTCTTGAGACTGTGTATAAATTGAAGCTGAATCATTAAATGGAAAATGAAGGACTTAAGGGAGCAGAGCGTTGGCTTAATCATTTGGAAAAGACGTTTCGGTTTATACAAAGTCAAAGGAATCTTTCTTTTGAAAGGTAGGTCGAGACGACTACCTGGTTTCCATGTATCAAAATTGCATCCTGGTGGAGACAGGAGTCTTATACGATGTCACCGGAGGAAACAGCTGATTGAGAATTGTTTAAAGAGTTGTTTAAGAAAAGGTTTATTCCTCCGGCATATATGGATGGTAAGAAACAAGAGTTTACAATTTGAGACAAGGAAAAGAATGAGAATCAAAGGAAAGATGACCAAGGTAAAGGTCATGTGTCTTAAGAACCTCGCAAGACTTAGGGCTTCAAAAGAAGTGGAGTTAATTCTAGTTCTTCCAACAGAGGTTTTAGTACCATTGGTCAGATGCGAGGTGGTAGATTTACTGGAGATCCTATATTACAGAGGCGAGGTGACTCTGGTAGAGGAAATGTACCTTTGTGCCGTAAGTGCAATAACATACACTTTGGAGAGTGTAGGCGAGAAAGCAGAGGATGCCTTACATGTGGACAAATGGGACATAGAGCTGCAAGATACTCAGAATCTTTCAAGCTTGATCATGGGCACGTTAAACATTCTTGGTCACTTTGCTAGAGTTTTAATTGATTGTGATGTAGAAATTTTATGTTATTGACGATGTTGCCAAAGAAAGTAGTGAATGAGCACGATCGATGAGTGTATATGTATTTCCCCATGGGGGCAAGATGGTAATATTGTACCCTCAGGAATTGTTACTTACTTATTGAGACAACAGTGAGTTATTAGTATTGCGGGCTGCAGACCGTAATATTAATAACTTATTCGTTGGATTCGTTAAGCAAGTAAACAGGTAGTTCATTCTATGGTAGTATTGTGCTTATTCAGGGTGTCCGGTGATGGTGGATTTCAATGTTATTCTAGGCACAGATTGGTTGCATTATGAACGTGCCAATATAGATTGTTACGAGAAATCAGTTACTTTCCATCGTCTTGGATTACCAGAGGTTACTTTTGTGGGTGAGCAAAGTGGAGTGAGGCGTGCCGTTATTTCTGCTGTGAGAGCAAAGAGGTTGTTATCAAAAGGCTGTCAGGGATACTTAGCTCATGTGGTGTTGCAGGATCGTACTCCTAGTAGTGTGGAGGACGTACGAGTGGTTAGGCATTTTTCCATATGTGTTTCCGGATGATTTACCTGGATTACCGCCAGAAAGAGATGTGGAGTTCACTATTGACTTAATTCCAGGTACGGATTCTATATCTTTCACCATTGCCATGCATTGATGACCTTTTTGACCAGCTTAGAGGTGCTAGTGTATTTTCGAAGATTGATTTAAGGTCTGGTTATTAACCGTTAAAGATCATCAGTGAAGATGTCCCTAAGATTGCTTTCAGGACTCGTTATGGTCATTACGAGTTTTTGGTAATGCCATTCGGATTGATGAATGCGCCTGCTGCTTTTATAAGTTTGATGAATCAAGTATTCCAGCAATATCTAGACAGGTTTGTTAGTGTTTTCATTGACGATATTCGAGCGTACTCTAAGACTAGAACAGAGCATGCTAGACATCTTAGGTTGGTGTCGCAAAGATTTAGGGAACATCGGTTGTATGCTAAGTTTAGCAGATGCCAATTTTGGTTAAATCAAGTGGCATTTTTGGGACATGTGATATCTGCACATGGTATTCAAGTAGATCCTCAAAAAGTGACAGCTGGGGAGAATTGGGAACAACCTCGAACCATCACTAAGGTACTGAGTTTTCTTGGTCTAGCAGACTACTATAGACGTTTGTTAAGGATTTTTCAGTCATTGCTTTGCCATTGACGGGATTGACTAGAAAAGAGGTTAGGTTCGAGTGAGATGAAAATTGTGAGCAAAGTTTCAGCAACTGAAGTATTATCTCACTCATACACCTATTTTAGCACTCCCAGATTATAGCGGTAATTATGAGGTCTACAGTGATGCATCCTTGAATGGTTTAGGGTGTGTGTTGATGCAACATGGTAGGGTGATTGCTACACTTCACGACAATTGAAACCTCATGAGATGAATTACCCTACTCATGATTTGGAATTAACAGCTATCATCTTTGCTTTGAAGATTTGGAGACATTGTCTTTATGGGGAGAAATGTGCAAGATTTTTACGGATCATAAGAATCTCCAGTATCTGTTTACTCAGAGATATCTTAATCTTTATCAACGAAGGTGGATTGACTTGCTAAAAGATTAGGATCGCCTGATTGAGTATCATCCTGATCGTGCAACTGTGGTAGCTGATGCACTTAGTAGGAAGACTTCAGGTAGACTTCATGCCAGTTATGATTGTTATGGTCTTCTTCTTGATGATTTACGGTTCACTGGAGTGAAGATAGGAATGGAAGATAAATAAGAAGCCTTACTTGTTAATTTTCAAGTTAGGCCAAATTTTAGCGGGTCGTGTGCTTGAAACTCAGATGGATGATGAAGAGACCCAAGAATTAATTGAGGCAAGGAACGACGGGAAAAAGAAAGACCTCAGGGTTAGAGAATCAAATGGCACGCTTATGCAAGAGAACAGGATGTATGTACTTAATGATATGGAATTAAAGAAAGTAATTTTGGACAAAGCATACTGTTCAGCTTATGCAATGCATCCTGGGGGTGTATCAGTCGTCAGCAAGTCAAAGCAGAAAGAAAGAAGCCTTTTTGGATTGATGCAGCCACTTTCCGTTCCACAGTGGAAATGGGAAAATATCACTATGGATTTTGTGTACAAGTTTCCTTGTACACGGAACGGGTGTGATGGCGTTTGGGTAATTGTTGATCGGCTTACTAAGTCAGCACAACTTATCATCCTCAAACAGATGGTCAGTCAGAGAGAACCATTCAGACTTTAGAGGACATGCTGAGAGCTTCGGTACATCAGTTTGGTGATGATTGACAAGCTAAGTTGGATTTGATGGAGTTTGCCTATATTAACAGCTATCATTCTAGCACCAGGATGGCACCATTTGAGACACTTTAAGGGAAAGCTTGTCGTATACCTTTGTGTTGGTCTAAAGTTGGTGAAAGACATTAGTGGGCTCTGAGATAGTAGAGGAGACTACTCAGAATGTTCAAGTGATTAAAGCTATTATGAAAGTGGCCGAGGATTGATAGAAGAGCCTTGCCGATAGACATGCCACTGATCGGGTGTATGATGTAGGTGATTGAGTATTTCTGAAGCTTTAACCTTGGAAAGGTGGGGTTCAGTTCGGAAAGAAAGGTAAGTTAAGTCCTAGGTACATCGGACCTTATGTGATCACCGAGAGAGTCGATGAAGTTGCTTACAGGCTTGAGTTGCCTCCAGAGTTGTCGAAAGTGCATAATGTGTTCCATGTTTCCATGCTTCGACATTATGTTTCAGATCCCTCGCATATGATTCCTCCTTAACCTTTGGAAGTTAATCCGGATTTGATTTATGATGAGGAACCAGTGACTATCTTGGATTGGAAGGATAAGGTTCTGAGGATTAAGATCGTGCGTTTAGTGAAAGTTTTATGGAGGAATCATTCAGCAGAAGAAGCTACTTGGGAGACAAAAGACCGAATGAGAGAGATGTGTTTCAGGTTGTTTCATGGGTATTGATGGATTGTAAAGATTGTGTAAATTTCGAGGACGATTGTGACAGCCCGTCCCTGATTTTAAGAGTTTTTAAAGTTTTAATAAAGGATTTTACAAAAATGCCCTTTAAGGCACGGCATTATTCGAGGTTAATCATTGTGTCGTGCCATCTAAGATTTGTTTTCTTGACATATCCTCGTAGTACTCGTCGCTACCGAAGCGTGGGCACAGACGGTTCATGATTTGGAGTTACAACGAAAAATATTTTAAAGTTTGAAGTTCGGGCATTTTATAAATTTTATTATAAAAATTTGGTGTGCCATTTGGATGGCCCAAATTAAAGGAAATCTGAAATGGATGGCTCGGATGTAAGGGAAGGAAAATAAAAATAAAAATATGAAGGAAGGTTTTGTGTGTGTGTGTGTGTGTGCGTGACTGGTGGAGAAAAGAAGAAAGAGGATTGGGCAAAACTGCCCAACCAGAAGGAAGAAGAAGACAGCTCCGGGAGAGTTTTGAGAGAGAAGCTGGGTGAATGGGGAGAAGAGAGAGAAGTTTCTGGTCAATCAGAGAAGGGGAAAGGAGGAAAGGAGAGAGGGCGAAAAGCGGAGGAAGAAGAACAGAAATGGGTTTTCAACACGCGACCCGCGCGACCCGGTGGGTTTTCCACCCGTTTCCGTCGAAATTTCTTCATTTTTCTGGTGAGTTACTTCAAACCATCACTTGGAAAACCCTCTATGATCTTCCCTCTTCCTATTACACCCAAAAAATCAAAGAATCTGGCCTTGAAATTGGATGAAACCGTACGGTGTGTGCGGTGGCTTAGTGTACAAATTCTTCAAATCTTGAAACGTTTTCTTTCAATTACTAACACCATTAGCATTCCCTTAGGACCTGGAACAAAGCCCAAGCATTAGTTGGAGCATCGGAGTGGTTTTGGAGGTCGAATTGAAAACACCCATTTCTAGGGTTCTTCACGGGTTTGATGAAATTGGAGCCTTTCCAGGCCAAATAAGCCTTGGCCACAGGTATAAAGTCTACTCTACTCATTGAGATCTTCATTTCTGTAAATTTTGGTAATTTTTGGAAATAGTTGGATTTTCCGGCGAGCCGGGGCAGCCGACCGCCACCGACGGCGGCACGTGCGGCGGCGCGTGGCCAGGGAGCCGCCAAAGCTATTTTTAGGCCATAATTCATGCTCTAATTTCAGTTTTGGTGAATGAATGACGTATGATGATCATTCGAACCTAAATTCGTTACGATGCGTGGTTAGGCCAAAATATGAGTTGACGATCCGACCGTTGGATCGTCACCAAACTTTGATACGTTGTAATACGTAATATTTGACGATTATAGGAACTTACGGATTGTGAATCCGATTAACAGATCTTTCAGAATTGGAGTTGTAAGTTCATAAGATATAATGTTAACCGTCACTTGGTTTTGGCAATTGACGGAGATCCGACCGTTGTATGGTAAAGAAATTTTAGGATGTTGTCCTAGAGGTATATTGTAGATCTATGGATGTTTCAGATCGGAAATCTGAGTTCCAGATCTTCCGGATTGAACTACGTAGTGACGTGTTTTATATAAGTTATATTTTATCGATATGATTTATAAGGCATGTCTTGATGATTATTCTAGGCGCCGATCGTCATGACGCCTTGATGTGTTGTGCTAGGGAGTTATAGGGCGAACTCCAGGTGAGTGGGCAGTTTTGTTTTCCGTATATACCTATATAAATGAGATTTTTCCCAGAAAATCAATTTAAGTGAAATGTGATATGAAATGCGTTATGAAATGCCATGCAAAATATATATCTATTTTATTTATGCATTAGTAATTGCATACATGCATGATTGGTAATGTGGACGCACAGGTAAGTGCCAGGTAAGTTCATAAATTAAAATTATGAGATTGTTGTGTTGATGTGATTGAAAGCTAATAAACCTGCACTAGGGTGATTATGATTTAGCAAAGATGTGATTCAGGCCTGTAAATATATTTAATCACCCCCGCACCATATGCTCACATTGGATCCAATTTAGGTGCCCAGTTTTGTCGTACAGACCACTCGTAGATGGTTCCGACTCGTAGGTGACTAGCGATTTATCGCATAGCTATCAGGAGAGGATAGCGTGAGCATAACTATATTACACCCAGTTCTGTCGTACATACCATTTCAGTGCTTCCGACTCGTGTGCAGTGTAGTGCCGTACAGGTCACTTGTGGTTACTCCGGCTAGATTGATTGATGAGATTGATTATGAACTATAGTTTCAGCCGGGCTGATCACTCGGTTGACATGTTATTATTTATGATGAACTTACTTCACTGATATACTTATATGATATGATGAAATATATTTTGACATGGCATATACTTTACATATCACTATTTCTGAGCCGGTTTTGAGATAAGTAATTATATTTTTATATTCCTGGGAAACTATACAGGTTTTACGGAGAGGGGTTACCACATTATGAGAAATGTTTTATCTTTGAAAAGACTGAAGGAATTTTTGTGGAAAACATGTTCATTTGAATAACATCATATAACATGCAATTAACAATTAAAGGCGGAATCATGCTTTCATGCACTCAAAACAAAACATTAACCATGAAATTCAAAGCCTAGTAGATTGGTGAACCAAGACTCAACTCAAATCAAAGTGAGTTGAGAAATATATACCTTTGTAGATTCCTCTTTGCATAAGCAAAGGCTAATCACCCAAAGAGAGAGGGCATTCATTCCTTGCATCTAAAATCTATGGATTTGGATGGAAGAATAGGTTTCTCCAAGTTCCCAAAATTGAGAACCTCTAAGTATCTTCACCAAGGTTAGATTGGAGAAGAAATGAGTGACCTTGGAGTAGTAGGATTGCTAGATCCACCCTCCAAGGGGGCCGACCTCCTAGAGAGAAAATGAGAGACATGTTCTCTCCAATTTTCTCCAAAAGAACCCATAATGAATTTTAGGCTATAAAGTTCTTTATATAGTCACTTCTTTAAATGACCTAAAGAACCAAAAACCCTAATTCAATACACATGGCCGGCCATATAAGGGATATGGGCTTTTGGGCCTTTGTGAATCTTTATTCATTAAATTGTCATACAACTTAAGTCAATGGGCTTGACGTTCGAAGCCCATTGGGCCTTAAGGTTCAAAACTATCCCGAGGTCTTTAACGAACTTATTCGTTTGATTAATTAACATATTAATTAATCCTTGCCATAAATAATTAAACCATTTAATTATTCTTACTCATCTCCATTGTTTCTTCAATCTTTACCTTACACGGTGTACGATCCATTAGGTTCCTTTTAGCGAGGCAGTGGGCGATTCCGAACTCTTTCAAATCGATTGTGAATTGAAACTTACTTTCAATTCTCCCTTTAGTGTTTATACACGTTTAGGGCTTCCACAAACCATGAGTGACACCTAGCAGCATATCATGGTTACCCAAGCTAATCAGAAGAGGTGGAGAACCTATTCAGTTTAGGATTACAAATGCAATACGGTCTTTCTCTAATACAATACTCTTGACCACATTGTTTGGTTTGATAGTTTATTCATGTCTACTATCCAATGTGATTCGTGTGCTTATATGATTACCTTGAATGTGATTTGGAACGACTTCCTAAATCTCATTCATACTCTGGCCAGAGATTCTTAATCATATCATAGAGTATTCTCCCTCAAACAGTTTGAAGGTTAGAGATCCCTTGTTGTGCATTCACTTGCCTCCATGGCTAAGTGGCTTAACCCCAACTATGCCGTGGACACCCGTGTATGGGTGACATTTGACATAATCAAAGATCAAGTACCTAACCACAAGACAACTATGATGCCTCAGGTCAAAGGACTACTTTGCATTATCCCAACCATGAGTTCTCATGTGACATGAATATGAGAACTCTTCGTTGATCGTGTTCAGTGAACTCATTCTCTATTGAGCACCTACGTACTTGTCTTGATGTCACACACACCAATGACTCGAGACTAGTCACTCTCCCTGAGAGAAGACACAGCACGTACTGATCTTAACGGACTGTCAATGCCCAATTGGCAATCCTATGATCAGGAACGTTTAGGATGTGTCTACGAAAGAATGGTCTCATGAATCTAACTTCTTTAGATAGTATTCTCTCAATCACATATTCCTTGGACTTATCGTTTAAGCATATAACATTTATATGAGACGGCTTAAACAATAATCTTTGCCCTTGATATTAAACTAGATTAGTTTAACATATGAAATGTCCGTAAAGTATCATCATATGATTGGCTTTAGGGCACATTTCCAACAAAGACTTGTTTTACTGACCCACTCAAATTTATTTTTCACCCCTCCAGGTTCTAATTAGCTGAGTATGGTGGCCACGAGGAATCCAACGGTGTCCTGACAGAATTCACCAAAGTAGGATTTACCTTCGGGTGTTATATCTTAATAATTGTCCTACTCGACTGCAGCTAGACGTTCTTTTTACTCTGAATGTGTATTTATACACTGAGTTTCGCACTACCATCATTTCTTAGCTAGCATTGCTAGTGTTTTGGCTTTTATTTATTCGTAATTCTATTTATCTTTTTAGCTTCCGCACTGTGCAAATGGTTACGTCACTCGCACTTGACAGCCAGCACGCCCTCCTTCGGGGCGGGGTGTGTCATACACTCTTGCTAAATTCTCTAAATTCTCCAAACACTTTTCCCTCAAAATTATAACTTTGGCATCAGAGGTTCTTCAACCAAACCCCCCCCCCATTTCATCGTGGGCGTGTGAGGCTCTTGGCCTTCACCTAAGGTGTTGTTTGTTTTGTAGGTGCAATTTTGTCCAAGAACAAGGAGGAAGAAATTTGCATCCACAAATTGGTGCTTTCATTAAGAGTTGAGTCACACGCTCATAGAACACTCTAGCATCTAAGGTTTTTGTTTCTTTGCTTATTTGTAGATTTTTCGTACGTTCTTATTCTTGGAATTTTTATTTCAAAAAATTCTTTGATAAAACGTCAAAGAAAAGCACAATGGCAAGTGATGTGATATATAACAGCACACAAACTTAAACCCTCTTTTTGATAGTTGTAGTATGTGTAAGTAGGGATCGTTCTAGACCAGGGATTAGGAGGGATGCTAATCTACACAAATTTAACTCAAAAACACAAAACTAGACTCTAGTGACTCAAAACTGACCAGATTGACTCCAACCAGCACAAAACAAACAAATTGACTCAAAACTAGAACTAAAGGGTGATTTGGACGAATTCTAAACTTAACTTGACTCAAAATACTAAAGGGGCTTCTTTTGACGAATTTAAGATTTAAACAAACAAACTTGCAGAAACAAACTAAAGGGTACGAAATTGGGTGAATTAAGGGGGTGAAAGGCTAGCTAGAGGGTCTTTCTCCACACATGACACATATGCATACAAATCGATTTCTAGTTATTCTTCCTATAAACCATGAAGAACAATGCCCCAAGTTAACCGTGAACTGCACAAATTAACCATCAGATTTTCCTAAATTCATTGAATTGGACTCAACGACGCAACCAAATTATTCTTATCAAGTTCCCTACATGAACTGCATAATAGAGATACATATCAAAGATCATTAAGTTCTGTGAAAATCATAAGCATTGACATGGCATTCGTAACTATGAACTGCATGATACTCCTGCCAGGAATTTACTTAACGCGATTGTGACTAGCAACCTCCACTACTTGTAAATATAAGTTCATAACTATTAGGTGAAACTCCCTTATATTTTAGCACAAATTCATGCATGCAAACTAAGTAGGCCTCCTTAATCAACACACAAGAATAAGTTATCAATCAAACAGTTAAGTAAATTGCATTCATGTTTTATGAAACAATAACTGGATGTAATCAATTCATATCACACATATGTTCATGGTTTCGAATTCACCTCTAACTAAAACGAAATTAGTTCCACATGTTTGCAATTAAACAGAGATAAAATACACCTAGAAATGCTCCAACAATCCAAAGGTCTAGAATGGTAGGCACGGCTCCAAGCTTCTTCTTCTCCTTCCTTGCAAAGTTGTAGCACAAGTGTGTTTTTTCTGATTTTCGGCTCTTGTTTGTGGTGGTGCCCTGAATGATGCGACATTATGGGGTATTTATAGGGCTAGGGCACGGCACAAAGTTGTAGTTGAGAAGGATAGGCACGGTACAACCCATTCCATGAAGGAAAATGACTATGTGCGGCAGATTCCTAGGGGGAAAGGGATAGGGTGGTTCGGCACAAATTTAGGGCTTCTAGAACCAGATAACATGTGGTTTATTATGAAAAGGCATCCCCTTGCAGTTGGAAATAAGGTAGGATAAGATTAGATAGGATAAGATAAGATAACGTTAGTTTGAGATAAAACAGGACTGGATAAGGTTTAGGATAATGTTCCTTCCTTTTAGCTGATTCCTTATCTTCTATGTCTTGAATTAATTTCTTCAACTCTTTAGCACATTCCTAGCCTCTTTTGATCTTCAAAAACGTCCATCCACCTTGCTCCATTCATATGTTGTCTATTCCAAGCCCAAAACTGTTCTAAAATGCTCCAAATTGCCTTTTCTTGCCACTTTTGCCATTTGAATCAACAAACACACGAAAATAGCTTAAAACACTCTAAAAAGTAGAAACTAACTACGTAAATGCAAGGAAACAAGCTAACTAAGTTGCATAAATATGCTCCTATCAAATTCTCCCACACTTAGCTTTTGCTAGTCCTCGAGCAAAACATAACCTAAACCTTCCGACGTTTGCCTCAGGGATTTCCAATGAAACATGACATGTTAAAAATCACTACTCGTACAAATTTTAGCTATCCTTACCCTTGAGCTCATACTTAATCGCAGTCACCACTCACTAGCTCACATTTAATCAATTAAAATAATGTTTTGAATGTAGTAGCATGCCTTAGAGAATTCCCTCAATTCCTCACTGAATATACTCTCTATTTTCACACAGATTTTCTGACTACACTCCCTATACTAGGTACATGTGAGAAGATTGATGTAAACATGTAGACTAGCACTCATATATGTTATAACAAAGAAGGCACTTTTTGGAATTATTAATAGAACATGTATATGATCTCATGAAGGGATTGCCACTACTTAGACGCGAGAACTAAGGATACCATACGCTCGTACCAATCCCAACCTCCACATTATTGAACACACAACAATCAAGATTGAAGTCTAAGGGTTGTAACAGGGCTAGGGTATTGGCTAACAAAGAAAGGTAAAGGATAAACAAAGGTTCTTAAAGTGATAGTAAGCACAGTAATGAAATCAACACTTAGAATTCGACTTTTGATTGCAACATCTAACTTTAAACACAAAGGAGAGATTCTTACAACACTTAGGGCCGGATTCAAACTTTTGGACCCTTTCGTCAACAACCAATACTTTTGAGCTCATTCTCACTTATTTCTCAACTCTTTTCCTTTCTTTTCTCAAATTTTTCTTCTTTTTTGTTTCCTTTTTTCACGTTTTTTTTTCCGTGCCTTTTTCTTTCTTTGGCACACTAAATGTACAACCTTATAGATTTCCAACAAAAAACCTTCCCCCACACTTGTTTTTCTGCATAATGTTGATCAAAAGGAATTCCCTCTAAGTCATGCTCCACTATTCTTTAAGAACAAGGGTATGGATAGTCATATTCTAGGCTAGGTAAGGATAATGCAGGTTAACAAAGAAAATAGGCTATATAAGGCTCAAAGGGGTTAAACCTACAATACATATGCAAGGGAATAAGGCTTTTTGGCTCTGGTTGTAACTAAACAACTTCATCTTGTTATATGTTATGCACTCAATTTTAAGCTTTGAATGAAACGGGTATGAGTTCTAGCATTTGGATCTATAATGATGAAAACGCATTCCACGCAACGACTTTAGAAAACAAAAACATTACAGATTAATAACTCTCCAAATAAAGTATAGGCTCAAGTCTCTCAGGGTTGTAGCATTAGTTTGAGTTCCTTCCTTCAAGCATGTTACAAAAACTGATTTTTTTTTTCTTTTGTGATTACATCCATGTTTGTAATTTTTTTTTTTTCCTTCAAGCATAAACCAAAGAGCATATCAAACTTCCATCCATGTTTGTAATTTTCTTTAACAGTCATGCAATTAAAAACCAAATCCTCATCATTGTGTTGGAAGGTACCCTAAGACACAAACACACAAAAACAACTCCTTTTGGGTTTTCTCAAAATTTTCGATTTTTTTTTTCAAATTTTCGTATTTTTCTTTCAAAACACATTAAAACACTTCAAAACACAATAAAAACACTTAAAATAGTGAGTAACAACTCTAGAAGTGCTAGGTGGTGAAATCCAACGAACATTCATGAAAAACACTTTGCTTACCCCCCCCCCCCACACTTAAACCAAACATTGTCCTCAATGTTTCAAACATAGACTCACACACAAGCAATCAAATAACACAACTAACAAACATGAAAATTATGGCAAAGTAAAAGGAATAAAGAGTAAGGTTAAGGAACGCAAATCTGGTTTTGGAGCCAGAGATTCCTAGGCCTTCTTTATTTGAACGCATGGGTTGCCTCCCAAGAAGCGCTTGCTTTAATATCTTCCAGCCGGACGATACCTCCATTTAAGCTTCACTAGGGCCAACGGCATGGAGGGGTACATCCTCCATGACATGCGCCTTAAAACTTCCATGCATTGGATCTATGAACGCAAGTGGATAGTGATCCTTCATGATTATGGCGTTCAGCATTCTAAAGTCAATGTAAACTCTCCCACCAGCTTTGATTCGATTGGGCACTTGAACCAAAGAAGGTAACAACCTATTAGTTGAAATGGGAATTGGAGTTGGGATTGGAGGTTTACCAATGTACTGCGATGAAGACTCAAAAGTAGCAGCACTGTCAACAATTTCAGAGGTGGTTCTCTAGGCCTGATTGGGTATTTTGAGGGCAGTGGCATGTCCCTTGTGATCCACTTCAATTCCCTCTTTGATGGTGGTTCGAAATACATCCTTCTTGCTAGGTGTTGAACGTTCCTGCCCTATATTTTTATTCACATCAATGGCACAACAAGAACAAACATCATTAGAATTCTTAAGAGATTCAGAAACATTAAATTTAATCACATTGCCATCAAACTCCATAGTTAACGCTCCCTTGGCCACATCAATCTTGGTTTGGGCTGTTTTCATGAACGGTCGTCCAACTAAGATTGGCAATGGTGGAGAGTGGGCTAAATCCTCCATCTCAAGCACATAAAAATCTGCCGAAAAAATCAAATGGTCTACCTGCACCAAAACATCTTCCAAAACTCCTTTCAGATATGCATTAGATCGATCAGCCAATTGAATAATGACACTATCATTTTTAAGCTCTCCTAAATTCATAGATGCATAAACAGAATATGGCATTACATTAATTGAAGCACCTAAATCTAGCATAGCATGTTCAAACCATGTATTACCAATAACACAAGGGATAGTGAAACTACCTGGATCTTTGCATTTAGGTGGCAACTTTCGTTGCAAAACTGCAGAGACATTTTCACTTACATGTACCACCTCTCTCTCTCTGGAATCCGCTTCTTTGTTGTACAAAGCTTCTTCAAAAACTTGGCGTATTTTGGAACTTGTTTGATTGCATCAAGGAGCGGGATATTGACTTGCACCTTCCTGAAGGTTTCTAGTCTTTTCCATTCTCTTCTTTCCTAGATTGCATTAATCTACGAGGGAAAGGCACATTTGGTAGAATAATGTTAGGATTAACTGAATTTGAACCTAACTTACCTGTATTGGACGGCTTAGAAGCTTTAGGTGGTTGCGGCAAGGGTTGTTCTACCCTTGTTGTGGCCTTGTCTTCTTCCTCCTCCTCAAGCACCAGCTTCTCGTCCTCCTTTTGGCTTGATTTGGATGTTTATGGGTTGGTTCCAACTTCTTGCCACTTCTTAACGTGATTGCCTTGGGGGTTTCAAATCATCCCTTTGGATTAACAATGGTTGAGCTAGGCAGTGTGCCTTGTTCTCTAAATTGTCCCATGAATTCCGCCACTTGCCCCATTTGATTCTTCAATTCGCCCACCTCTTTGGCTTGATTTTGTAATCCCTGCGTCAATGAAGTTAGTATTTGAAGAATTTTATCGTTATCCATTGACGAACCTGAATTTGGTTGGGCAGATTGTGGTTGAGGTTATGTTGGTGCGAATGGCCTTTGAAGTATCCCGGGAGGTGGCTGTCTAAATCTGCCTTGTTGTTGAGTTTGTTGAGGCTCCCTCCACTTCATATTTGGGTGATCTCTCCAGCCCGGATTGTAAGTGTTGGAGTATGGATCATACTTTGGTTGATTGTGGCCTTCATAACCTAGGCATTGGCACTTTCCCATCCTCTATTCTCTATCAATTGAGGACATTGATCATTGAGATGTCCTTGCATAGAGCACACGCCACAAGTACTTGTTCCTTGCATTTTGGATCCTTCAACAACCTGCGACACAAGAACAGTGAGATTAGCCAATTGAGATTGAATTTCGGCCATTGAACTTACCTCATTAACTTGGTGTTGCCGTGGGGGGTCTCTCTGTCCAACTCCCTCGTATTGTTGTGCATTCAAGGCTTGGTTAGCTATTAAGATCTTTGCAGCAACAGGAGTTTTGTCAACCAAGGCACCTCCCGCTGAAGCATCAAGCATTTGTCTTTCAAGTGGAAGTAGTCCTTCATAGAAATATTGAATTAAAAGTTCTTCCTTCATTTGATGTTGTGGGCAGGATGCAACTAACGTCTTAAAACGCTCATAGTACGTTGGAAAAGATTCTCCCGGGCCTTGTTGAATTCCACTAATTTTCTTCCTCAAAAGAATGACTCTTGAAGTTGGGAAGAATTTCTCTAAGAATGCTTTCTTCATGCTTTCCCAAGAAGTAACGGTTCCAGGTGCTAGTTCATAGAGCCAATCTTTAGCCTTGTCCATAAGAGAGAATGGAAAGCCTTTCATCTTCAAAATATTCCCATCCACGTTGATTGGGGTCATGCTCGAACATACCACTTCGAATTCATTCAAATGCCTGTTTGGATCTTCTGTAGACAACACATGGTATTTGGGAATGTGATGCAACAAGCTAGATTTCAATTCGGACTCATCGGTCTTACCTTGAGCCGCCCTAGGATATTGAATGCATAAGGGCACGACATTGTCTAATCCTGAGGCTGAAAGTTCCTTGATTGTTCGATTATCCACAGCCATGGCTAGTTTTTCCTCTTCCTCTTCTTCTTCAATTTCAACTTCAGATTCAGATTCGAAACTTGAACTAGGTGGATTGGGTTCTGGCTGCTTCCTCTTCCTTCTCAAAGTTCGTTCAAAATCGTCGTCAAACTCCAATATATGCCCACGAACTGGTTGAGAACTTCTAGTCACAAACTAGTACCTAAAATAAAGAAAACAAAACAAAACAAAATCAGAAACACAAGAAAAACAAAGGGGAGATTAGCAATTTTGCTAATCCCCGGCAACATCGCCAAAAATTTGATGTGATATATAATAGCACACAAACTTAAACCCTCCTTTTGATAGTTGTAGTATGCGTAAATACGGATCGTTCTAGGCCAAGGATTAGGAGGGATGCTAATCTACACAAATTTAACTAAAAAATACAAAACTAGACTCTAGTGACTCAAAATTGACCAGATTGACTCCTCACAGCACAAAACAAACAAATTGACTCAAAATAGGAACTAAAGGGTGATTTGGACGAATTCTAAACTTAACTTGACTCAAAATACTAAAGGGGGTTCTTTTGACAAATTTAAGATTTAAACAAACAACTTGCAGAAACAAACTAAAGGGTACGAAATTGGGTGAATTAAGGGGGTGAAAGGCTAGCTAGAGGGTCTTTCTCCACACATGACACATATGCATACAAATCGATTTCTAGTTATTCTTCCTATAAACCATGAATGACAATGCCCCAAGTTAACCGTGAACTTCACAAATTAACCATCAGATTTTCCTAAATTCATTGAATTGGACTCAGCGACGCAACCAAATTATTCTTATCAAGTTCTCTACATGAACTGCATAATAGAGATACATATCAAAGATCAATAAGTTCTGTGAAAATCATAAGCAGTGACATGGCATTCGTAACTATGAACTGCATGATACTTCTGCCAGGAATTTACTTAACGCGATCTTGACTAGCAACCTCCACTACTTGTAAATATAAGTTCATAACTATTAGGTGAAACTCCCTTATATTTTAGCATCAAATTCATGCATGCAAACTAAGTAGGCCTCCTTAATCAACACACAAGAATAAGTTATCAATCAAACAGTTAAGTAAATTGCATTCATGTTTTATGAAACAATAACTGGATGTAATCAATTCATATCACACATATGTTCATGGTTTCGAATTCACCTCTAACTAAAACGAAATTAGTTCCACATGTTTGCAATTAAACAAAGACAATTAAAATTAAACATTGAAAACAAAAGATAGAATACACCTAGAAACGCCCCAACAATCCGAAAGTCTAGAATGGCAGGTACGACTCCAAGCTTCTTCTTCTCCTTCCTTGCAAAGCTATAGGACAATTGTGTTTTCTGATTTTAGGCTCTTGTGTGTGATGGTGCCCTGAATGATGCAGCATTGTGGGGTATTTATAGGGCTAGGGCATGGCACAAAGTTGTAGAGGAGAAGGATAGGCACGGCACAACCCACTCCATGAAGGAAAATGACTATGTGCGGCAGATTCCTAGGGGGAAAGGGATAGGGTGGTTCGGCACAAATTTAGGGCTTCTGGAACCAGATTATGAAAAGGAATCCCCCTTGCAGGTGGAAATAAGGTTGGATAAGATTAAGATAGGATAAGATAAGATAAGATAAGGTTAGTTTGAGATAAAACAGGACTGGATAATGTTCCTTCCTTTTAGCTGATTCCTTATCTTCTATGTCTTGAATTAATTTCTTCAACTCTTTAGCACATTCCTAGCCTCCTTTGATCTTCAAAAACGTCCATCCACCTTGCTCCATTCATATGTTGTCCATTCTAAGCCCAAAACTGCTCTAAAATGCTCCAAATTGCCTTTTCTTGCTACTTTCGCCATTTGAACCTACAAACACACGAAAATGGCTTAAAACACTCTAAAAATTAGAAACTAACTACGTAAATGCAAGGAAACAAGCTAACTAAGTCGCATAAATATGCTTCTATCCGCAAGAGATTCGAAAACCTCGACAAACGAAAATTCCAACGTTCAAGGATTAGGATCGCGGCAATCTACAAGGCTCACCATAGCAGTGAGCGGAGCAGCACCTCCACGAGACACCACTGTGGCAACCACCATAACAGTCACCTTTGGTAAAACCCACGGCTCCAAGGCCACGTCCCAAGCTGTGCCACTTCAACCTTCAAGGACCTAAGCCCATGCCGAGCCAACATGTGTCGTCCAAACCCAACGCAAGCCCAACGTGTTGCTAAGCTGAGCCCAAGCCTCGCACCCGCGCGAGCCACACGCCGAGCAGCCCACTTCTGTGGCCTAGCCTGCTCCCATGGCCTTCCAAGTAGCCCAAATTTGTCCAAGATTAGTTCAACCGTCCCGACTTCAAATTTCTGGGCCTCAGAAATCAAACCAGTGGCATTTTCACCATATTTCTGAGTCTACCACCCTTCCACTGCTTAATGAGGTGTATTCCTTCCAAGCTCTTTCAATCCAAATGGTAAAAACAACACTTGTCTCGACAAGTCATAGAGTTGACGAAAGCCCTTGCACAACAGACGACCTTGTTGAATCAACTCTTGCAGCACACCAAAATCCAACGTGCCCCAGACGAGGTGTCCCGAAGTAGGACAAGGGTAGACGAAGAACATCTCCAGCAGCATCTCGACAAGAAGCCACTTGACCAACCATGAACTAAGTGTTTGGGCAGTGTACACTCCTGATTGGACCCTCGAAATAGCGCATACTCCCGTCTTAGCGCACGGATGAGCGTGCACTCTTGATTAGGCCCACGAACAAGCATACATTCACGGTTGGGGCCACACTTCGATAATCAACATGAGCAGCCTTCCAAGCGAAGCGTTCATTCATGGCTAGGCTTACAAGGAGCATCCTTGACATCACATCGAAGTTGGCAGCACGACAGACGGAGTGAAGTAGTCACTCAATTCGGCTCAAGCTCAACCAGCAGCCTACGAAGATTTCACCCCCATTTGCTTTAGCTTGGGCATCAACCTCTCCGACCACTTCACTAATGGAGGCCTTAAAAGTAAAGGCAAGCAAGTCTTCCAAAGAAATAGAGAAGGTCTTGAACCCTCGATCTCATCCTTTTCACCCTTCAGCTACTCGTTCTCCTCGAGCAGACCAACATGAACGCGCTGCAGCTCATCCACTTCTTTCTTCAAACTTTCGTTGATCTTTAGTACACCTTGAAGTTCCAACACTTGGGGTTCAAGCCTATCGATGATTCTCTTGAAGTGGATCACTTGATTATAAGCAACAATCAACTCTTCATCCTTTGCATAAGAAGCAAAATGAAGCTTAGAAACTGCAAACTCAAGATCTTGAACATGAGGTATGTAATATCCAATCTCCTTCTCTGCACTTTCATACTTAACTTGGATCACATCAAGCCTAGTCTTCAAGTCAAGAATCTATTGGCGAGTGGTCTCAAGCTGCAGAGAAGTGGGGATAGAAATATTAGATCACTTCAAAGCAACGAGCTCATATTCCAACATCTCGATCTTCTCGGCAGAAGAATAAGCTTTGATTACCACAGCCTTTGCCACCTCATTGGCAGCCTTGGTATCCTCTTGGTCAAGGAGCATAGACTCGGCTGTCAGAATAACTGTCTTCTACATCATTGCAAGCAGAGCAGTCTTCCTATACTCGGCCATATGTTTCGCAAAGGAACTTAGGTAAACAATCCCTCAAACGCCATCAACAAACTTGGCACAAGAATCCATGTCTTCAAGCATATCTGGTTTCAAAAGCGCACAGATCTTAGCAGCTTCTCTAGAAGCAGGCTTAGTGAATTTCTCACAACTGCTTATACGAGCAGTCTTCTCCTTACCAGCAGGGGAATCAGTCACAGCAGCAGCATGAGTGGGCCTTGGCGCCACTTTAGCAGCAAAGTCCACCTTATCACTCTTCATAATAGAAAGCCTCTCCAAAGGTGAACCAGACTTAGCTCCTAACGGACATCTTGGTACAGAGTTTGGCATTAGGGGCATGACAGGCCCTATACACTGAGCAATCCTATCAGCAATCGTACTAGCCATTCTCGATATGGCAGGCGCCACAAGCTCAGATCTAGCGGCTTTATTTTTCTTTCCATTGGAAGAAGTCATGCCAATCACAGGCCTCTTGACAGCAGGCGAATCCTCAAGAGCATCGGAGGAAGTCTTCATTTTTTCCTCAGCTGGCATCTCTTAAGCTGGCTGGGAAGATCTCTTCTTTCCACCTTCATTCATAGTAAGCTCCACGACAACGATCAGATGAGCCAATGCATCTGCCTTGATCCTCTTTACCTCCTCTTTCGGGAACAACCCATTTTTCTCTCGGCGAAGAGGACTAAGCAGCCAATGCCATTCACGGTACTCAACAGGGCAGCTCAACCCAACATTCCAGTAGGTAGGAGGCCTGCATGCTCAACATTCCAGCAACCTATGAGGCCCACGACCTCCTCATTTCTCTCAATCGCCGGCTTAGCCCGTGTCAGGTCCAAGAGCCCAAAGGACATGAGTTATGTGGCTCACCTAGCACTGCGCCTTAGCGCCTTAATGCACGGCCCCAGCCACACAAGTTGCCCTTGGTTCTAGCCAAGCCAAGCAGCCCAAGCAGTGGTCCCTGCCACAACATCTCCTCGGCCCATGCTGAGCCAACTCCTGGCCCCTGCCAGCCGACATGCAGCACCACTTCGATGGCTGCCCCACAACAACACTATCCAAGAAGAAGACGAGAAAAATTAAATTTTTCTTACCTCGGTGTGGCGTGGAGAAAACAAAGAAGCAACGAAAGACGGTCATTTCCACAGGCAAGTGTAGAAGATTGCTAAGAGAGGGGGAACAAATATCCTCTAGCTCTCTCTCTCTCTCTTATAGGGTAGAATAAATCGCTCTCCAAAGTTGATTATTTAATAACCCACTTAAGGTGGACTTAAATAGGCTTTGAAAGAAATATATTTCCCTTTCTTAGAAGGATCTAATTTCCTATTAAAGAGGGAATCTACATCAAAATAGGAAAGAAGACTAAGTTTCCTAAAGCAAGAAAGTCTCTACACTTGTTGCCCTTTTCTGCGAGCAGCCCAATAGATGTGGGGGCATTTGTGGAGTAAAAAATAATCAAGTGCCGACACGGGGATTCTAGGGTAAAAAGGACAAAATTAACCTCGAGGAACACCGGAATTCTTACGCTTGAGCAGTGGACAATCATTCCACAATCAAGTAAAAAGTGCCCAAAATAGGTATTTATTCAAAACCTATTTCATCCATCCTCATGAAATCTTCTCCATAAGGTAACCCCTAAAACATTCCTTTCAAATTATATTAATTAGCTAATTAATTGATTTATTACCTAATTAATCTAGTAATTGGCTAACTAACTACCAATTACACCCAAAAATGCCACAAAGGGCTAGTTACCATCTCTCCAAAGGGGGCCAGCCATGCCCTATATATACTACTTCATGTTCTCTTAAAACCTAAGTTCTACACTCTTGCTAAATTGTCTAAATTCTTCAAATAGTTTTCCCTCAAAATTCTAACTTTGGGATCGGAGGTTCTTCGGCCAAAGCCCCCCCCCCCAAAAATTCATCGTGGGCGCGTGAGTCTCTTGGCCTTGACCTAAGGTGTTGTTTGTTTTGTAGGCACAATTTTGTCCAAGAACAAGGAGGAAGAAATTTGCATCCACAATTGTGGATTCAAATCCCAGAATTATAATTACCAAAATGGAATGGAAATAGATTATAATAGAGGTTCTGGATTTCTTAACCGACTGACCTTCACAATATCGGTTTCTTCAGAGCATCTAGATGAACCACCATTGTCAGCTCCAACCTAAGCACATCTTCAATCTACACCAATTCAAGCCTTCACACCCTTCGCCAGCTCCCTCTCTATGTCTATCTTTCACCTTGAAGACAATCCTAATCTCTCCCTCTCTCGGTGACAAAAACATACCCAGTGAACCCAAAACAAATAAAAAATTAAAGGTACAAGATTACTGGGTCACAGTCGCAACAGACCTTCACTCCAGTTGAAATCGATTCCTTAAAGGTATATGTTGGAACCAAATATGTGCATCTCCGTGAGCGGCGGTTGAGCACAAATCCGTGTAATCCTAAGCAACCTGCAAAATAGTAAAACAACTGTAAGCAAACCTTAGGACCCGGGGGCGGAGGGTGTGCGTGTCGGCCAAAGGCTCTCTGAAGGTCAAGTTAATGAATGGTTTTAGACTCAAGCAATGCGCAAGAGAATTCAAGTGTATAGATTGCGTTACCATAGATGAACCCTAGATAGGCGTATTCATATTATGGGAGAGATAACTTTTTAGGATAGAATCCTTATTCTAAGATGGGATAATCCTAGAGGATATCTAGTAAGTAGATATTGCATCCTCTTAGAAGTGTGATTACTTGCAGTGCACGCCTATCCCTTGATTGTAGGAACTCAAAGACTTACAAGATTTGATTGTGTTCATATTTGGATCAAATCATGTGCCTTATGGAACAAGCATGGTCATCCAGCGGAGTGATGGTGGCACCTTGCTCCGTCAAATATAGCTCCGCCTGGACCTGGTGAGTCTATGACCTGACTTTTGAGGTAACAGTATTGAGATCAGCCTTACTCCGGCCCGGGAAAATCATGGTCCACAATTGCCTCTAACTATTCACCTGAGAGGCAACATGCTTCCTTTGAGGATGGATTGTTACCAAATACCATACATTTCGAAGTAAGCTGGAATACATATCGTTTTGCCTTAAAATTCCTTCACAAGTGATGTGACCTTTGGATATTTGGAACGGCTGCGTCTTCAATCCTGAATAAGCTACCTTGAATCTTGTGCTTCTGACTTTGTTATGATGATGCATTGCATCTGTCATGTGTGCATGAAAAATGAGAAATCTGCTTTGATAACAGTCGAGTCTGTTGATCTCGATGTGAACCAGTCCGTATTTAACGGTAGGATGATTCAAAATATCCTATTTTATAAATCTACCGCATCACTACTTTCACTTTACTCCAAATTACCAAATCTTGTTTAGAAAGGATTTCAACTTTACACTTGCCGTCATTAATCTTTTCATACTCGATTTGAAATTATGGCTGCCAACTCCTCTAACCCAACTATCCAATCTACCGTCCTCAATACCCTTGAACCTCCCATGGTTAGGGTTTGTAAGAAAGGCAAAGAAGAAGCATTTCTCATGTGTCGTAGTCATCTTCTCAATGGATGTCGAGTTTGGTGGGAAGATAATGATAATATGGCTGCATATCTTCCTAATTCCAAGTATCCCGATCGTCCTTATACTTGAATCCACCCTTGTTATCTTGATTCAAGATTAAGGTTCCCTCTATCGCAACTATGAAAGGAGATTCTTATTCATTTTCAAGGCAGTCTCTGCAATCTCACCCCGACCTCTATTTGCATTATCTCCTGTTTCGATCGCCTAAATGTCTAATTCTATACAGAGCGCCAACACTAGCTACTTCTTTTAGTCTTGATCCATACTTCGGTGGCCTGACTATATCGTCGATTTTCCTTGTCACAATAAAGATTGGTACAGGGATATCCTCTTGGTAGAAAGGAACTGGGGGGTGACATATTTGAGATGAGAGTACCTTGCAAGCCTGGACGTGACAATCCATACAAGATAGATGATCAGAATCCCAGCCAGTGTGGCCCTGAACTTATTGATAGGGCATTCAAACTCATCATCTCTCCAAACTGGAGTTGGAAGTGGCTCAGCACACCGGAGAGAGAAACTGTATATGAGAGGAAAGGCATCACCGACCTCTGTTCTAAGCGTCTCATTCTTAACCCTGTGTGGTTAGGTCCGAAGATGCACTGAAGTCTTCAAAATGTTCTAAAGGTGCCCCTGCAGTCGAGAATGAAAAAAAATGACCAAGAAAAAGCATCCAAGAAAAAGACCAAGTTAGCAGGTGGCCCTAGGATCTACCTAGAAAAGGTGTCAGAGACTGTGAATCCTGCCTCTACGATTGGAGAGAATTTACAGCAAACCCCTGCAAACTCGAATAAAGGAAAAGGTAAGTTCGTTATTACGGAGGCATCAATGTTGGTAGGAGGGCTATTGAGAAAGTGATCGTAACCATCCACTCCCAACTCTTGTTTCTATAGATACCTTTACATGTAATCAAACTCTTGTTGAGGGTCTGAACACCCCACCACCTGATGTATCATCCACTCTACTTGGTATTAGTGAAGGAGTATGTGTCGAGGTGCCTCATTTGTTGATCTAGCCCATTGTCGGTTCAGAGCCACTTCCCCTAGATGCAAGTGGTCTTTGGGATGCAAGATATGCTCAAGCTTTGATTTGCTCAGCTATCACTTCTACTAATTCTAGGGAAATCAGAACCGCGGAGGATCTCAAGGAAATGTGTTATTTAAGCAGATACACGGTTAGTCTTTCTCAATCTTCCATATTGCTTGTTATCTATGTGTTCTTTTTTTCTTATGCTTGCCCCTTCATACCTTTCCCAGTCAAACGTCTCGACTGAAGCTATAATCCGAGCCTTAATAAATCAGAACTCTCAACTTGAAGCCTCTTATAAAAGTGAGTTAGGCGGCAGGAACAAAGTTGAGCGGGAAGGAGACCCTAAAGACGCATTTGGAAGAAGCGGAGAGGGTGTTGGCATCAAAGCAAAGTTCGTGGGACGTAGACAGGTCTTTCCTCCAGTTGAACTTGGATGCGGCTCAGATAAAGACAGGAGTCCTGACTTGACCATCAATGTTGGTCAACCTGCTAAACATGGAAACTTAATAGACCAATGCACCGAGTTGATTGATGACAGAAGTCCTGACTTGACCACCGATGTGATCCAACATAGAAGCTTAGGACGTTAAACTAACATGCATATACAAAGCTATAGTCATGCAAATCCCAATGTGGGATTTCTAGTGACTAGCATGCATATACAATTCAAAATTTATATACATTAGCAACGGAAGCATGTTATCACATAATATCAAAGCTATAGTCATGCAAATCCCCTTCAAGAAGCATAGGTTCATATATGATGCATCTATGAAAATATTGAAGAACAAAGTGAAGGTATAGTTTTATACCTCCTGATCTAGACTTGAGACCAATGATGGACCACCTCCAAGCTCTTTGTTCTTGGAACTCCTTGAGTCTAGCCTCCCTCCTAGCTTCCTCCACCTTGAAAGATTTAGAGGTCCTTTCTCCTTTAGTCTCCAAAGTAGAAGACCTCTAAAGATCCACACCCACTAATGTAGTGAGATGGATAATGGAATAACCAAAGGGAGAGAAGATGATTAGCTAAATCCCCTTTGGTGGCCGGCTTTGTGTGAGTGTAGAGAGAGAGAGATGTTTTTCTTCTTTTGTGAAAAGAACACACAAAACCCTAATGAAACTATTTCACTAAACTTCCTTTATAAATGTCTAAGAAGTGAGTCAACAACTTGACTCTCTCTCTCTCTCTTCAATGGCCGGCCCCTTTTGTGTTGTTTGGGCTTTGGGCTTTTATCATTTCAAGTCATCCTATGCTTAAATAAAAGCCCAATGGGTTTGGGCTTAATGGGCCCAAATGAACCCGAACTTTTCTTTAAGTCCAAAACGATCTTTCATCGCTTCTACGATTTCTTTAGACTTTCTAATTAATCATAACACTTAATTAATCAAATTAATTTATTCCATCATCCTTTAGTTGTCTCACTACAAGAGTGTTTCGGTGTTCAATCATTTTAGGTTCTAATTAGCAAGGCAGTGAGGTGATTGGTACCAATCCAATTGATTTGTATTAATCCAATCACTTAGTGAATTAAAACTTACTTTCAATTTTCCTTCTTCTTTGATGACTACTTATTTAATCATCTAGAAAAATCCACAAGCCATGAGTGACATCTAACCATATATCATGGCTACCCAAGCTAATGTAGAATTTGTTTGGAGAACCTATTCAGTTGGAATTACAATGTAATTCGATCCTTCTCTAATACAATACTCACAATCATATTACTAGGGTATGGATATTTAATGTCAAACCTCTAATGTGATTATATCAGGTTATATGATTCTATTGAGTCGTATAGGAACGTTTTCCATCATTACGCTCGATACTTCGGCCGAAGATTCCTGAATCATATCTTAGAGTATTCATCCTCTCATAATGAGGATTAGAGATCCCTTGTTGATCATTCACATGCCTCTGAGAATAAATCACTGACCCCAACAATGCATAGAACACATCCAAGATGAGATGTGATCACGTCTCATTATCAAATGATCAGCAACGTATCCCCAAGACAACTATGATGTCTCAAGTCAAAGGATTAGTTACATTATTCCAACCAGTAGAGTCACTTGCTTGACATGTGAGTAGACCTCCATGCAAGTACTCTCGTTTGATTGTGTTCAATGAACTCATTCCCATAATGAGCACCTACATACTTGTCTTAGTGTCACTACACGAATGGCATGAGACTTTCCATCATTCCCATTGGAAGGGGACATAGTATGTACTGGTCTATGTATTGTCAGTGTCCCTCCGACAATCCTATGACCAGGAACCTTTTTGGACATCATGGTTATGTGAAGAAGGTCTCTGCAGTCTAACATCATTAGATTACTTCTTCCATCGATCCATTGTCCACAGATTCACTCTTTAGGACGTATATCGTTTATTGAGATAGTCCTAATGAGTGACTTTGCCTTTTGATGTATTAGAGTTTTTCCATACATATAGACATTGTCCTGAAAGGTTTCTTCCAAAGATTGACTTTCAGGGCATATCTCCAACATTTTGCACCTGTCTTCGGAACTCTGCGATGATGGGTTCAAAACATTTGAATTAACTAGCTTGGGTAGCGGCATGACTATGGCTGCTTTTAAGAACTTTACGTCTTCTTTCAGTAATTTTCTCGAATGGTCCTTGTTTGTCTCTTTTTCAAATAGGGATTGCCTATTGTTTCTTCGTGACACCGGAATGTATCAGAGGATTGGTGTGTTCGATCCTTTTGAGGATGCCCCACTCTCATCGGACATAACTTGGCATCGGCGAAGTGAGACTCCGCTTTGGTGAACAACATAGTATCACCATGTATTGTTTTCACTCCCCCTCTATAAAATTTCAAACATTTAAGCATGGTTGACGTTACGACTCCATTCTCATGAATCCAAGGTCTCCCCAAGAGTGGGCTAAAGGAAGTCTTTGCGCCGATCACGTTGAACAGCGTATTCGACTTTAGTTATCTAATCACCATTTCAACCCTCATCATGCCTATTGCCCTTTGCCCGCCTTGGTTAAAACCTTGGATTAGAAGGTGGCTCTAAGATAGCTGCATTTTGATTCCTATCTTGGTTATTGTTGACTTCGGCATGAGGTTTATGACTAAGCCTCCATTGACTAGCATGTGACCGGCCTTCTATTCTCTTGCATAGCCTGAGATAAAGTGGATGATTGTGTGGTTTCGACCCCAACAATAGGTCTTTATCGGTGAAGTTGATGGCAGCAGATGTGGCGCATCACATAATGCACTAATGAAGTCGAAGTTCTAAATCTGTAAATCTCCAACCTCGGGATTCATCAATGCTTTCACTAATCCAGAGAGTATTCCCCCACTACTCTAAAGAAGTATGAATGTCTGACCAAACAAGCAACCGCACTCATCCGCTTCCCCTTGCGATCCACAGACCGATGCAAGCTCTTTTCAAGGCGATCAGGAAGGCACAACGAGACAAATGGAACGACGAAATGTGAGAAAGCATTCCAGGACTCAAAAAAGTACCTAACATCACCTCCCTACTATCTAAGCTGGAAGTAGAAAAAAACTTATTTACATGCTTGGTCGTATCTGAAGCAGCAGTAATCTCTATCTTTATACGAGAAGAGCTCGGGGCACGACTACCTATATTCCACAGTTCAAAAGCTCTCCTTGATGTGAAAACTAGATGCCCGAAATTCAAAGAGCTGACTTTGGCGCTAGTTGTTGCAACCCAAAAGTTCAAATCATACCTTCAGACGCATGCGGGTGTCCTCATGACGCAATATTCTGCCTAATCTAGATACGTGACGATAGTGGTGCAGACATTGGTGAACGCAAAGTTTATTCTGACAAACGCAGCGATCAACCTGAGGGTGTGCGAGGGCTAGAAAAACCCTAAAAAGACACATCAGCCCAACCTGCAAGATGATTCCTCCAACCACCAGGCATCGGAAGTAGGTATTGTCCTCGTCACCCCAGAAGATTCTACATAGAAGCAACCCATCACCAGCAGTTAAGCACCACCTTCTACTACATGTAACTTAGCCCTGGAACGGCCCCATACTGGCAGTACATCACCTCCAACTGTGCGTCAGATAGTCCCAACCGACCCTTGCTCTGTAACTCGTCTCTGGAACAGCCAAACGCCGGCAGTTAAACACCACATCCTACTGCGAACAACTCAGCCTTAGACCACCCAACATCGGCAATTGAGCACCACCTCCGACTGCACGTCATAAGGGTTCAGCTTGCCCTTGCTCCATAACTCGACCTCTAAGTAGCCCAATACCAATAGTTAAGACTGCCTTCTGCTGCACGTAACATGGCCTCAGTTTTGTGGCTCCTTGCAACACCTATCTTTCACCATAGCTCCTAGCTATGAGAACCATACTCTGTGGCTGCCCATCATACTGATTCAAGCTCCGCAGCTCCCCACTACGCAGATTATGTCTAGAGCCCTCTAGATTTCAAGGCATCCAACAACAGAGTTGAATATGAGGCTTTACCAGCAAGCCTTTGAAGCAAAAGACTTGGCATTAAAAAAGCTCACAATCCATTTTGATTCTAAGCTAATCACCAACCAAGCTACCGGGAAGTATGCAGTCAAACATCCAAGGATGGCCAGTACCTCAAGAAGGTGCAAAAGCAATTCACGACGTTTCACATCTACACCCTCACTCAGGTTCCAGAAGCAGAAAATGCTCGCAGATGCGCTAGCAATCCTATGCTATGCCCTTGATTATTAATTTAGATGCTCCATTCCGGTCAAGCACTTGGAAAAACTGAGCATAAAAATGAAACCAGCAGCAGAGTTGTCACAGGTTAGTATAACTTCGAGCTGGCAAGACCCTGTTGTAGACTACTTGTCCAATGAAAGACTCTCCGTAAATAGATTGGAGCCTAGAAAGCTCCAATCAAAGACAGCACACTACTACATGTGGAACGACATGTTCGTTCGAAGATCCTTCACTAGACCACATCTATGTTGCCTAGTGCCTCTCGACCACCTAAAGGTTTAAAGCTCAATCCACGAAGGCGTTTATGGAAACCACTTAGGAGGCACTCTTTAGCGCATAAGGCTCTTAACGTCGGCCGCTACTGGCAAACCATGCACCAAGACACTAAGGAATTTATGAAAAAGTGTTATAGCTGTCAACGCTACAAGCCGATACCAGCACTGTCTGCCAGTGAACTACACCCACAGACGAGTCTTTAGGGGATCATGTAGTGGACAATTGACCTTGTAGGGCCAATGTCGCCCGCTACTAGGGGCAAATGCATGATGATCATGGCAACTGACTACTTCACTAAGTGGGTGGAAGCAGATCCTATGACGAATACAATTAGATAGACATCAGCGCTTGACATAGAGGAACATTATTTGCAGGTTTGGCATCCATCAATCTATCACCACAAACAATAGTTCGCAATTCGTAGGAAAAGATTTGGTGAATATTACATCAAGCAGCATATGTCTACGCTGAGGTATCCCCAAGGCAACAGGCAGGTTGAGGCGTCCAATAAGACAATCCTCGACTGCCTCAAGAAATCCCTATTAGACAATAAGGGAAAATGGCCATATGAACTTCCCAATGTCATATGAGTGTATCACACAACCAAACAAAAGTAACTGGGGAAACTCCTTTCTCCTTGGTGTTCGGTTCAGAAGCAATCATCCCTCCCAATGTCATCGTGCCAAGCATCAACACTCTATTACCAAGCATTAAGCAGAATAGAAAAGAGATGGCCAAAAAATTAGATCTGGCGGTAGAGGAATGCAAAAAAGTTATCACCCGTATCGCAGCCTACCAGCTGCAGCTCCTCTCCAACTACAACAAAAGGCAAAGATCTAGAAGTTTAAGCCCATAGACCTAGTCCTCAGAGAAGCCTTTATCACCGCCCAACAAGAATGCTCCAAAAGGACGAATCCCACATTCTATGATCACTACCTGGCCCCCATCCAGGCCCATTAAAGTTTGACAACTCAAGCAACTCGATGAACAAGACCTCGCAGGCCGAGGATTATCCAGTTGTTATGCAGTTTCTACCCTCCAACAAAGGTGATACATTTCTTTACATTTCTTCGAAGATCGAAGAAGTCATTCACAAGGATGGCTCGACTGCATGCCTACAACAACTAATCACTCATGCACTTCAATCAAGATCACACCATACATGGGACTTGTTGTAGGAATTGAACCCCCCCTTGGGACTAACCATGCTCTCCCCCTAGGAAAGTGTAAACTAGCACTTTGAATATCCAAACGTGGATGGGTCGGGCTGCCCAGCTCTAACTGGGCGCACGATGGCCTGCATCAGTATCCCTAAAATTGGCCACAATGGTCTTTTTCAAGACTTATCTTGTTGAAGGATTTTGGCCTTTTACCTAGTATGTGGGATTCGAGCCTTAAAGACGAAGGAGGCATGCAATGCGGTTCATTCCCTAGATGGTTGCCTATGAAGATCGACCGCAGTTGAGCATCCTTGATGTGACTAGACTAGCATCCGCGACTAAGGATCCTATATGTGACCAACTAGCAATCTTTGTGTTACAAAATAGCATTCTCGCTACCCATGGAGGAACATCCTGATTAAGCGCCTTTGATGTAACTAGACTAGCATCAACAATTGAGCATCTTCAGCATGACACACAAGCGATCTTTATGTGGATATGGAATCTAAGCTCCGGTTACTCTCAGAGGTCAAACGCAGTTAAGCATCCTTGATATTACCAATCAACAATCGCGAATGAGCATTATGTATATGACCAACTTGCGATCTTTGTGTATCCCTAGAACCCTAAAGCATGTTGCCAGTTCATTGAGTAGCTTTCGAATTCTGGAAGACTGCCTACTGGTTGCCCTTGGAGTAGTTAAACCGCATAACATACAACCACACATTCTTGTCAAAGCTTAACAATTAACGTGCTCATACAAAACTCTATTAGCTACCAACTTGCTACGTATCCTACGAATCTGTCTGCTTTGAGAGCAACATTTTCGGCTACCAAGAGCAACATTTTCAACTGCCGACCCTATAAGTTAATAGTTTAGAAAGATACCTCAGGCATGTGAAATTCGCACAACTGCAAAAAAGCAAGCGCCTCAAGTGATGAAGTGGGTCTGCCTGCCCTATGTAAAGCAGCTTCCTCAGCCACTCGTCCTATTGAGGCAAAGGAATGAAGATGAAGTAAAGAGAAGAAAACAGTTTATTGAATTAGTAGCTAATTGATAAACTGGCTCAAAGGCCAACAAAATTCAAGCTGAAGAAAGCGAAAAAGAAAAAGAAAAAAAATTCCTAAGTCTAAAGCAAAAAAACTACTCTTTAGCTGCTTGGATACCTCCCGACTGCCCCGTCGTTGCCCCTTCAGCAGTCGCATCATCCTCAGCAACGTCACCTTCCAACACTTTATCTTCAGTAGCCCCAGCCTGGGGCCCAACTAAGCCAACACCATCCACGGTTGCCCTAGCTTGAGCGTTATCCTCATCAAATATCTGGCCAAGAGCAGCCACAAAAAAAAAGGGAAGTAGATCTTCTGGAGAAATGGAGAAAGTCTCTCAGTCTTTCCAAGACATGCAGATCTTATTTAATGAGAAGGCATCCCACGTGCAGCTCAGCATCCTAAGACATGCAGGCTACCGACTACGACTATGACTACTCAAAGCTCCACTGCTCGTGGAAAAAGTCAAAGATATTTAATAATAGGATTATCCCTAAATCCTATTATTAATAAACTCTGAATTGAAGACAAACCTATCAAGTAAGTAATCCCAATTATATTTAATTAGGGATAGTTACCTTTATTTCCAAGATATTATTTACAAAATATCTTGGGAATAATGTCACCAAATCCAACCCTAATGGTCGGTCACCTCCTTTATAAATACCCATTTCTCCACAAAAAAATGGTACATCTTTTCTACATACAAAAAAATCCTAAACACCTCCTTCTTTTCAGATAGACTAACTTAGGCATCAGAGATCCAATTCGTCAAGACTGAAAAGGCTGGAAATTTACATAGTCAAAACCAAGTTAAGTATGACATCTACTCTAACTTGCATCAAATCAACTTAACTAAAAAATAGATGGTGATCATCTCAATGAAAATTAAGCGCATTACGATTAGCAAAAGATACTCAATAAAGATGAAAAACTTGATAATAATAATGCCACAACATAGCCCTGGAAAAGAACAAAACAAAGAAGACCTTCCTCTTGCCCTTCTTGCCGCAACCCCTTATGTAAAATATGATTTTGTCCTATTTGTTGGCGGATTCTAAAAGAGTGCTATTGTGCCCACCTCTCTTTCTTATCTTCCCACCCCACATATTTTGTCACCCACCATTAAAAGTAAAAAAAAAAATTGGGATACTATTTCTTCACCCACCATTATTCCAAAACTAACCTTAATATTTTAAATTCTTAACAATAAATAAAAAAGAAAATAACAATTAAAAAAACATTGTGACATATGTTCTAATACATATTATGATCGTGTAAATCCTAAGTAAAGATAGATTAGGAATCCTTTGGGATCTAGAAAATCTTTCCTAATAGACTTTGTATTACTAGGAGAGCAAGTTTCTCTCCTCCTTACTTATTACTATAAATAAAGGCACAAGGACTGAGGATTTTACACACAATTCCTCAAGCCTATTCTCCACTCTTTCTCTCCATGCCACATCCCTTAGTTAAATATAGGCCACAACACGTTATCAGCATGCTCTTCATGCTAAAGAGAATTTATTCAACTTCAATCAGGGGAGTATTACATTTCAATAATTTTTAATTGATTAATTTTTTATTTTATTGAATTCATATGCTTTTATTGATTCAATTTATTTCTCTTGTGTTGAACATGATACAAGCTTTGAAGATGGAAAGCCAAAATTGAAGAAAAAACTCGTACAAACCCGTTCACAATATTTATCACTCAATCCAGGTTCTTCTAAAACAACGGTGTTTATCTTGATATTTTTTCAACCTTGATTCTTCTAAAACAACGGTGTTTATCTTGATATTTTTTCAACCTTGATTGCATGAACCTTCACCATAATGCATAACCCAACTTTACGTTTTACGAATTTTAGATTCTACATAAATTGTTAATGCATTATATTCATAATATTCTTATTATGTGAATTAAATATGTGTGAATAAAGAAAAGAAAAAGAAAGAAAGAAAAAAAGGAATATTGAAACCCTAATTTGCGCTTTAGCTGCAGCTGGAAGCCGCGTAGCAAGCCGCGCTGCATCTGTCCAAAACCCTGCAAGATTTGATGACATCGTTTTGACTGTCTTCTTGTTCTCGAAATTGGCCACCACTAGAAGCTCATTTGCAGTTGAGCTTCCCGGCCTTCCTTCACCGATTTCTGGTGATAATCACAGCTCATGATAGCCTGCAACCTTCCCATACTGAAACCCATCGTCCCCACGATTGATTTCACAAGATTCTAGGTGAATCTTTGTTTTGGACACCCATCTCAATTTTTGGAACTTTCCCCACCATCTCCGACACCCTGAAATGCGTCTTCCATCGTCTTGTTTTTCGAGGTTCCACGGCGATGTCCTCAATCTTGTGACCCCGGCAGCACGCCGCTAATAGCATTGCCGTGTTTTCTTTGGCGAATGGCACACACCCAGTCATGCTGGGTTGCCTGAACGAAACCCAAAACCTTGGGCCTTGGGCGCGGGTCAAACCCGCCTGACTGCAACCTGACCTGTTTGGCTGGTTTTTAGACTAGGCCTATTTGGGGCCTATAATTCTAAAGTCCATTGTGGATTTTTCCCCCTGCTTCCAACAAACAGCCCCAGTTGTAGGCTTAGGACCTCGCGGCCCATTATGGTTTTAGACCTGCTACATCAGCAACCTAGTAGCCCATTCCGGGCTTGGGCTTATTGTCTTGTTTTTTGGGCTTTCAGCCTCATTTTTTCCATTTGGACCTGCAGTCCAGTTTGTGTAAAAAAATGTTTTCTTTTTGGGCCTAATTACTTTAGCCCATATGAAACCCTAAATCCTATAAATCGGGATTTGGTTTTCACTTTTTCTTTCTTAGCCCATATTTGGGCTTGGGTTCTGTCAACCCAAATTTTTCTCGCTTGCCCTCAGCCAAGCTAATTAAATAATAATTTTTGGACCTAAAGCTCCATACTTTTTTTAGGGCTATTTCCCCAAACATTCACACAAAGGTCCCGAAGCTACCCACTATAATATATTTTTTTTCTCTTGCTTTATATATTTTTGTCTTGTATATATTGTGTTTGTTTGCTAGTTTTAGGAACCTGAAGTTCATACTTCTAAATCCGAAGTTTCAGATAAGTGCCATAGAAACCTGAAGTTTCTTAACGCGCAACACTCATGTTGAAACCCGAAGTTCTCCATGCTTAAATCCGTTTAAACCAAACCATTTCTTAGAATCTGAATGTTCTAACTTTGATGTTATGGAGATTTTCTTTCCTAAAGCACCAATCAAATTCTTGTTTCAGCCATTCAGCGTATTGTCGAACCTTAACAAGTTCAATTTCACTGATTTGGAAGTTTCGAACAAAAAACTACTTTGTGGATACAAGACGTGACACCTTGCTTGACTACGACTAGTTGTGAAATCATTGTAGCCAGTTATGGTGTGGAAGAGCTGAATAATCCTCCACCATGATCTTCATTTGAAGACTTATGCATGAAGCATATCAAATGGAAGTACCTCACTACCGAGGACTCCATGGCTCTTTGACTCGTTATGGACCATTTCAAATCATGCAGAGATGAATTCTTGCCCGAAGCAAGACATGATTGAAACCTTTTACGTCCATGAATAGGTACAATTCTGAAGTTTACATCAGATTCAATTTTAAATACAGAAAATCTTTCTTCTCCTTCTATATCTAAATTTCTCCAGAAGTAGCAGTATAGAGAGCGGAAGTTTACTAAATTCTCAGATCTGATTACTACCACACTTGTGAGAGAAAGGTACCCCAGCAATTCGGCTAGGAGGTACTGAATGGTATAGACCCAGTTTGGGCTAGAGTTTACGGAATGGTGGTGGCTTTGGTAGAAGTGCACTGAACAGTATTGCTTTGCTTCGGCAGAGGCCTACCGAACAAACCCTTCCAACTTCGACAGCTTCAGCTGTAGCTGATGAGTCCATATTATACTATATATTTTACCTTTATCTTAGTATTAGTTTATTGGTTATTTTGGTAGAATTTTGATACTTTGTTATATATTTTATGTAGGACATGCGACTTCCTCTGGAGCAAAAAGTAATCAAACGAATGAATTTTGGAGTGATTCTAATTGAAGGATGTTTGTGAGTCTTTCAAGATGATTGTGTCAAAGTTTCAGATTTTTCTACCAAGCCGTTTGGCCGTGGCAATGAAATAAAGGCCCAGCGCGTAGCTCTTCCAAATTTACATTTTTGGAGGTCAAGATGGCATATTTTCAGGAAGATCCTTCTGAGGATTTGTTAGGGACATCTCAAGCTTTAAAAAGGAGACCTTTTGGGACCACATCGGAGTTGATTTCGTGGGTCAAAAGTATGATTTTCTGAGAAGTCCGAATTTCAGTTCAAATAGGAATGTATTTCCTAGTTATCTTATTCTTTTATGTTTCCTAGTTTTTAGAAGACCTTTTCTAGGTAGGGTTTTATTTTCTATTAGTATAAATATGGCTATTAAGCCACTATGGAAAAACGAGGAGAATGCACGCACTACTTAGAGAGCTTTTGACGATTCAAGTTTTTTTTCAAGGTGTTTTCTATCCATGTTCTTAATAATATTTTATTTTATGATTATTCGTAACTAGTTTCGTTTACTAGGGTGAGGCCAAGATCCTTGGCAAGAATACGTAGTTTCTTTTCAATTTGCTTATGAAATTGTGCGTGCATGTTTTGAATTATTAATCACCGGTCTAAACTATCTAATTGTCTTGATGATTGGCCACCATTAGGATATTTAGAAAAGTAATTTGATGCAATTTTGGTGAAGGGTTGTCCCTGAAATTGGCGTTGGCTTCTTGTGGTTAATATGTGTAACTTCTTAGGATGGACGACATGTCTCAAGGGTTATATGGTTTTTTCAAAAGGTTTTCACAAAACTTAATGAGTCTTGCATGTTCACATTCGATCTAGACACCACTGACGGGTTGCATGTTAGATATACGTTCTATGTTGGAGGTTCCAAGTAGGATATATATTAGGAAAATCTAACCTTCAAATATGCATGTGTAATTTATAAGTAATTGGAAGAACCACGTAGGACTGTTAATGTGACAACCCGTCCCTACTTTTACAATTTTATTAATTTTAAATTAGTGAATTGACGAAAATACCCTTAGAGGCGAGATTGTTGACTTTCGTTGACCGTCATTTCGTGAAGCGTATGGGTTATTTTATCTGAAAAGTACTTGATGATATGGGCGCGTAGGCGCAAGCGGAATCAAATTTGGAGTTACGGTTGAAATTTTACGGAACTAGAAATCTGAAAAGTACTTTTGTAAAGACTACTATTTATTATTTTATATATTTCTCCTAATTATTATATTATTATTTTAAGAATATTTTGTGAGAAATGGGGAAAAAGGAAGAACGAAACGGAGGAGGAAGGAAAAAGGGTTGGGGGTGGAAGGTTTGCCCATTCAGGAGAGAAAAAGGGAAAGAGGCTGGCCAATCAAAGAAAAAGGGGGTCGAATCAATTAGGAGAAGAGGGAGGAGAGTTGGGCCAATGAGAGACAAGAGAAATGAGAGAAAGGAGAAGGGAGAGAATGAGGGAATCGGACCCCTTCTTCGTCCCGATTTTCCTACCCGATCCCCATGCCCAACACCGATTCTGGTATTTTTCCGACGAATTGAGCGTCACCACCACCACTCTTGAACTCCTCTCATTGTCACAAACGTTATCGTTCCACATTTGGCTCGGTTTTGATCATGATTTCAGGAGAAAAGGGAGATGGACCCGTGATGGTTCCATGTTTCTAACGACGAATTCGCAGTCTCCGGTGACCACCATTCACCACCACCACCTCCAGTTGACTCCCCTTGAACCCAAGAGCAAGGCCCAAACACTAGCAGGGGCATTGGAACATCAATGAAGTCGAATCTAATCCCATCATTTCAAGGGTTTCCGACGGGTTTGAGGGAATTGGAGCTTTTCCCAGCCAAATTGGATTTGGCCACAAGTATAAAACTTGCTCTACTCAGTGAGATCTTCATTTCTGTGAAATTTGGTAATTTTTGGAAATAGTTGATTTTTCCGGCGAGTCGGGACTGCGCGTGAGCCGAGTCCCCACCTGACCATCCTAGGCTAATTTGATACCCCAATTCCATATTTGACATCCATTTAGTGAAATTCCTATGTTTTAATATAGTTTCGTAGTGGATCGCCTAGTTGGCCGCCACTTGGTTATTATATGAATGGACGATCCGACCGTTGGATTGGTAATAAACTTTAATACACATAATATTTGAGGGCATTAGGAACTTACGGATCGGGAATCCGACGTATGGATCTTCCCGAATTTGACTTGTAAGTTCGTAAAATCCGCCACTTGAATTTACAATTGGCGAAGATCCAACCATTGGATCGTAATGAAATTTTAGTATGTTGTTCTACAAGCATAATGTGGATCTTTGGAAGTTTCGGATCGGAAATCGAAAGTGCGGATTTCCAGATCGAGTTACGTAGGGTTATGGACCCTACCGTCGACCTTTGACCAACGGTTGACTTTTGGTCAATGGGTTTCAAATCATTCTAGAATATCCTTGGGGATGTGTTTTAGGTAAGTTACATGTTCTATCGATAAGAATTCTGATATGTGATTTGATATTTGTTCTAGGCGACGGTCGTTTGTGACGCCTCGATATATATAATTGATAGTATATATACCATGCTAGGGAGTTGTAGCGCAGACTTCAGGTGAGTGGGTCTTTTCCTTTTTATAGTGTATATATATATATATATATATATATATATGATTGATAGTTTCCATTTATGCACTTGGAAAAGAATTTCTTACGTACGCCTGGATTAGACTAAAGTTTATAAGAATTAGCGAAATGACAAAATTTATGAAATATGCTACATCCTACGGGATGCACAGGTATGTTTATAATCTTTGATGCCATAATTATATCTACGACTATGAATGTTAGTATGTTGATTAGAACTATCGAATCACTGTGGCATGCTTATATTTATGTAGTCAGCTCATCATTGCTGCACCCCCGTGTTAGTGCTCGCCCAGGTCCAGGGCCGGTCTTTCACGTGTATGTTCACCTCCACACCGCACGCTCGCCTTGGATCCAAGTAGGTGCTAGTCTTGTCATACAGGTTGCATTAGGCAACTCCGACTCGTAGGTGACCGCGAATAGTGCTAGTCTTCACGTGATTGTAGCACTAGAGCGTATATTATGATCAGACCAATCATGTAGTACAGGTCGCATTAGGCGACTCCGACTCGTGTGCTAGCATAAATTGATGAGCATCAGTTCAATCGTACAGGTTGCGTTAGGCAACTCCGATTTGTGTGCTAGTATAGATTGATGACCACTTGGTTTGATATGTTTGCTTATGCGAAAGTATACGATTACTGATGTCATGCACTTATATATGAACTATTGTGCCGTATTGATATCTTGATATTTTGCAAGCTACGGTGAGTATTTTCATACTATATGTAGTATGTATATCTTGGAAACTATACATGTTTTACGACGAGGAGTTATAACGTTTTCAAAGGTTTTTATTAAAACTTTATTTTCAGGCCCACTCACCCTTGTTTTTCGCCCCTCTAGGTATTAGTTGTTGAACTTTTGTATCGACAAGGATCCTTGGCAAATCTCAATATAGGTGGCTACCTTTGAGGGTATAATCCTTATCCTATCATACTATACTTTACTTATGCTCTGGCATCACGTGTGAAATTGGTTCATTCTCGCTCACAGCGCACTCTTGTATTTAGGCACTTTTAGGTTTAAATTTATTCACATTTTCCACTACACTACACTTTATGGCTTCGTCACCTTCCAGGTGTCGACCAACATAGCTCGATTCGGAGTCCAAGTGGACATTCTGGGTCGGGCTGTGTCAGTTAAGATGACGGCGAAACCCTAGTGCTTAAATAGATTTTCAAACTATTTTCTTTGTTTTCTTTACTGTCCCAATTTATTTAATTGTTATTCGTTTTTAATATTTTAGGTCATTAAATCACCTTTTTCTAAACTTTGTTTTCAAATAATTAATTAAGAATTGATTTTAACCCTGTGGAAAACGACATTGCTTGAGTTGCTATACTATGATAACATTGTACTCTTGCAAGTATTTTTAAGTGTTTTTATCCCTACTTCTGCAGGTGGTAAAATCTGTAAGATGCCACATCGCCCAGGGGTGAGGATCCTGTAAGCCTTATATGTATATTCCCATCTCTACCTAGCACGAGGCCTTTTGGGAGCTCACTAGCTTCGGGTTCCATCGGAAATCCAAAGTTAAGCGAGTTCACGCGAGAGCAATCCCATGATGGGTGACCCACTGGGAAGTTCTCATGTGAGTTCCTAGAAACAAAACTGTGAGGGCGTGGTTGGGGCACAAAGTGGACAATATCGTGCTACGGCGGAGTCGAGCCCGGGATGTGGTGGGGGCCCGAGGCGGGGATGTGACAATTTAATTGTTAGATCCCACATCGCCCAGGGGAGTGGATCTTGTATGCCTTATATGTATATTCCCATCTCTACCTAGCACGAGGCCTTTTGGGAGCACACTGGCTTCGGGTTCTATCGGAACGCCGAAGTTAAGCGAGTTCATGCGAGAGCAATCCCATGATGGGTGACCCACTGGGAAGTTCTCGTGTGAGTTTCTAGAAACAAAACTGTGCGGGCGTGGTCGGGGCACAAAGCGGACAATATCGTGCTACGGCGGAGTCGAGCATGGGATGTGGTGGGGGCCCGGGCCCGGATGTGACAATTTAATTGTTAGATCCCACATTGCCCAGGGGAGTGGATCCTGTAAGCCTTATATGTATATTCCCATCTCTTCCTAGCATGAGGCATTTTGGGAGCTCACTGGCTTCGGGTTCCATCGGAACTCCGAAGTTCAGCGAGTTCGCTCGAGAGCAATCCCAAGATGGGTGACCCACTGGGAAGTTCTCGTGTGAGTTCCCAGAAATAAAACCGTGAGGGCGCGGTCGGGGCCCAAAGCGGACAATATCGTGCTACGGTGGAGTCGAGTCCGGGATGTGGTGGGGGCTTGGGCCGGGATGTGACAAAATACCTATCAAGACATTGGCGCTGTTACTAGGGATTGTTTTAAATAATTTGTGTTTATCAACTCTTAGTTAATTATTTTTGTATATATCTTTTTCTTTACTTGATTTTAATTTTTTTTTTTAGCTTACAATTTGTTGATTTTGAAAGCAGTGTAACTATTTCATTTGCAGCAATGGGATATTTTGGATTTCCACCAACCATTTGTGCTCTTTCCAATTTAAATACCCATGATATTATGTATTGTCCTCAGAGGCAGTATTTTCCAGAGTTTGTGCATCACCATATTAATATGAGAATCAATTTTCAGAGGCTTAGGTGCGATTTCTATTCAATTTTTTACAATCCAAGGTGGACAGGGTATCTGAATTCTACGTGGATAAGCAATCAATAGACTTTTCAACAGCCCAGTGGGTCACAAAAACCTTCTTTGGAGGACTAGATCGTTAAGTTGGAGGAGTCCACTAGGTTATTTACAAGAGTAGCACCCAAAAGAGGCAAAATATAATAAATTCAAACGACAATCTAGCGCAGCAAATTGGGCAGCTCACATATAGAACAAGAAAACGATTCCAATTCAAATGTCCATAATTAACCAATTGCAAACCCGCAAGGTTCAAATGAATGCTCGGCAGATCAAACATTGAGATCGGGAAAAACCAACGATACTTGAATGGAAGAATATGAAATAGAAGAGCCCCCAGCCAGTGACACATCCCAAGAAATAGAGCTAACTGACCCTGCACTTTCCCCTGAACCTGTTATTACCCAAGTTAATGTGCCACCAGAACTTTTCCCCAAAGGCTACAGGAATGCATAGAAACTGACAGGTTGAAATGGGTTGTTCATACTAAGTTAGAATATGCGAAATCACATGACAGTGAATAGAATTTTACAGTTTAACTTTCATGTATTGCATAATTTGATATATAAGTACATACAATCCTTGTTTTCCAAGGAAACAAAAAAAGGACACAAATAAATATCCTTCCTAATAAAGGACTCTAATATTTACACAATATTTACATTCCTATTCTAAAACCAACTCACGCAACACTCCCCCTCAAGTTGGAGCATAGATGTCACACATGCCCAACTTGACAAGTGAGTCACCAAAAACTTTACTACACAAGGCATGAGTGAGGATATCCGCAAGCTGCCCTTTTGAGTTCACAAATGGTACTGACACAATCTTCTTCTCAAGCTTTTCCTTAATGAAATGTCCATCAACCTCCACATGCTTCGTTCTATCATGTTATACCGGATTCTCTGCAATTTCTCGTGCTGACTTATTGTCGCAATACAACTTTATAGCCTTATTTGGTTTGAAACCAAGACCTCAAAGCAACTTATGTAACCAAAGAACTTCTTCACACACTCCATGCACCATACCTCTGAATTTGGCCTCCGCATAAGACCTAGACACCATATTCTAATTCTTGCATCTCCAAGTAACCAAATTTCCACCAACGAACGTAAAATATCCAGAAGTAGAACACCGATCAGTCACATTACCTGCCCAATCAGCATCAGTGAACCCCTTAATTTTTAGATGACCATAATTTCTATACAAGATTCATTCCCTGGGGCCGACTTTAAATTCGCCAAGAAACGCATAACAGCAGCCATATGATCCACACTTGGTGAGTGCATAAATTGACTCACCACACTCACTGCATAGGCTATATCTGGATGGGTATGAGCTAAATAAATTAATCTTCCTACTAGTCTCTGATATCTGCTTTTATCCACTGGTTCTTGATCTAGATAAATCCCTAAGTGATGTTTCTCCACAATAGGCGTATCCACAGGTTTACACCTAAGCATACCTGTTTCCTTTAACAAATCAAGAACATACTTTCTTTGAGACTAGAAAATACCTTTGGACGAACGAGCAACCTCAACTCCTAGAAAATACTTTAAGTCACCCAAACTCTTCATCTCGAACTCAGCCGCAAGGTTTTTCTCCAGTTTGACAATCTCATCTAAATTATCCCCTATTATTATCATATCATCCATATAAATAATTAAGGCTGTTACTTTACTGTTCCTCCGTTTCACAAATAGAGTATGATCAGAATGACTCAGATAATACCCATTCTTTCTCATGGTCTGAGTGAATCTTCCAAACCATGCACAAGGTGACTGCTTTAGCCCATAAAGAGACTTCCGCAATCGGCACACTCTCGTTTTTCCCCCATTATCATATCCTTGAGGAAAATCCATATACACTTCCTCCTCCAAACGTCCATGAAGAAACACATTTTTTACATCAAACTGTTTCAATGGCCAATTCAAATTTACAGCTAATGAGATAAGAACTTGTACCGTATTCATCTTAGCTACTGGAGAAAAAGTTTCCTGGTAATCAACACCATACGTTTGAGTATATCCTTTTGCTACCAACCGCGCCTTATACCTGTCGAGTGAACCGTTAGCTTTGTATTTAACTATAAATACCCATCGGCATCCAACTAGTTTCTTCCCTTTTGGCAACTCCACTACTTACCATGTATTATTTTTCTGTAGTGCCTTCATTTCTTCAACCATTGCTTCCACCCACTCTTGACTCTTCAAAGCTTCATCTACTCAAGTTGGCACTTGAATTGACTCCACATTGTTCACCCAAGCTTGATGTGCAGGTGAAAGGTTTTCACACGACATATAATTTGCTATGGGATACTTTACTTTTCCTTCTAGAGAGAACCTGTCAGGAGGTACACCATAATTTTGCCTTGGTGGTAGTTGATATGTACTTATAACATCATTAGTTACATGAGCATCACTAGTACTTACCTCAGGCATATTCAGAGAAGACATATTGGACGATGGCACGATCGAGCTGGAGAAAGGGGGGGAAGCTTCATCATAAATCTCATGGCTGCTAGCTTTGGCAGATGCTTGCGGTGAAGCTAGCTCGGCCTCGGTAGCAGCTAGCTGAACACCATCTGCAGCATAAAGGCTTTCGATACAAGTTTCCTCGACGACAATCAGTGGCTGCCCATCTATACCATCTTCGGCAGGAAGCAGTTGAGGGAGGAAGCAGGGTCTTGGACATCCAACCACCCAAACACACCATCAAGGTCACAAATAACTATCTACCCCTTGGGATCGGAAGGTGAGAATATGGGAATATAAAAATACTTGGATTCTGAGAAAGTCACATCCATGGTGACATACATGTGGCGGGTTTCAGGGTCTTGGACATCCAACCCGTCACATGTATGTCACCATGGATGTGACTTTCTCAGAATCCGAGTATTTTTATATTCTCGTGTTCTCACCTTCCGATCCCAAGGGGGAAAGTGTTATTTGTGATCTTGATGGTGTGTTTGGGTGGTTAGATGTCCAAGACCCTGTTTCTTCCCTTGGCACAGTATTGTCATTTCCCCATGAACTTGGAGTGGAGTACGAAATTCTACAACCCGAGATGGTATGCGATTGATGACATACATGGCATACGTAACGGCATCCGGCCAAAAACTTTTAAGTACGGACGAACCAATAAGCAATACATGAGTAGTTTCCAAAATATGACGATTTTTCCTTTCAGCCACCCCATTTTGTTGCGGGGTATAAAGACAAGTGGTCTCATAGAGAATTCCTTGATCTTGGAAAAAAAAAAACTCAGAGTTAACATATTCACCCCCGTTATCAGAACGAAGAACCTTAATAACGGAGGAATATTGTGTAGCCACCATCTGAGAGAAAGACCAAATAATCATACTAACATCACTTTTATGTTTCAACAGATAAACCCATGTCGTACGAGTGCAATCATCAACAAACGTAATAAACCATTTAATTCCCGAAGTAGTACTAATAGGGGAAGGCCCCCACGCATCAAAGTGTACTAGCGCAAATGGAGAAGATGTTCTATTCATACTTGGAGGGAATGAAGCACGATGACTTTTGGCTAAAATACATACTTCACATTTCAATTCTGAGTCTTCAATACCACTAAACAAATCAGGTAATATATGTTTCAAATAATCAAACGATGCATGCCCCTAACGACGATGGAATAACAATACCTTTTGTAGATTACTATTACGTGATGCATGAACCAAATTAGCTCTTCCAGGAACCACGTTATCCACATAATATAGCCCCTCTCTCTTAGTGCCACCCACAATGATCTCCTTTGTCTGAATACCCTGAAGCAAGCAAAATGAAGGATACATTAATAGTAATACAACACAATCCAATTGTCCAGTGACTTGAGGTACAGACAATAAGTGATGGGACAATGATGGAACCAATAAACAATTATGTAAGGGAAGAGAGGGCGTAAGAGACCCTGTTCCCGCTCCAACAACAGCAGTAGTAGAACCATTGGCAATTGCCACACACTTTCTATAAGGATGTGTCATAGATTGAAATAAGGTTTTATCATACGTCATATGATCTGTTGCACCACAATCCAAAATCCAACCTGCATTTATCATTGTAATAACTCACAAGACAATAATACACGACAATCACAACACCACACCAATTACAGAACCACACACTGCAAGGAACACAAGCAGCAGCAACGTGTCATGCTGCTATTCAGGTTGTTGAATCAACACAAAAACAGTAGACTGCTGACTTTTTGCACGGACTGTAGCAGCTAAGTATGTACGACACAAAATAATTGCTGAAGTCAATCAATTACTCTAACAATTGTTGCAATTGCACAGAAAAAAACTACACATTTTTTTTCCCTTAAATATATGAAACCAACAACAAAGCACTACACGGGACAAAAAATTAATTGCTGAATTACAACAAGTACTGTAACAATTGCTGCAATTGTACAACCAAACTTTCCACGCGACAACAAATTTGATTGGAGAACACACCACCAATACCATAACAGCCCCAAGTATTCGTATGGTAGCAAACAAGCAGTAGACAAGTACACAATGCACGCCAATACATGGTACAATTGTAGAATACACAGCAATTGTACACAATTTACTGTTTAGAATTTGGATCAAAACCAAGTTATGCAACACAACCCTCACGACAGCAGCAAGGTATTGTGCTGCACTAAAGAAATTCACAGTAGCAGTTAGACAACATGCTGCAATCCTAGGATACACGGCCTGAATAATTTATGCAACAACAGCGCATGAAACCAGTAAACCGAATGCAGCAGTGGAAGAAAAAATATTGTTTTACAGTTTCTAGGGTTACGACAGCTTGGCTCTGATGCCAAACATAATTTTATGGCTTAATTTTCATTTATTGCATAATTTTATATAAAAGTACATACAGTCCTTATTCTCCAAGGAATAAAAAAAGGACACAAAGAAATACCCTTCCTAAAAAAGGACTTTAATATTTACACAATATTTACATTCCTATTCTAAAACTAACTCACGCAACACAGTGCACCAGCAAAGCCAATCATAATTGGAGAAATTAAGTGCAAGCCCATTGAGCAGGCAACATTCTACAATGGGAAGAATAAAAGGGTTCGTGACAGCCCAATTCTTCGTCATGGAATTCTGCCATCGCTAAAATTGTGGGTGTTAAATACAAGGTGGAAGCCAATTCAATAGATACCAAAACCGTACTGGAAGGGAGTCGAGGGACCTTATTTCTTTGCAAAGACTCATTCCCATAAAAGGGTGGACAAGAAAAATTCAACCAATGAATTCAAATGCGCAGTTCAATTTTTTGAACTCTTTTCTTTTTAGTTTTGTTTATTTTATTTTCTTGTTTTTATTTCAATTATAAAAAATCACAAAAAAAAATCAGAAAATTGAAAAACAAAAAAAAAAATGCAATTTTTAATTCTTGTTTTATTTATTTATTTATTTTTATTTGTGATTGCAGGTTGCATTTGGAACTGATTCTGCCTGACCTCAACTAAGGGTGTGCAAGCAACATTCATTCACCCTATCACCTTCATCATCCATTCCTCTACATTCATGAGATTAGGCAGTGCGGAAACGGAAACAAAGTTGAGATTCAGGATGCTTACAGTGGGGTTCGATAGGAGGCTTCTGCACATTTGGATCCACTCACTCCACTCTCTCCCATGAAATTAATTTACATACCATTCAACAAATTTTTGTGTACCCGGTTCTACAATCGGGGATCCAAGTATGTAGAAGGGTCCACATATCGCAGATCAAGTTTCATGCATGTGTTTGCTCAACATTCATCCTTAGTGGAGACATGCAAGCACACACAACACAAGTACCAATTCTTGAGCATGCAGAAGTCATATTCCTAGAGATAAATCACAAAGATGCAGTACAAAATTTCACATATCTAAGGGCTACATTCCACATATCCATGTTGATTTTGGAATTATATCTTTAATTCTGACAGTAAGGGTTTTGAGACATCTGCTACTTGGCTTCCCTTAGGATTTGTGCACCACTGTCATTTCTGTATTTGCACCTTTTCTTATGGGATCTGCACCAAATCCAAACCACATGCATGAGATTTTCAGATTAATTAAGTAGTAAGAACATGTAGTGAACATGGAGATTGCTGAAATTTGCCTTTTGGCTGTCGACGAACTGTGCAGTGCAAGGATTTGGGCTCGTATTTGTTGATGAGATCTCTCGAATACTCGAGAAATGATGGCTCTGTTGTGATATTAAAGTTAGGGGGTGAAGCTTTGGGTTGCAGGCATAGAAGATTAGAGAAAAAGGATGATATGTGAGGCTGAAGATTTTAGAGAGAAATGAGAGACATCTCTCATTTTCTAAAGAGAGAGAGGGCTTCGATTCTTAGAAAAAAAATTATTCTGAAAGGAGTATCCCGAGCAAATTGTGTAAAAAGTCAACGAATAGTCAACGTTCAACTCTACAAAGTCAACCGAGACGCTCTAGTGGTCAACTATGTTAAAACTTTGAAATTTCACTAAATGGATGCCAAAAATGGACTCGGGCGTCGAAATTTTCCAAGGAGGGTTTCCAAGAAAATTTTTAAAAAGTGAACAAAAGTCAATTAATAGTCAACAGTTAACTTTAACGGAACATTCCCTCCTCAAAAGGAATATTTTGTTAAAGTTACTTCAATTTCTGAGTGGATCCAGATCGGTCTGGCCCATGAATCTAGGCTTGGGCTTGTTCCCAGCTTGGGCTCGCCCCTTTTTTTTTCAACAAATTGGGTTGACCCGGTCCCAGTCGCGAGTCCGGTTGTCGGTTTCTAGAAAAAATATGGCCGGAAAGCTTCCACAACTCCGATTAGCTCGATTTCACAACTATTTTCACACAAAATATATGACTTTGAAGCTTAGAGAGAGAAGAATAATTATATACCAAAATCACATCAAGCCATGGTCAGGATCGGCGGAAATAGGCTTGCAACTCACGGCATCCCTTGCCGGAAAACTTGGTTTGTTAACCTCACGTCGTTTCTGCATCTAATCACGCCAAAACACTCACAAAATGAGTTACTCTTCATCAAAAGGTGAAGGGAAGATAATTCGAATGGTCTAGAACCTTACATTCCATCAGGAATGGCGATAATTCGCCGTTTCTGGTCGTACGAGTAGGTGATGATGATGGGGTGTGGACGTTGAAGTCTCATCGGGGTGGTGGTGGTGGCACGATGTCTGGGCTTGTAGAGGGGCGAGAGAGTAGAGAGAGGAGGAGAGATTCTGAGGGAGATGAGAGCGGGAGAGATAAGATTCTCAAGCATGGTAATGACGGTGGTCGCCTCACTGGAGACGACGGCGATATGGTGGCGTGTGTGTGTGTTGCCTAGAGAGCAAGGGTGAGTGAGAGAGTAACAGAGAGCTAAGAGAAGGAGAGAGTCCGGGAGAGGTTTCCAGAGAGCTCCGAAAGATAGACACGCAACAAGAGGGAAGTGGAAAGTGACTGTCGAAGGTTCGTTGGGGAAGATGATGAACAATGACTATCACTATTTATAGAGAGATGAGTCAGCCCCAGCCTTGGCCCTTCATTTCTAGTCGTACAAGTAAGTGATGATGATGGGGTGTGGTGACACACCCCAACCTAGGAAGGCCGAAGCATGCTGGTTGTTGCCGTGAGATGACGTAACCATAAGGGTAAGTGATGTGAAAAAGTGAATAAATTTAAAACTAATTAGTACTAATTACACTAAACAATGAAAAAGTGCACAGTCGTGGGAATAACCCACTACAATTATTCAGAGCATAAAGACAGTACGACTACAATAGAGTAGTCAAAGTAGCTAAGTACACTAATTACACAACAGTGGATAAGTTCATACGTCTAAACAAAGGATAATGTCAGAACTGCCGAAGGTTCCTCGAGTGCCACGAATAGTGCAGCTATCTAGGTCCTGGAGGGGCGAAAAACAAAGTTGAGTGGGTCATCAAAACAACGTTTGTAAGAAAACCTTTATTTTGGAACATATTAACCCCTCGTCGTAGAACAAGTATAGTTTCCTTAAAATCATACTACGTATAAGTATGAAGATTTAATGTATGCCAACAATACATATATATCAAAAATATGCCACCACAGGAATGATTCACAACAATAGAAATATAGGCATGCGCTTGACAAATATACTAGCACGCAAGTTGGAGTCACCTATGGCTCATCATTACTACACTCCGGTGTTAGTGCTCCCATCTGAGGCCAGGGCCAGCCTTCATGTGTATGTTCACCTCCCGCACCACATGCTCATCTTGGATCCAAGTTAGGTGCTTGCTGTTGGAAATATGCCCTGAAAGTCAATCTTTGGAAGAAACCTTTCAGGACAATAAATGGATGTATAGATGACTCTTATACATCAAATGGCAAAGATACTATTTAGGACTATCTCTATAAACGATATATGTCCTAAATGGTGAATCCATGGACAATGAATCGATTGAAGAAGTAATCTAATGATGTTAGACTACAGAGACCTTCTTCACATCACCATCATGTCCAAAAGGTTCCTGGTCATAGGATTGTCGGAGGGATACTGACAATGCATAGACCGGTACATACTATGTCCGCTTCAATTAAAAGGATGAAAAGTCTCATCCCATTCGTGTAGTGACACTAAGACAAGTATGTAGGTGCTCATTAAGGGAATGAGTTCACTGAACAAAATCGAATGAGAGTACTTGCATGGAGGTCTACTCACATGTCAAGCAAGTAACTCTAATGGTTGGAATAGTGTAAGTAGTCCTTTGACCTGAGGCATCATCGTTGTCTTGTGGTTAAGTACTTGATCTTTGATTATGTCAAAGTCACTCCATCCGTGGGTGTCCACGGTATAGTTGGGGTTAAGCCACTTAGTCATGAAGGCAAGTGAATGTTCAACAAGGAATCTCTAATCCTCGTTATGAGAGGATGAATACTCTAAGATATGATTCGGAAATCTTCGGCCGAAGTATCGAGCGTAATAAAGAAAGCGTTCCTATACGACTCGATTGAATCATATAAGAACGAATAATCACATTAGGGGTTTAACATAATATATACATACCCTAGTGATGTGATTGAGAGTATTGTTTTAGAGAAGGATCGAATTACATTGAAATTCCAACTGAATAGGTTCTCTAAACAACTTCTACATTAGCTTGGGTAGCCATGATATATGGTTAGATGTCACTCATGGCTTGTGAGTTCTTCTAGATGATTAAATGTAATCGTCAAAGAAGAAGGTCAATTAAAAGTAAGTTTTAATTCACTAAGTGATTGGATTAACTATAATCAATTGGATTGGTGCCAATCACTTCACTGCCTTGCTAATTAGAACCTAAAACGATTGTTCACCAATACACTATTGTAGTGAGTAATTAATGGATGATGGAAATAATTAATTGGATTGATTAAGTGTTGTGATTAATTAGAAAGTCTAAAGAAATCATAAAAGAGATATAAGATCGTTTTGGGCTTAAAGAAACGTTCGGGTTTAGTTGGGCCCATTGGGCCTAAAGCCATTGGGCTTTTATTCAAGCATTGGATGACTTGAAATAAATAAAAGCCCAAAGCCCAAACAACACTAAGGGGGCCGGCCATATAGAGTGAAAGAGGGAGAGAAAGGTCAAATGTTGACTTGTTTCTTTTTGGCTATAAAATGAACTTTATAGAGATATTTTTCATTAGGGTTTTTGGGTGTTCAAAACAACTAAAAGAGAAAAGAAAATATCACTCTCTTCAACACCAAAGGCCGGCCACCATTAAGGGTGATTTAACCAATCATCTTCTCACCCTTTTTGGTTATTCCTTCATCCTTCTCACTACACTAGTGGGTGAGGATCTTTAGAGGTTTTCAACTTTGGAAACTAGAAGAGAACCTAGGAGCACTCATTCTAACAAAGTGGAGGAGGCAAGGAAGGAGGCTAGGCTCAAGGACTTCAAGGAGCAAAGGTCTTGGAGGTGGTCCATCCTTGGTCTAAGATCTAGATCAAGAGGTATAAAACTACTCTCAAACTTTGTCCTTATATATAAATATGTTTTTGATGCATCTTACATAAACCTATGAACCTTGAAGGGGATTTACATGACTAGAGCTTTGATATTATTAGATAACATGCTTCCGTTGCTTTCGTATATATATTTTGAAATTGTATATGCATGCTAGTCATAAGAAATCCCATATGAAATCTCATAAATTTCCCTTCAAGTGGTATCAGAGCCAAAGGTTTATGTATGATGTGTCCTTTTGGATTTTATGCATATGGGTTTTTAATTTTATGTATGACATGTTATTGCTTCATTCAAAATATGTTTATCTTTTGTTTTTCAATAGTTGAAAAATGTAAATCAATAGTTGAAAAGATATGTATGCAAAAGTGTTTTGGATGCATGAATGAAGATTGAGTTTAGAACTAAAATTTGGGGTTTTTATTCCAAAAGGGAGGGCACGATTTTGGGGGTGGTTTTGGGTTGTGTTTGTGTTTTATTGTAAACCACTCTCACATCCTTTTAAAGCTAGAAAGAAGTGTTCTTGTCACTTTTGTTTTTGGGTTTGAAAAATCACCAAGAATATACAAATCTTGAAAATGTGTTCATGGTTTTGTTCTTGGTGTTCATGGTTTGGTTTTGGTGAAAATGGTTTTATTTGGCTTTCATGCATTGTTTTGTGGTTTTGGATGAAGAACATACCATCCATAGCCATATCAAAAATTTATTAAATCCTAGACTTGACTAGGAGAATTTCCATCACCCTTTTCACTAAAGTCTTTAAAGCAAAACCAAGTGACAAGCAAAATTTAATTTTTTCTACATAATGTTGAATTAATGCATGTTGTGTAAGAAACATCCCATCCCCATTAAGTGGCCGGCCTCCCTAGTGGATTTATCCACTTGTGGAGCTATTTTGTAATCTTTGAAAAGTTGATATTTACTTTCAAGTATTTACGGTTTTACCCCTAACTTTTCATATTTGCATAATATGCCCCATCCATCTAAAAAGTTAAAATATTTGATTTTAATTTTATTGGTTGTTTAAACTCATAATATTATTATGCCCATATGCACTAAATCTAAATGTTTATATTGCATTCCATATGATTATTTAATGTGATTAAGTAGTTAGAATAATGGGTGACTATGGACTTATGCCTTAAACGATAATTGAGCTATGAGATAAGGCGCTAAAATCAAATTGTTTGAACCTTGGGAATGTGTTTTAATTACTGTTTTTATTGGACCTTGTCACCTTAGACATTAATCTATCTCTCCCTCTTAGTATGTGTAATTTGTAGGAATTTGTACAAATCGGTTTGTAATTCATATTACTTCTTAATCTCTTTTAATTAGTTGATTCCCTCTAGTGCTAGACTAGAGTTTCTTTAACTATTGGTAAGGAGACATAACTAAAAGAGGGTTTTGACGTGAGATTAAAGATTAAATGGGTCCAACGCCCTAATTAGCAATGAATGATTGTCTTTCATTTCTAATGGCTCAATGAAAATGTTTTAATTGGATTGAAAAGCACGTAATTAAATTGACACAACCTCCCCGAGTTATTATTCAACAATGTTGGCTCGTTGTTGCAATAACCTAATAAGTCCATGGTCATCCAAGAGCCTAAGATAACTATAAAAGTCCAAATTCAAAGGAATGCAAAAACCGTAGTAGTAATAGTTACTTCCAATATTTGAAAATTTTGTTTTTGATATTGATTTGTTTTTCTCAAAACAAATAGTGGGAGTATCATATGCTACTAAACTATAATGAACACAATTAGTAGTTATATATATCTCCAATATTTTGAAAAATGTTTTGATATTGATTTGTTTTATGAAAACGAATAATGGGGATATCATATGCTACTAATTTCATTAACTTTGGACTAGTAGTTATAAATAGGACCAATTTATTTAAATATGATTAAATAAATAAAATTGATGAGACCTTAAAATCCCTCAACCAACATACAATATTAAGTTGAAAGCGTAAGAGTGCTTTGAACACTTTTTCGTGGCCTTCCACCGTGGTAGGCTCCAATCGTTTATGACTTGTACACCGCCTTCACCCTATCATGGGGGAGTGCAAAGTGCATGCTTATATTCAGGAGGAGTTTATTTAAAACATTTGATGAGGTTAAGGTAGGCAACGAGTGTGGCCAACATCGTATCATCGTGTGTCATACTTGAACCTCTTTCTAAACCGGCATGGTGGGACAAAACTTAACTAAGAGAAAAGGTGCCAACATCGTATCATCGTGAGGCATTTGTCTCTAGAGGCCAAAAAGATGGGTAATCACAAGAGGTTGTTGTGAATGGGTACTTGTACCCTCTCATTATTATTTTTGCTAGCCGACATCGTATCATCGTGAGGTGGGCTTGGTAATAGTGAGCCTCCCGTAACCCGCTAGGAGCTTTCTTTGAAATCTCCCGGATTCCATCTTGAGGGATATGGAATTTGCCAAAAATGGTGGGTGGTGTCATTCGGTTTAAAGACCCGAATCGTTTGACTTAATCCACAATCAAACTAATTATTTTATTGTTTATGTATTTAGATATGGTTGGAAGCACACTCGCGAAAATACTCGACAAATATTGCCTAGAGGGGCACAATTTCCCATCATGGTTTCGTAATGTCAAGATTCTCCTAACCTTGGAGAAGATTGTTTACGTGCTAGACAAGGCTCCACCTCACATACCTCTTGGCCTCGACGCCACTGAGGATGAACGTGCTAAGTATGACAAGCACGTTGAGGATGATACACAAGCCAAGTGCTATCTATTGCCTTCCATGAATGAGGAGCTACAGAGACAGCACGAGGGCATGGACAGTGCATCTTCCATCATACTCCATCTTACGGAGTTATATGGTGAAGGGACGCGCAACCGTCGCTTTAGCACTGTTAGTGAACTTGTGAAGACCAAGATGGTCAAGGGGGCTCCAGTACATCAACATGTACTGAAGATGATAGGACTCATTGAACAATTGGAGAACCTAGGGACTCCACTTGACGGGGAATTGGCCCAGGACTTCATATTGGCTTCTCTTTCTGATTCATTCTCGCAGTTCGTAATGAACTACAATATGAATAAGATGGATAGTACTCTCTCTGAGTTACTAAACATGTTTGTAACTACCGAGAAGACCATGAAGAAAGAGAATGTTGTAGGGACTGCTGTAGTAGCCTACAACAAGCCATCATCTTCCAAGGCTAAGCCGCAAGGCAAAGGCAAAGGGAAGGAGAAGAAGTCTCCCACTCCTAAGCCGCAAGGAGGAGTGAGGAAAAAGAAGGCAAATGAGCCCAAGGGGACTTGCCACCACTGTGGAAAGGAGGGGCATTGGAAGAGGAATTGCAGGTTATACCTTGCAACTCTTAAGGACAAGCCACAAGGTATGGTTTATGTTCTTATCTTCAATTCTAATTGTTAGATCTTCTAAATATTTATATTTGATATAAAGAGCTAATCACTTATATAATTGTATATAGGTGAAGGAGCCAAGTAGAAGAGGAACAAGCAAGGAAAATTGTGGAGAAGGGTTCAACCACTATGTTTTTTGCTTACTACTTAGGAAGTTTGTTAGGCTTTTAAAGATTGTCTTTAAACTTTCTTATTTTGTTAAGAACTTTAAGTGGCTTCATATGATGGAAGACCACTATTATTGCCTAAATGTATAAAGGTATTTATATTAGTCTATAAATGTATAGAGCTAATACTTTTTGTATTAAACATTATGAATGTTTGAATTATCATATTAATGTAATGTGATGAATGCCTTCTAATATATATAATTTCCTTAAAGTAGTGTTATGAATTGAATATTGTCTTGTTGTATCCTAGTAGAGATACAAAGATTTATATTACTTATTGTAATGTGATAACCAAACTTTAGACTTATCAATTATGGATAGATCTCACATGTTGGACATAGAAGGATACAATGAATCTTTAGATTTGGTTCCATTTGTCTACCTATGAGTTCTACATGAATTGACAAAGGTCTAGAGATTCCTTTCTTGAAGAAAAGGAAGATCACATTATAATGATATAAGTAATAAGAAAAACGTTTCTTATATGGTTATCACTTAGAACACAATAATCAAGATCACTCTTGATTCAAATAGTAGTTTTGAACAACTAATTGGGCATTCTTTAAATTGTTTTAAAATGTCAATTGTGTTAGTGATTAAACCAAGAAAGAAATGTCTAAAATCTATAAAATGTTTAAAGACTTTAGTCACTTATTAACGAGACATTAACTTAGTGAAGATTGAAACAAACAAGCTTGAAAGGTTTTAAAGCTACTACACAATGTCTTCTACCCGTATACTCCACGTTTATACATTTTGAATGTATGAAGTGATTTCTCATTAGAGTCATGAGAAATAGTGGGAGGTGTGAAAAATGGAAATAAACTTGAATATGATTGGTTTATGGTTGTCTAAAGAATAATAGTACTTGACTATTATTAAGAGTTTGTGACTTTAATTGTTAAAGGACTCAAGCTCTTCAAAACGTTAAAATTCTATGTTGTGTAACATTCTAAAAGAATAGTCTATGAATGTTGGTTTCGTCAACCTAGCATAAAATGGTTATATGTTGGGAGTTGTCCATCATTCTCTTTTATGAGAACAAGCTAATAACAAAGCATTTGGACAAGTTGATGAAACAAAAGGGAATAGTTTCAAAATGAGTCACAACATATGGTTTAACAACAAGACAATCCAAATTCAACATCTCATGTAACTATAGCGCTCTATGTAGTTTTGATAAAGAATTATATCAACCACCTAGAAGGAATGGTTGAGTTTCTATATCCTTAGTAGGAGCCATGCTTCCACTAAAGACTTGGATAATTCTTATATGACTACATTAAAGGTCTTAGTATGACTAAAACTTGTAGTATGGTGTATGACACCATATGATTTAAATGAATAGACTTGATAAAGCAATTCCCACATTTCAAAAGGAATTGCTTGAGAAGGAATTCTTTTGTGTATGATTCGTTTAAATAACTTGTGTTAGCTAGAGTTGTTGATAGTCTCAAAATTGTTGAGACATCATCAATAAGCTAATGGATCTCAACGATTGTCGATGGATCTAAGACAAGTTAGTGGGAGCAATATGCATTCAAATCAAGAAAATGTAAGTGTTAACTTTTGATTGAATGCTAAGTTACAACAAGGCCAGTGGGAGTGATGTCATAATTTTGAGCAACAAGATATGAATAAAGTCTATTTGATAGACTTGATAAAACATATATGTTACTCGAAAATTGACAAAACGTGACACGGTCAATTTTAAAGTATAGACTTGAAATTGGACTTATTGATGTAGCAAGGCTATCTCAAGGATATTATTTGGGAAATTAAATCTCAAATGTTGAAGATTTAGGAAAGCATTTTCCTATATGATAGAAAAGTCACTTTCGTAACCCTTAAAATGAATGTGTCACAAAATCACAAAAGGGACACATGTATGGACTTGTGAGTAGATATCCAAAAGTGAAGAACCACAGGGGTTATCACTTTAAAATATTACTATATCCCAGGATCAGAACCAAAGAAACTGATAGAGTATTATTGCCTTTAAGAAAGAAACATCAGAGTGGGACTCTAGAAGCACGCATTCACTTAGGTTATTAACCAAAGTGAAAAATAACCCATTTTAACAAATGGAACTTCATAATGGATGAAGCACTAATCATATGAATGTATTGTAAGTATTGTACTACAATGGTCTCAAGATTGGAGCAAAGTTTGTATAAAGTATACAAACGAAATATATAATGATATATTGTTTTAGAAACTGCTTCAAAAGGTGTTTTGAATGGAAGTGGTTCTTTTAGAACCAATGATTGAATCCAAACCATAAGGTCGTTAGTAGGATACTACGACGTAATGGGGCGATAGCTCAAGCCATGGAATCAAGGCCTCATCAAAGTATTCGAACACAAGAAAGAGACATCATCAAATGTTTTTGGAAACATTTGATAAGTGAATCCCTTTTAAATAAAAAGGATTAATACATAACCAAATTAACCTACGAGCATAAGCTCTCTCAACTAGCATGTATAAGATACACTAGTGATTGACTTTAGTGCAAGTGGGAGATTGTTGGAAATATGCCCTGAAAGTCAATCTTTGGAAGAAACCTTTCAGGACAATAAATGGATGTATAGATGACTCTTATACATCAAATGGCAAAGATACTATTTAGGACTATCTCTATAAACGATATATGTCCTAAATGGTGAATCCATGGACAATGAATCGATTGAAGAAGTAATCTAATGATGTTAGACTACAGAGACCTTCTTCACATAACCATCATGTCCAAAAGGTTCCTGGTCATAGGATTGTCGGAGGGATACTGACAATGCATAGACCGGTACATACTATGTCCGCTTCAATTAGAAGGATGGAAAGTCTCATCCCATTCGTGTAGTGACACTAAGACAAGTATGTAGGTGCTCATTAAGGGAATGAGTTCACTGAACACAATCGAATGAGAGTACTTGCATGGAGGTCTACGCACATGTCAAACAAGTAACTCTAATGGTTGGAATAGTGTAAGTAGTCCTTTGACCTGAGGCATCATCGTTGTCTTGTGGTTAAGTACTTGATCTTTGATTATGTCAAAGTCACTCCATCCGCGGGTGTCCACGGTATAGCTGGGGTTAAGCCACTTAGTCATGAAGGCAAGTGAATGTTCAACAAGGAATCTCTAATCCTCGTTATGAGAGGATGAATACTTTAAGATATGATTCGGAAATCTTCGACCGAAGTATCGAGCGTAATAAAGAAAGCGTTCCTATACGACTCAATTGAATCATATAAGAAGGAATAATCACATTAGGGGTTTGACATAATATATCCATACCCTAGTGATGTGATTGAGAGTATTGTTTTAGAGAAGGATCGAATTACATTGAAATTCCAACTGAATAGGTTCTCTGAACAACTTCTACATTAGCTTGGGTAGCCATGATATATGGTTAGATGTCACTCATGGCTTGTGAGTTCTTCTAGATGATTAAATGTAATCGTCAAAGAAGAAGGTGAATTAAAAGTAAGTTTTAATTCACTAAGTGATTGGATTAACTATAATCAATTGGATTGGTGCCAATCACTTCATTGCCTTGCTAATTAGAACCTAAAACGATTGTTCACCAATACACTCTTGTAGTGAGTAATTAATGGATGATGGAAATAATTAATTGGATTAATTAAGTGTTGTGATTAATTAGAAAGTCTAAAGAAATCATAAAAGCGATATAAGATCGTTTTGGGCTTAAAGAAACGTTCGGGTTTAATTGGGCCCATTGAGCCTAAACCCATTGGGCTTTTATTCAAGTATTGGATGACTTGAAATAAATAAAAGCCCAAAGCCCAAACAACACTAAGGGGGCCGGCCATATGGAGTGAAAGAGGGAGAGAAAGGTCAAATGTTGACTTGTTTCTTTTTGGCTATAAAAGGAACTTTATAGAGATATTTTTCATTAGGGTTTTTGGGTGTTCAAAACAACTAAAAGAGAAAAGAAAATATCACTCTTTTCAACACCAAAGGCCGGCCACCATTAAGGGTGATTTAACTAATCATCTTCTCACCCTTTTTGGTTATTCCTTCATCCTTCTCACTACACTAGTGGGTGAGGATCTTTAGAGGTTTTCAACTTTGGAAACTAGAAGAGAACCTAGGAGCACTCATTCTAACAAAGTGGAGGAGGCAAGGAAGGAGGCTAGGCTCAAGGACTTCAAGGAGCAAAGGTCTTGGAGGTGGTCCATCCTTGGTCTAAGATCTAGATCAAGAGGTATAAAACTACTCTCAAACTTTGTCCTTATATATAAATATGTTTTTGATGCATCTTACATAAACCTATGAACCTTGAAGGGGATTTACATGACTAGAGCTTTGATATTATTAGATAACATGCTTCCGTTGCTTTCGTATATATATTTTGAAATTGTATATGCATGCTAGTCATAAGAAATCCCATATGAAATCTCATAAATTTCCCTTCACTAACATAGTTGATCTTAGTTGATGAGTGTTGCTGACTAGTCAGACAAGCATGTATATAGATTTTAAATTGCAGGTTATTCCACCTGGTACCGATTTCATCTTCCAAAGTTGAAACTTTCAAAGACCTTAGCAACTTGCTGCACCACTGTCCTTCTTCTGAAATTGAGACATTGGCGCATCAAGATAATAATTTTAATTACTTTGATGTAGTATCATTGGCACTCGCTGTAATGAAATAGGATTAATGACTACTTCCACTTTGTTTTTTGCCATTTAGTGTACCATGCTTTTAGTTATGCTTAAAAGAAGTTAAGATTTTTTTTACAAAAACTAAAGAACTTAAGAAATTATACGAAATTCTACCTGGACAATATGTACATATCATGTGCATTGAGTATGTAGACTATGTGCATATTATGCGCCTACTATGTTCATACTAAGTGCATGGTACATGCATGGTAAACTTGTATGTACTATGCATGGGGTGTGCATAGCATGTGCACGAAAATTACAAATATTAATTTTCACAATTTTCCCAAGTGGGAAATTCAAACCACCGCCAAAATTTGGGGCCCAATTTTTAATTTTGGAAAACGTGTGAAACATACCTCATTTTTGGAATTTAGATGTCCTTTGATTTTGGTGATTTTGGGTGTATATAAGGAAACACAAAACACCCCATTCACTCATCCCTCAAATGAAGAAATCCATACCTCGGTCAAGCAATGAAACCTTCATCTTCCCATTCCCACCTTGCTCCCCTCGCACCTCCCCCTAGAAATCTTCTTCTTCCCGTTCCCACTCATGCTCACCTCCCTCTTCCCCCTGGACTAAAGACATAGGCTCGTTCGAGTCATATGAGGTTGAAACAATTGTAAGGAGGATTACTAAGCACGAGGATGATCATGCAAAGAACATCGCATCCTTGAAGCCAAAGTTGAAAAGGGCTCGTCGACCCGTGGAGATGTTAGTGGCCAAAGAGATCAAGAAGTTCATGTCATCCGAAGTGTAAAATCGACCCTTGGGCGAGCAATACAAATAAGGATGTTGGTCGGGAGTTAGTGAGGGGTTTGAGATATTTTTCCACTATGCAATGAAAGTGGTTGTCAACGGGAAGTGGGCGACCATTGACTACTACAAGGCACTAGCTGTGGTCGCCACTTGCCAGGGATAATTTAATTTTAAATCTCTTGTATAGGTCCTTTATGTTTTGTTATATGTTGACATTCCGCGTGTGATTTGTCATAAATAAGAAGGACCTTAATGTTTAATTAGCTCAATGTTATCTACGTATATTAATGGAATTCCGCTATCGTTTCCGATGTTGGTTTTTTTACATACAATACAATAACCGGTACTGGACATTATATGTTCAAGTGATGCACATCGCATGTATACGTCATGCACATCACATGTATATGTCATGCACATCGCATGTATATGTCATGCACATGAAATGAACAGGACATTCTACATACATTGCTGCATCATGAAGCCTTAGAAGTAGAAATGCCAACACAAGGCCCTTGAATGCTAAGTAATAAAATAAGGATTACATGCTCAATACAAAAATCATGTCCATTGCAAAGTCTACTAAAATTAGACTAACACCCTAATTACAACCAATGGCAACAAAAGGCCCTTCAATGCTAAGTAATAAAATTAAGAATACATAATGAATTCTGAAACAATGTAATGCCAAATTCATCTAAAATTACAATTACATACTAAGTACTCAAATTACGATTGGAATGGTAACCCAATTGTTTGGTTATAACAATAAAACTACTGAAATAAATGGTGTCCACATAATGATTCACTCAAATGCACGCACTCTAATGAACTCGATGGCAAGCTTCAGTATGAAAAAGGCACGTTCTCAGGTTGTATGCGGTCAATGTCCAAGCCCAATGATAGGTAGTCAACAAATTTGAGTAAGAAAACTCCGCAGTCCGACCTACCAGAAAACAACGACTCTAGGTTACAACACAATACATATTAAAGACATTTACAATTAAGTTTGAGATAAGTACGAAAGGAACGTACATGTTCTTCTGTTTACCGCAGTTTGCCCTTGCCTGAATCTCAAACGATTTACCCATCGCTTTCGAGGTTGGTTCAAATCACTTCGTGCATCCTGGAATCCCATCGCCTTTAGAAGTTGGGGGTATTATGAAACACATATGTTCGTCTTTGTGAAGGAAATTTAGTGAAAAACATGTTCATTTGAGCAACATCTATAGCATGCAATTAACAATTAAAGGCGGAATCATGCTTGTGTGCACTCAAAACAAAACATTACCCATGAAATTCAAAGCCTAGTAGTTAGGTGATGAAAGGAAATAATGAGATTTATGTGGGATTTCTAGTGACTAGCATGCATATACAATTCAAAATTTATATACATAAGCAACGGAAGCATGTTATCACATAATATCAAAGCTATAGTCATGCAAATCCCCTTCAAGAAGCATAGGTTCATATATGATGCATCTAAACATTTTATTGAAGAACAAAGTGAAGGTATAGTTTTATACCTCTTGATCTAGACTTGAGACCAAGGATGGACCACCTCCAAGCTCTTTGTTCTTGGAACTCCTTGAGCCTAGCCTCCCTCCTTGCTTCCTCCACCTTGCTAGAATGAGTGCTCCTTGGTTCTCCTTTAGTCTCCAAGGTTGAAGACCTCTAAAGATCCATACCCACTAGTGTAGTGAGATGGATGGAGGAATGACCAAAAAGGGAGAGAAGATGATTAGCTATTTCTCCCTTATGGTGGCCGGCCTTTGTGTGTGAATTTAGAGAGAGAGATGTTTTTCTTCTTTTGTGAAAAGAACACACAAAACCCTAATGAAGCTTTTTACTAAAAGTCCTTTATAAATGTCTAAGAAAATGAATCAACAACTTGACTCTCTCTCTCTCTCTTCAATGGCCGGCCCCTTTTGTGTTGTTTGGGCTTTGGGCTTTTATCATTTCAAGTCATCCTATGCTTAAATAAAAGCCCAATGGGTTTGGGCTTAATGGGCCCATATTAACCCGAACTTTTCTTTAAGTCCAAATACGATCTTTCATCGCTTCTATGATTTCTTTAGACTTTCTAATTAATCATAACACTTAATTAATCCAATTAATTTATTCCATCATCCTTTAGTTGTCTCACTACAAGAGTGTATCGGTGTACAATCATTTTAGGTTCTAATTAGCAAGGCAGTGAGGTGATTGGCACCAATCCAATTGATTATATTTAATCCAATCACTTAATGAATTAAAACTTACTTTTAATTCTCCTTCTTCTTTGACGACTACTTATTTAATCATCTAGAAGAACTCACAAGCCATGAGTGACATCTAACCATATATCATGGCTACCCAAGCTAATCGAGAATTTGTTCGGAGAACCTATTCAGTTGGAATTACAATGTAATTTGATCCTTCTCTAAAACAATACTCACAATCATATTACTAGGGTATGGATATTTAATGTCAAACCCCTAATATGATTATTCCATGTTATATGATTCAATTGAGTCGTATAGGAACGCTTTCCTTCATTACGCTCGATACTTCGGCCGAAGATTCCCGAATCATATCTTAGAGTATTCATCCTCTCATAACGAGGATTAGAGATCCCTTGTTGATCATTCACATGCCTCTGAGAATAAATCACTGACCCCAACAATGCATAGAACACACCCAAGATGAGGTGTGGTCACGTCTCATTATCAAAATGATCAGCAACGTATCCCCAAGACAACTATGATGTCTCAGGTCAAAGGATTACTTACATTATTCCAACCATTAGAGTTACTTGCTTGACATGTGAGTAGACCTCCATGCAAGTACTCTCGTTCGATTGTGTTCAGTGAACTCATTCCCTTAATGAGCACCTACATACCTGTCTTAGTGTCACTACACGAAGGGATGAGACTTTCCATCCTTCCAATTGAAGGGGACATAGTATGTACTGGTCTATGCATTGTCAGTATCCCTCTGACAATCCTATGACCAAGAACCTTTTGGACATGACGGTTATTTGAAGAAGGTCTTTGTAGTCTAACATCATTAGATTACTTCTTCCATCGATCCATTGTCCATGGATTCACTATTTAGGACATATATCATTAATTGAGATAGTCCTAATTAGTATCTTTGCCTTTTGATGTATAAGAATCATCTATACACACATTCATTGTCCTGAAAGGTTTCTTCCAAACATTGACTTTCAGGGCATATCTCCAACAATCTCCCACTTGCACTAAAGTCAATCACTAGTGCATCTTATAGATGCTAGTCGAGTGAACTTACGCTCATAGGTAAACTTGGTTATGTATTAATCCTTTTAATTTAAAAGGGATTTACTTATCAAATGTTTCTAAAACATTTGATGATGTCTCTTTCTTGTGTTCAAATACTTTGATGAGACCTTGATTCCATGGCTTGAGCTATCGCCCCATTACGTCGTAGTGTCCTACTAACGACCTTATGGTTTGGATTCAATCATTGGTTCTATAAGAACCTCTTCTATTCAAAACACCTTTTGAAGCAGTTTCTAAAACTATATATCGACATATATTTCGTTTGTATACTTTATACATACTTTGCTCCAACATTGAGACCATTGTAGTACAATACTAACAATACATTCATATGATTAGTACTTCATCCATTATGAAGTTCCATTTGTTAAAATGGGTTATTTTCACTTTGGTTTATAACCTAAGTGAACGCACGCTTCCAGAGTCCGACTCTGATGTTCCTTTCTTAAAGGCAATAATACTCTATCAGTTGCTACGGTTCTGATCCTGGGCTATAGTAATATCTTAAAGTGACAACCCCAATGGTTTTTCACCTTTGGATATTGTCTCACAAGTCCATACATGTGTCCCTTTTGTGATTTTGTGACACATTCATTATAACGGTCACGAAAGTGATTTTCTATCATATAAGAAAATACTTTCTCAAACCATCAACATTTGAGATTTAATTTCCCCATATAATATCCTTGAGATAGCCTTGCTATATCATTAAGTCCAATTTCAAGTCTATACTTCAAAATTGATCGTGTCACGTTTTGTCATTTTGAGTAACATCTATGTTTTATCAAGTCTATCAAATAGACTTTATTCATATCTTGTTGCTCAAATTATGACATCACTCCCACTGGGCTTGTTGTAACTTAGCATTCATTCAAAAACTTAACACTTATATTTTCTTGATTTGAATGCATACTGCTCCCACTAACTTGTCTTGGATCTATTGACAATCATTGAGATCCATTAGCTTATTGATGATGTCTCAACAATTTTGGGACTATCAACAACTCTAGCTAACACAAGTTATTTAAACGAACATACACAAAAGAATTCCTTCTCAAGTAATTCCATTTGAAATGTGTGACTTGCTTTATCAAGTCCATTCATTTAAATTATATGGTGTCATACACCATACTTCAAGTTTTAGTCATACTAAGACCTTAATGTAGTCATATAAGAATTATCCAAGTCATTAGTGGGAGCATGGCTCCTACTAAGGATATAGAAACTCAACCATACCTTCTAGGTGGTTGATATAATTCTTTATCAAAACTACATAGAGCGTTATAGTTACATGAGGTGCCGAATTTGGATTGTCTTGTTGTTAAACCATATGTTGTGACTCATTTTGAAACTATTCCCTTTTGTTTCATCAACTTGTCCATTTGCTTTGTTCTTAGCATGTTCTCATAAAAGAGAATGATGGACAACTCCCAACACATAACGATTTTGTGCTAGGTTGGTGAAACCAACATTCATAGGTTATTCTTAGAATGTTACACAACATAGAATTTTAACGCTTCAAAGAGCTTGAGACCTTTTAACAATTAAAATTACGAGCTCATTAATAGTAGTAAAGTACTATTAATTAGACAACTATAAACCAATCATATTCAAGTTTATATCCTTTTCTCACCTCCCACTGTTTCTCATGACTTTAATGAGAAATTACATTATACATTCAAAATGTATAAACGTGGAGTATACGGGTAGAGGATAATGTGGAGTAGCTTTAAAACCTTTCAAGCTTATTTGTTTCAATCTCCACTAAGTGGATGTCTTGTTATTATATCATTATAATATGATCTTCCTTTTCTTCAAGAAAGGAATCTCTAGACCCTTTTCAATTCATATAGAACTCATATGTAGGCAATTGGAACCAAATCTTTAAGGATTCATTGTATCCATCTATGGCCAACATGTGAGATCTATCCATAATTGATAAGTCCAAAGTTTGGATATCGCATTACATAAATGATATAAATCTTGTATCTCAACTGGGATACAACAAGACAATATTCAATTCATAACACTACTTTGAGGAAATAATATAGTAGAAGGCATTCATCACATTACATTGATACGATAATTCAAACATTCATAATGTTTAATACAAAAGGAATTAGCTCTATACATTTTAGAGACTAATTATATACCTTCATATAGGCACCAATAGTGGTCTTCCATCATATGAAGCCACATAATAAGTTCTTAACAAAATAAGAAAGTTTAAAGACTATCTTTAAGTGCCTAACAAACTTCCTAAGTAGTTAGCAAAAAACTTGTGGTCGAACCCTTCTCCATCCTTTTCCTTGCTTGTTCATCTTCTACTTGGCTCCATCACCTACATACCATTGCATAAGTGATTAGCATTTTATATCAAATATAAAGATTAGAAGATCTAACAATTAGAATTGAAGATAAGAACATAAACCATATCTTGTGGCTTGTCCTTAAGAGTTGCAAGGTATAACCTGCAATTCCTCTTCCAATGCCCGTCCTTTCCACAGTGGTGGCAAGTCCCCTTGGGCTCCTTTGCCTTCTTTTTCTTCACTCCTCCTTGCGGCTTAGGAGTGGGTGACTTCTTCTCCTTCCCTTTGCCTTTGCCTTTCGGCTTGGCCTTGGAAGAGGACGGCTTGTTGTAGGCTACTGCAGCAGTCCCTACAACGTTCTCTTTCTTCATAGTCTTCTCAGCGGTTACTAACATGTTTAGTAACTCAGAGAGAGTGCTATCCATCTTGTTCATGTTGTAGTTCATAACGAACTGCGAGAACGAGTCAGAGAGATAAGCCAAGATGAAGTCCTGGGCCAATTCCCCGTCAAGTGGAGTCCCTAGGTTCTCCAATTGTTCAATGAGTCCAATCATATTCAGTACATGTTAATGCACTGGGGCTCCCTTGACCATTTTGGTCTTCACAAGTTCACTGACAGTGCTGAAGCGACGATTGCGCGTCCCTTCACCATATAACTCCGTAAGATGAAGTATGATGGATGATGCACTGTCCATGCCCTCGTGCTGTCTCTGCAACTCCTCATTCATGGAAGCTAATAGATAGCACTTGGCTTGTGTATCATCCTCAACGTGCTTGTCATACTTAACACGTTCATCCTCAGTGGCCTCAGGGCCAAGAGGTATGTGAGGTGGAGCCTTGTCTAGTACGTAAACAATCTTCTCCAAGGTTAGGAGAATCTTGACATTACGATACCACGATGGGAAATTGTGCCCCTCTAGGCAATGTTTGTCGAGTATTTTCGCGAGTGTGCTTCCAACCATATCTAAATACATAGACAATAAAATAAATTAGTTTGATTGTTGATTAAGTCAAACGATTCGGGTCTTTAAACCGAATGACATCACCCACCATTTTTGGCAAATCCCATATCCCTCAAGATGGAATCCGGGAGATTTCAAAGAAAGCTCCTAGCGGGTTATGGGAGGCTCACTATTACCAAGCCCACCTCACGATGATACGATGTCGGCTAGCAAAAATAATAATGAGAGGGTACAATTACCCATTCACAACAACCTCTTGTGATTACCCATCTAGTTGGCCTCTAGAGAACAATGCCTCACAATGATATGATGTTGGCACCATTTATCTTAGTTAAGTTTTGACCCACCATGCCGGTTTAGATAGGGGTTCAAGTATGACCTCACGATGATACGATGTTGGCCACACTCGTTGCCTACCTTCACCACATCAAATGTTGAAATAGACTCCTCCTGAGTATAACCACGCACTTTGCACTCCCCCATGATAGGGTGAAGGCGGTGTACGAGTCATAAACGATTGGAGCTTACCATGGTGGAAGGCCACAAAGAAGTGTTCAAAGCACCTCTCCGCTTTCAACTTAATATTGGATGTTGGTTGAGGGATTTTAAGGTCTCATCTTTTTATTTATTTAATCACATTAAAATAAATTGTGTCCTATTATAACTACTAATCCAAAGTTAATGAAATTAGTAGCATATGATATCCCCACTATTCGTTTTCATAAAATAAATCAATATCAAAACATTTCAAAATATTGGAGATATATATAACTACTAATTGTATTCATTATAGTTTAGTAGCGTATGATACTCCCACTATTTGTTTTGAGAAAAACAAATCAATATCAAAAACAAATTTTTCAAATATTGGAAGTAACTACTACTACTATGGTTTTTGCTTTCCTTTCAAATTGGACTTTATAGTTATCTTAGGCTCTTTGGATGACCATGGACTTATTGGGTTAATTCAATCAACGAGCCAACATTGTTGAATAAGATCTAGGGAAGGTTGTGTCATTTTAATTACGTGCTTTCAATCCAATTAAAACATTTTTCATTGAGCCATTAGAAATGAAAGACAATCATTCATTGGTAATTTAGGGCGTTGGACCCAATTAATCTTTAATCTCATGTCAAAACCCTCTTTTTATCATGTCTCCTTACCAATAGTTAAAGAAACTCTAGTCTAGTACTAGAGGGAATCAACTAATTGAAAGAGATAAAGAAGTAATAAGAATTACAAACCGATTTGTACAAATTCCTACAAATTACATATACTAAGAGGGAGAGAAAGATTAATGTCTATCATGAAAAGGTCCAATTGAAATAGTAATTAAAACACATTCCCAAGGTTCAAACAATTTGAGTTTAGCGCCCTTTCTCATAGCTCAATTATCGTTTAAGGCATAAGTCCATAGTCAACCATTTTCTAACTACTTAATCACATTAAATAATTAATTGGAATGCAACATAAACAATTAGATTTAGTGCATATGGGCATAATTGTATGATGAGTTTGAACAACTAACAAAATTAAAATCAAAATATTTTAACTTTTTAGAGAGATGGGGCCTAAATGCAAATATAAAAAGTTATGGGTCAAACCGTAAATACTAGAAAGTATAATCAACCTTTTTAAATTACAAAATAGCCCCACAAGTGGCTAATCCACTAGGGTGGCCGGTTATGTGATGGGGGAGAGGGAGTGTTTCATACATGTCCCCTAAGTTTCAAAATAAAGCAAAGGCCTAGTTTTCACATTGACACCCACTTGCACAAGTTGTTACCCACTTGCACAAGTTGGCTTAAAAGGTGTAAGGGTGTAAGGTTTCCTAGTCAAGTCTAGGATTGAGTCAATCAAATGGAAGGCTATTGATGGCAAGTATACCATCTAAATTCAAGTAATGAAGTATGAACACAAAACAAAACATCTTACACCAAAACCAAAACCATGAACACCAAGAACAAAACCATGAAAACAATTTCAAGATTTGCACTTTCTTGGTGCCTTTTTCAAACCAAAAAACAAAAGTGACAAGGCCTTTACTTTCTAGCTTCAAAGTGTGTGTGTGTGACTTAAAATAAAACACAAACACAAGCCAAAAAATCCCCCAAAACCGTGCCCTCCCCTATGGTACAAAAGCCCCAAAATTTGTTCCAAAACTCACTCTTCATTCATGCATCCAAAACACTTTTTGCATACATATCTTTTTCAACTCTTGAAACACATTTTTCAACATTTGAAAAACTAAAGATAAACATATTTTGAATGAAGAAATAATATGTCAAACATAAAATTAAAACCCATATGCATAAAATCCAAAAGGACACATCAAATATAAACCTTTGGCTTTTGATACCACTTGAAGGGAAATAATGAGATTTATGTGGGATTTCTAGTGACTAGCATGCATATACAATTCAAAATTTATATACATAAGTAACGAAGCATGTTATCACATAATATCAAAGCTATAGTCATGCAAATCCCCTTCAAGAAGCATAGGTTCATATATGATGCATCTAAACAATTTATTGAAGAACAAAGTGAAGGTATAGTTTTATACCTCTTGATCTAGACTTGAGACCAAGGATGGACCACATCCAAGCTCTTTGTTCTTGGACCTCCTTGAGCCTAGCCTCCCTCCTTGCTTCCTCCACCTTGCTAGAATGAGTGCTCCTTGGTTCTCCTTTAGTCTCCAAGGTTGAAGACCTCTAAAGATCCACACCCACTAGTGTAGTGAGATGGATGGAGGAATGATAAAAAAGGGAAAGAAGATGATTAGCTATTTCTCCCTTATGGTGGCCGGCCTTTGTGTATGAATTTAGAGAGAGAGATGTTTTTTTTTCTTTTGTGAAAAGAACACACAAAACCCTAATGAAACTTTTTACTAAAAGTCCTTCATAAATGTCTAAGAAAATGAATCAACAACTTGACTCTCTCTCTCTCTCTTCAATGGCCGGCCCCTTTTGTGTTCTTTGGGCTTTGGGCTTTTATCATTTCAAGTCATTCTATGCTTAAATAAAAGCCCAATGGGTTTGGGCTTAATGGGCCCATATTAACCCGAACTTTTCTTTAAGTCAAAATACGATCTTTCATCGCTTCTATGATTTCTTTAGACTTTCTAATTAATCATAACACTTAATTAATCCAATTAATTTATTCCATCATCCTTTAGTTGTCTCACTACAAGAGTGTATCGGTGTACAATCATTTTAGGTTCTAATTAGCAAGGCAGTGAGGTGATTGGCACCAATCCAATTGATTATATTTAATCCAATCACTTAGTGAATTAAAAATTACTTTTAATTCTCCTTCTTCTTTGATGACTACTTATTTAATCATCTAGAAGAACTCACAAGCCATGAGTGACATCTAACCATATACCATGGCTACCCAAGCTAATTGAGAATTTGTTCGGAGAACCTATTCAGTTGGAATTACAATGTAATTCGATCATTCTCTAAAACAATACTCACAATCATATTACTAGGGTATGGATATTTAATGTCAAACCCCTAATATGATTATTCCATGTTATATGATTCAATTGAGTCGTATAGGAACGCTTTCCTTCATTACGCTCGATACTTCGGCCGAAGATTCCCGAATCATATCTTAGAGTATTCATCCTCTCATAACGAGGATTAGAGATCCCTTGTTGATCATTCACATGCCTCATTATCAAAATGATCAGCAACGTATCCCCAAGACAACTATGATATCTCAGGTCAAAGGATTACTTACATTATTCCAACCATTAGAGTTACTTGCTTGACATGTGAGTAGACGCAAGTACTCTCGTTCGATTGTGTTCAGTGAACTCATTCCCTTAATGAGCACTTACATACCTGTCTTAGTGTCACTACACGAATGGGAAGAGACTTTCCATCCTTCCAATTGAAGGGGACATAGTATGTACTGGTCTATGCATTGTCAGTATCCCTCTGACAATCCTATGACCAGGAACCTTTTGGACATGATGGTTATGTGAAGAAGGTCTCTGTAGTCTAACATCATTAGATTACTTCTTCCATCGATCCATTGTCTATGGATTCACTATTTAGGACATATATTGTTAATTGAGATAGTCCTAATTAGTATCTTTGTCTTTTGATGTATAAGAATCATCTATACACACATTCATTGTCCTGAAAGGTTTCTTCCAAAGATTGACTTTCAAGGCATATCTCCAACAGGTGAACCATGACTCAACTCAAGAACAAAGTGAGTTGAGAAATATTATACCTTTGTTAATTCCTCTTTGCATAAGCAAAGGCTAATCACCCAAGGAGAGGGCCTTCATTCCTTGCTTCTTAGATCCATCGATTTCTTGGAGGAGGATGGTAGAAAAGATTCTCCAAGTTCTCAAAATAGAGAACCTCTAATTTTTCCACCCCAAGGAGAGACTTGAAGAAGAGAGGAGTGACCTTGGAGGATGAGAGATTGCTAGCTAATCTCCTCCAAGGGGGTCGGCCTCTTAGAGAGAAAGGGAGAGACATGTTCTCTCCAATTTTCTCCAAAAAAAACCCTAATGAAGAAATAACTATAAAGTCATATTTATATCTACCTTCATTGGAGTGGCAAACTTGTAATAAGTCCAAAACCCACTCCTTTATCAATATGGCCGGCCATAGGGTTTTATTGGGCTATTTGGCCCTTTGTGAATTATTAGTCATTAAGTTGTCATACAACTTAAGTCAATGGGCTTGACGTTCGAAGCCCATTGGGCCTTGAGGCCCAAAACTAACCCAAGGTCTTTAACGAACTTTATTCCTTCGATTAATTAACATATTAATTAATCCTTGCCATAAATAATTAAACCATTTAATTATCCTTACTCATCTTCGTTGTTTCTTCAATCTCTGCCTTACACGGTGTACGATCCATTAGGTTCCTTTTAGCGAGGCAGTGGGCGATTAGAACTCTTTCAAATCGATTGTGAATTGAAACTTACTTTCAATTCTCCCTTTAGTGATTATACACGTTTAGGGCTTCCCCAAACCATGAGTGGCACCTAGTAGTATGTCATGGTTACCCAAGCTAATCAGAAGAGGTGGAGAACCTATTCAGTTTAGGATTACAATGCAATACGGTCTTTCTCTAATACAATACTCTTGACCACATTGTTTGGATTGATAGTTTATTCATGTCTACTCTCCAATGTGATTCATTTACTTATATGATTACCTTGAATGTGATTTGGAACCACTTCCTAAATCTCATTCATACTCTGGCCAGAGATTCTTAATCATATCATAGAGTATTCTTCCTCAAACGATTTGAAGGTTAGAGATCCCTTGTTGCGCATTCACTTGCCTCCATGGCTAAGTGGCTTAACCCCAACTATGTCGTGGACACCCTCTAACAGAGTGACTTTGACATAGTCAAAGATCAAGGACCTAACCACAAGACAACTATGATGCCTCAGGTCAAAGGACTACTTTGCATTATCCCAACCATGAGTTCTCATGTGACATGAGTATGAGAACTCCTCGTTGATCGTGTTCAGTGGACTCATTCTCTATTGAGCACCTACATGCTTGTCTTGGTGTCAATCACACCAATGACTCGAGACCAGTCACTCTCCCTGAGAGAAGACACAACACGTACTGATCTTAACGGACTGTTAATGCCCAATTGACAATCCTATGATCAAGAACGTTTAGGATATGTATACGAAAGAGAATGGTCTCATAAATCTAACTTGTTTAAATTACATTCTCCTAATTACATATTCCTTGGACTTATCGTTTAAGCATATAACAATTATATGAGACGGCTTAAAACAATAATATTTGCCCTTGATATTAAACTAGATTAGTTTAACATGTGAAATGTCCGTAAAGTATCATCATATGATTGGTTTTAGGGCACATTTCCAACACTTTGTCCACCCAAACTTGACGAATGTGATCTTAAATCATGATTGTGCGTTGCAGAAAATGGACATCAACCAACATCCAATGGTCGCCATTCACATGACATAGGATGAATACGTGGTCAACATCATTCCTTGCACGTGTGTGTGGCGTCCCACTTGCATTGGCTGACACGACCTTCATCAAGTGCTTTGAAGGTGTTAAAACTGGAGCTTATTTTACCTTTGCCTTGGACTTGCCCTTACAATTTCCTGCAACAAGGGTCTCAAATTGTGCATATTCCTGTTTCATTTTTTTCCTGCACCGATGCGTTGCAACACAATTTTAGATTTTCCCACAAAACAAAAACCGAGGACATGTTTGCCTATTTGTAAATGCGGTGCAAAATTGTATTATGAACATAATTAGACATAAGAGAGGGTAACAATAATAACATAACACTTACCCAACAATAGAAGTCAACAATTGTGCACCGCGCCCCGAATTCTCTAGGACGTTCCATCCATCACTCCCTCAGAAGGTTGATAGGATTTTTTTGTACCTGCGCAAATAGGGTTAAAATCATTGAAAATACTTGCAAGAATACAAGGTAATTGTAGTATAATTGCTCATGCAAGGTCGTTGTCCCCAAAGATTGTTTGACTAATTCGTAATTAAATCAACTCTTAATTAACTATTAAAACAGATTTTTATCAAAGATTTGAGATTTTTGAGTTTGAAAATATTGAATTAACAATTAAAGAAACCTAGAAGTTAGAAAATAAAGGCAGCAAACAGAAAAACCTTTTTTTAATTAAAATCAATTTAGGGAAAGACTAGGGTTTAGTCGTCACCCTCACAATCCTATGCAATTCTATCAATTACTTATGAATTTCCACATCCATGCTTTGAAGGTTAGGTTTTCCTAATGCATATTTTCTTTGTGATGTTCAAGTGAAAACGTATATATAGCATGCAATTCGTCTGTGATGTTCAAATCAAATATAAACATGCAAGACTCACTAAGCTTCGGGAAAACCCTTTCAAAAACCATGCAACCCTTAAGAGCGTGATGTTCGCATTAAATGAACTTACAATTACTAATCACAAGAAGCCCTCCTCAATTTCAGGGTGATGTTCCTGAAGGAAAAATTTTGTCCTAGCTAAGAACATGTATGAACATTTGAATACATATGCTAACAATTAACTCTTTGAAGTAGGCATGCATCCAAAAACAATTCATGAAACCCATGACTTTCAAAGCCTAGTATATGGTGAATCAAAAGACTCTTTAACAACATTAAAGAATATGAAGAATTTAGAGATTCTTTACCCTTGAAGTGTTGGAAATGTGCCCTAAAGCCATTCATATGATGATACTTTACGGATATTTCACATGTTAAACTAATCTAGTTTAACATATAAAAGGCAAACATTATTGTTTGAGGCGTCTCATATAAATGTTATATGCTTAAACGATAAAGTCCAAGGAATATGTGATTGGAAGAATGCAATCTAATGAAGTTAGATTAATGAGACCATTCTTTCGTAGACACATCCTAAACGTTCCTGATCATAGGATTGCCAATTGGGCATTGACAGTCCGATAAGATCAGTACGTGCTATGTCTTCTCTCAGGGAGAGTGACTAGTCTCGAGTCATTGGTGTGTGTGACATCAAGACAAGTACGTAGGTGCTCAATAGAGAATGAGTTCACTGAACACGATCAACGAGGAATTCTCATACTCATGTCACATGAGAACTCATGTTTGGGATAATGCAAATTAGTCCTTTGACCTGAGGCATCACAGTTGTTGTCTTGTGGTTAAGTCCTTGATCTTTGATTATGTCAAAGTCACCCCATCGGGGTGTCCACGACATCATTGGGGTTAAGCCACTTAGTCATGGAGACAAGTGAATGCGCAACAAGGGATCTCTAACCTTCAATTGGCTTGAGGGAGAATACTCTATGATATGATTAAAATCTCTGGCCAGAGTATGAATGAGATTTGGGAATGCGTTCCAATTCACATTCAAAGTAATCATATAAGCACAAGAATCACATTGGATAGTAGACATGAATAAATAAACTATCAAACCAAACAATGTGGTCAAGAGTATTAGATTAGAGAAAGACCGTATTGCATTTGTAATCCTAAACTGAATAGGTTCTCTACCTCTTCTGATTAGCTTGGGTAGCCATGATATGCTGCTAGGGGTCACTCATGGTTTGTGGAAGCCCTAAACGTGTGTAATCACTAAAGGGAGAATTGAAAGTAAGTTTCAATTCACAATCGATGTAAAATGGTTTTAATCGCCCACTGCCTCGCTAAAAGGAACCTAATGTATCGTACACCAAATAAGGTGGAGATTGAAGAAACAAAGGAGATGAATTAAATGGTTTAATTATTTATGGCAAGGATTAATTAATATGTTAATTAATCAAACGAATAAGTTCGTTAAAGACCTCGGGATAGTTTTGGACCTTAAGGCCCAATGGGCTTCGAACGTCAAAGCCCATTGACTTAAATTGTATGACAACTTAATGAATAAAGATTCACAAAGGCCCAAAAGCCCATATCCATTTAGTGTTGAATTAGGGTTTTTGGTTCTTTAGGTCATTTAAAGAAGTGACTATATAAAGAACTTTATAGCCTAAAATTCATAAGTTGTTGATTTTAGAGAAAATTGGTGAGAACACAAAGCTTCCATTTCTCTCTAAGAGGCCAACCACCTTGGGGGATATTGTCTAGCAATTCTATTTCCTCAAGGTCACTCATTTCCTCTCCAATCCAACCTTGGTGTAGAATCTTTAGAGGTTCTCAATTTTGGGAACTTGGAGAACCTATTCTTCTAACCAAATCCATGGAGCTAAGAAGCAAGGAATGAATGCCCTATCTCTTGGGTGATTATCCTTTGCATATGCAAAGAGGAATCTACAAAGGTAAATATTTCTCAACTAACAAATTGTTGTTTTTAAGTTGAGTCAAGGTTCACCAATCTACTAGGCTTTGAATTTCATGGTAGATGTTTTGTTTTTGAATGCATGAAAGCATGATTCCGCCTTTAATTGTTAATTGCATGCTATATGATGTTATTCAAATGAACATGTTTTTCACAAAATTTCCTTCAAGTGGTATCAAGAGCCTAGGTCTAGTAGTTGGTGAATCATTTTGGGTTTTGTAGTTCATAGTTTTTGATTTAAAAGTTGTAATATGTTACAAGCTTTATTCTTGTTTCTTTGAATGTAAATTTTGTTAGAAAATTTGCCATCTCAAATGTTGTAGATGTAGTTCATATGAGCATGAATTTTGGAGCTAAAATTTGGTGCCATGTTTTTTGGGAAATTCGGCCAAATCCAAAGGGTGATTTTTTGGGTTCATGTTTGTCTTGTTAAAATGGTTTTAAAGTGACTTTTGGAACCCCTAAGTACCCTAGGATGTTAACCCTCTTTTGAGTGATGAAAATTTGAGTTTTGGTGAGTGAAAACATTCATGGAGCTATTATGAGTTTTCATGAGTGTTCTTCAATGTTCTTGAAGTTCTTGCCAAGAACAAAAAGTTTTGAAGTTTTGATTCAAAATGTTTTATGTTTTTACATAAAGTTTTGGTTTAATTTTAGTGGGTGATTTTAGTGGGTGATGATTATTTGTAAAGTATTATTAATGGCTATAATGGTAGACAAACTTTTTTAAAAAGTTTAACATAAATTCAAAATATTTCATCTTTACCTCACCTAACAAAACCCACTTACAAAAACTTTGTAAAAATCATATTTTTTCTATCATGGCCGGCCACCCTAATTAAATAGGGTATTTTTGGGTCTTTTATTCAATTACATAAAGTTTTGATACTTTTGTGTATTTGCACTTTGGCCCAAAAGTTTACGTTTTTACGTTAAGGCCCAAAAACGTTAAAGGACAAATTGTTTTGCTCCTTTAATGAAGTTTTTTGTATTTGTTGAAATTTTTGGGTTCTAGTTGTAATTACATGAAGTAGTGGACTTTTGTGTTTTTACAAAGTGACCCCAAAAGTTTGTGTTTCGCAATATAGCCCAAAAAGTTGTGGTTATTGCATGATGGCCCAAATTAAGTAGGGAACAAAAATTGTTTTGTCTCTTTAAATGAGAATTGGATTTTCATTTCATTTAGCTCCATTTAAATCAATTTTATGGATACAAAAACCAAATGAAAATGTTGCATTCAATTTAATTAATTAAAGTGTTGATTAATTAAAGGGTGATTATGAACCTAAGCCTACGATAATTGAGCTATGTGAAAGGCCGTTTCAAATTTGTTTGAACCATGGGAATGTGTAGATTAATTTTGGTTGTAATTTGATTTGATCAAATGTTGTAAAAGAGCATAAGCTCTTCTTTACTTTAAAGTAATTTGTTTTATGCAAATGTTGTAAAGAGCATAAGCTCTCTTTTACTTTGAAGTACTTCTTTCTTGCTTTATTTGATATGCATGAAAATGAAGTAGTTGGGTCCAACGCCCCTAAGAACAACACGCCTTAATGTGATTAAACGCGTAACTAAAATCAATCTTCATCCCTAGTCCGAGATTCAACACAAGGCTCGTGTTGAATCTAAACAAAGGTTCATAGTCATCCTAAGGCCCTAAGGCAACTATATAGTCCATCAAATGAATGCAAACCTTACGTTAGTAGTATCATATACTCTTGCTTTAAAAAACCGTTTTATAAATATAGTGGGAGTATTATATACAACTAAATTGAATCAAATGGACCAATAGTTGTAATAGGACCAAAATTGTTTTAATAAAGATTAAAATGAATATGTTTATGTGATGAGACCTAAAACCCTCAACCAAACCATTATTAAGTTGAAAAGCGTGAGAGTGCTTAGAACACTCTTCCGTGGCCTTCCACCGTGGTAGCTTCAATCGTTTATGACTTGTACACCGGCTTCACCCTATCATGGGGGAGTACAAAGTGCATGCTTATACTCAGGAGGAGTCTATATACATACTTGATGAGGTTAGTGTAGGCAACGAGGATGGCCAATATCATATCATTGTGAGGCTATTCTTGAACCCCTTCACGAACTAAGCATGGTGGGAATGACTTAACTAAGTGCAATGGAGCCAATATCATATCATTGTGAGGCAACATTCTCTAGAGGCCAAATTGATGGGTACTTGCATTAGTTGCAAATGAGTAAGCGTACTCTCTCATTATTATTAATGCTAGCCAATATCATATCATTGTGAGGTGGGCTTGGTAATAGTGAGTCTCCCATAACCTACTAAGAGTTTCCTCCAAAACTCTCGAATTCCGATGAGGGATATGGAATTTGCCAAAAATAGTGGGTGGTGCTATTTGATTTAAAGACCCAAATCAAATGGCTTAAAATCAATCAATTTATATTTGTTATGTATTTGTTTACCAATATATTTGCAAACGCTATCCGAAACTTGACAAAGAAAAGCCGAATGTTTTAGTTTCCGGACTTAGTAACACAATCCCAAAGATTGTCTTAAATGGAATGTGCATGTACCTAAGAAGTCTCATCCTCACAATCTTCCTATTGATAATGTATCATTGGAAGAACATGTTAGAAATGTCTATCATGAAGAGGACAACACAAACAACCAATGCTTATTCCTTCGTTATATGAACAAAGGAACTTATGAAGAAATAAGAGTTGCCTTGAACAACTCTTGAAAGTTTGTAATTATGTTTAGAACATAATGGTTGGTTGACAAAAATAGTCCATCAACATGGACTTATGATGATTTTGAATCATTGAGTGTTGAAGTGATAAACCACTTAACGAGACGGAAACTAAGCTAGGACTTCACCTTTATGTCCCTATCCTAATGGTTCATTAAGTTTATTGTAAACTATGTAGTGAACAATAACCACACACTCTCCAAAATGTTTGATGTGTATAACACAATTGAAAAAGGTTTCAAGAGAGATAGTGGGAGTTTAGGAACCATGACTATTGTAGTCAAAGGAGAAGTCAAATGAAGAAGATAAAATTAACTCCAAGGGAACAAACTTTCTTTATGAAAGGATGGACATTGGAAGGGGTATTTGCAAGAAATGTCTTGCAAATGTCAAGAACACACCTTTCGAAGGTGTTGTAAATTGTTCTTGAATAGTTCAAAACAGTTGGTTCTTCTACTTGAATGCATGATTCCGTATTAGTAACTATGTTTTACAATCGTTGTAAAAGTGTGGCTAATAAGAAGTAGAAGATTAATGAGAGAAGAGAAAGTACTTCACATTCGGAATGTGAATAAAATATAGATCTCTGCGAAAGCAGATGGTACTAACTTCCTCATATAAACTACCAAAGAAATTGGAAAAACCAAAGATTGTCTTTACATTCCAATTTTAAGGAACTTAATTCCGTCACTATAATAGAGATGGATGAATGTTTTGTTTGACAAAACATTGTTCTTTATTAATCAATGATTGGATTATAGTAATCTAATTGATTGTCTCTATAGTAGAGATGATATGGTAGCGTTAACTGTTTAGAATATAATGATGCTTAAAACCCAAAAGGTTGCAAGATAGTGGCAATTGTCCACAACATAATACTACTCATGTTGTATGACATTCACCGAAGATCACTCTCGGTTGGACTATAGTTTATTATGAATAAACACAAGTCCGAATACTTTGCAAAAGGTTTCAAAGAATTCAAGAAATGTAAGTTGATGAGTAAGACGTCTAAAGTACTTACCTCCTTAGATTTGATCCAAGGAAAGGTAACACTTTAGATAAGTTTCCTTGAAAAATATCAAGGAAATTAGCATCATAAGATAATGATTTTCTCCATTAGGAGAAGAACGAACTTGAATAAGATTTAGTTCGTTGAATATTATCAATTACCCATATATATAGGATATATACTTCTAAAACAATATGATTGTCAATTAGGAGATCTTCCAAATTTTCATAACTCCATAGGATGTAGTTGGAAAGAAAGACAAATCTTAATCATGTTAAGATTTGGGGTTGTGTGCTAATAAGCAATATTTGTTTAAAAATTATCTTGTGGATATCCTTAAATTAACCTTTGGATATCACTTCTATAAACCAACCAACAAATGTTGTTTGTTGAGTAGTTCATTGTAATCCTACAATGTGATTTGCCTTAGAGCAAATGAACTAGGAATAGAACTCAAAAGAATGGGTTCTTTGAGAGACAAGATGATAATCAACAAATATAACAACCTAGTTCCTATACCACAAGCTCCAAGGTAGTCAAGAAGGATTTATAAACCGTCTCAGTTGAATGGTTTAAACTTTATGACTACATTGAGTGTATATACGATATATACTCAAGGAAATGGTAAAGTACCATTTGACCCGAAATAATGAAACCTTCATAGCTAATTGGTAGCTTAAGGTGACTACAATCAAAGAGAATGGTTGACTTTGAAGGAACCATCTTTGATGTAGTCTTAGTTTCAATTAATTCGAAGATTGCTAGCTACAACTATAATGGTGATTCAATGTTTGGACATGATATAGGTTTCCGAAACCATTATTAAGATAGTCTTGATAATTTATGTCTAAAACTATGAATCACAAAACATGTAAGTTGTAGAGATCCAACCATCATGGATCTTAGCAAGCTAGTGGGAGCCATAAGCGTCTTATGAGAGAAAGATCAAAATTGTTTGATTTCTCATATAGATGTAAATGAATCTTTTGTTTACTAGGTTTACAAAAGATTAGTGGGAGTTAATCATATTCCTAAATTTGAATATATGTATGATATATTAATTTTGGAAATGAAAAGAATACTTCATTGTTAAAGTTATGACTTTAAAACTTTCTATAAACGATAGAATGTATATGGGAGACATAGTCTATATACATGGGATGGAAATCTATAATGATAGATTTTAGGATATAATTGGATTATATCATGCCCTAATAATAGACAAAAGGTTGCTAGGAAGTTTCTCATATGATGATAAACTTTAATAAGAAGAACAACTCTAGTGAGACTAGGAGGTAGCTCTTCTCAAAGGGAACGTACCCTTTGACTCCCAAAGAAATAATGCGTAAATCGAATCCTTTATGCATACGCAGAAAGGTGATTTATGTATTTCATATTGTATGAAAAACATTGATATGAGTTGTACCTAGAAAGGTACAAGGCGATCTCAGTGCAAGCCCAGGATCAGAACCATGGCAACTGTCAAGTAAATCCTTAAGTATTTAAGAAATACTAAAGGATAGGTTCCTCGAAGAATGAGGAAGAATTAGAGTAACGTAATGGAAGCGTAAATGTGTTAGATTATGAATCTAATCCATCGTTGAATGTTTCTTCATTATGAATGAAGAGATTAACAGATACCTCTTTATTATGACTAAAGAGATATTTGGATGGAAACATTAAAGTAATGACTTTAGTGTGTTCCATTATGAATGCAAAATATATTGCCATATATAGAAGTTTACAACAATGTTGTTTGGATGGGAAAGTTCATTTATGAACTCTCTATTCGGTTCCAACCAGAAAGTGTATCTAGTGTACTGACATTACGACACTAATGGGGCGATAGCTCAAGCCTGGGAATCAAGGTCTCATCAAGATCCGAACTCATATGAGAGACTGACCCACATGATTGGGAATCATGTATAATGGTGACGTCGATATTCTCAAGGTTGCTTCTATGGATAACATATAGATATCCATTTCCTAGGCCTACTATTCAGCCATTTAGGAAATGACTACAGAAGAGGAATCATAACAGATGACCAAGCTGATTGGCTCTAGTGCAAGTGGGAGATTGTTGGAAATGTGCCCTAAAGCCATTCATATGATGATACTTTACGGATATTTCACATGTTAAACTAATCTAGTTTAACATATAAAAGGCAAACATTATTGTTTGAGGCGTCTCATATAAATGTTATATGCTTAAACGATAAAGTCCAAGGAATATGTGATTGGAAGAATGCAATCTAATGAAGTTAGATTAATGAGACCATTCTTTCGTAGACACATCCTAAACGTTCCTGATCATAGGATTGCCAATTGGGCATTGACAGTCCGATAAGATCAGTACGTGCTATGTCTTCTCTCAGGGAGAGTGACTAGTCTCGAGTCATTGGTGTGTGTGACATCAAGACAAGTACGTAGGTGCTCAATAGAGAATGAGTTCACTGAACACGATCAACGAGGAGTTCTCATACTCATGTCACATGAGAACTCATGTTTGGGATAATGCAAATTAGTCCTTTGACCTGAGGCATCACAGTTGTTGTCTTGTGGTTAAGTCCTTGATCTTTGATTATGTCAAAGTCACCCCATCGGGGTGTCCACGACATCATTGGGGTTAAGCCACTTAGTCATGGAGACAAGTGAATGCGCAACAAGGGATCTCTAACCTTCAATTGGCTTGAGGGAGAATACTCTATGATATGATTAAAATCTCTGGCCAGAGTATGAATGAGATTTGGGAATGCGTTCCAATTCACATTCAAAGTAATCATATAAGCACAAGAATCACATTGGATAGTAGACATGAATAAATAAACTATCAAACCAAACAATGTGGTCAAGAGTATTAGATTAGAGAAAGACCGTATTGCATTTGTAATCCTAAACTGAATAGGTTCTCTACCTCTTCTGATTAGCTTGGGTAGCCATGATATGCTGCTAGGGGTCACTCATGGTTTGTGGAAGCCCTAAACGTGTGTAATCACTAAAGGGAGAATTGAAAGTAAGTTTCAATTCACAATCGATGTAAAATGGTTTTAATCGCCCACTGCCTCGCTAAAAGGAACCTAATGTATCGTACACCAAATAAGGTGGAGATTGAAGAAACAAAGGAGATGAATTAAATGGTTTAATTATTTATGGCAAGGATTAATTAATATGTTAATTAATCAAACGAATAAGTTCGTTAAAGACCTCGGGATAGTTTTGGACCTTAAGGCCCAATGGGCTTCGAACGTCAAAGCCCATTGACTTAAATTGTATGACAACTTAATGAATAAAGATTCACAAAGGCCCAAAAGCCCATATCCATTTAGTTTTGAATTAGGGTTTTTGGTTCTTTAGGTCATTTAAAGAAGTGACTATATAAAGAACTTTATAGCCTAAAATTCATAAGTTGTTGATTTTAGAGAAAATTGGTGAGAACACAAAGCTTCCATTTCTCTCTAAGAGGCCAACCACCTTGGGGGATATTGTCTAGCAATTCTATTTCCTCAAGGTCACTCATTTCCTCTCCAATCCAACCTTGGTGTAGAATCTTTAGAGGTTCTCAATTTTGGGAACTTGGAGAACCTATTCTTCTAACCAAATCCATGGAGCTAAGAAGCAAGGAATGAAGGCCCTATCTCTTGGGTGATTATCCTTTGCATATGCAAAGAGGAATCTACAAAGGTAAATATTTCTCAACTAACAAATTGTTGTTTTTAAGTTGAGTCAAGGTTCACCAATCTACTAGGCTTTGAATTTCATGGTAGATGTTTTGTTTTTGAATGCATGAAAGCATGATTCCGCCTTTAATTGTTAATTGCATGCTATATGATGTTATTCAAATGAACATGTTTTTCACAAAATTTCCTTCATGAAGCTCATCCTTGATTACACAAGGGATTCACCCAAGTGGAGGGCCTTCAAGTCACCTCCTTGCTCCTTGGATCTTCCTTGTGATTTCCCTCCTTTTAGTGCTCCTTTGCTTCTTTGAGGATTTGAGGATTAGTTCTCCAAAACACCAAAAGTTTGATGTCTCTATGTCTCTTCACCAAGGATGTAATTTGTGAGAATGAAAATAGATCGCTTAGGGAAGTAAATTTGCTAGATAACTATCCCCAAGTAGCTTAGAAAACCCTTAATTGAATTTTGCTATAAAGTCCTTTATATAGTCCCTTCAAATAAGTGACCTAAAGGACCTAAAGCCCAATTTATCTACCATGGCCGGCCATTACATTGTTATTGGGCTTATTGCCCATTTTGTTTTAGTTGTCATACAACTTAAACATAATGGGCCTTGTGGACCAAAACACTTTTGGGCCCCGAAGCCCTAAAACCAACTTAAAAGCCCAATACGAATATTTCGTATAATTAATTAACTAATTAATTAATCTTGACCATTCTTCAATTAAACCATTTAATTGCTTATCCATTTCATTTAATTGCTTCACATACATCCTTATTTGGTGTGCGATCCATTAGGTTCCAATTAGCGAGGCAGTGGGCGATGTTACTCTTAACTATCGATTGTGAATTGAAACCACATTTCAATTCTCCCTTTTTGATGATTAGTGTTTGCTAATCAATAGGGCTTCCACAAACCATGAGTGACACCTAGCAGTATGTCATGGTTACCCAAGCTAAGTAGAATTGGTTGGAGAACCTATCCAGTTACAATTACAATGCAATACGGTCCTTCTCTAATACAATACTCTTAACCACATTGTTTAAGTGATAGTTTGTTTCATGTCTACTATCCAATGTGATACTTTCTTATATGATTCCCTTGAATATGATTTGGAACATCTTCCTTAGTCATATTCATTTGCTTTGGCCAAAGACTTTAGAATCATATTTTAGAGTATACTCCTTCCACCATGGAAGGTTAGAGATCCCTTGTTGTGCATTCATATGCCTACATGACTAGATCACATGACCCCAACAATGCCGTGGACAATCCGAGGGAATGCCTTTGTCATGATCAAAGATCAAGGACCTAACCATTAGACATCTATGATGCCTCAGGTCTAAGGACTACTTTGCATATTGTAACCTTAGAGTTCGTACATGACATGTATGTTTGAACTCTCATTAATCGCAGTTCAGTGTACTCGATTACTCTTTCGAGCACCTATGTGTTTGTCTTAGTGTCCAACACCAAATGACTTGAGACTAGTTCATACTCACGTTTGAGTCAACATAACACATACTAACCTTAGCGGATTGTCAATGCCCAATTGGCAATCCTATGGCTAGGAACGTTTTAGGAATGAACATAAGAGAAAGGTCTCCTTAATCTAACTCATTAGATCACTTATCTCTTATGTCAAATATATCCCTTGGATTCTCTTATTGATTAAACACATGATACAATAAATAGTGATTAACAATAAGTATTGCCCTTCCGTTAAACATATAAAAGTTTAACATATTAAGTATTCCAAAAAGCTATTACATCAAATGAGTGGCTTTGTGGGCATACTTCCAACAGTTCCAACAGAAATTGCATCAAATTACTTGTCTAAATACCCTAATGGTGATCGATCATTAAAATATATAGATAGTTTTAATCGCAGTGATTAATAATTCAAAGCAAGCATGCATCCATTCATAAGCAAATTAATAAAACTACATATTCTTGCTAAGGATCATGGCCTAACCCTAGCAAAAGAATTAGTTAAGCATACTCATAATAAAAATCAAAGGAAATATCATTAAAATGAATAAGAATGAAAACACCTCTGAGTAGAAAATCTTCAAGAACCATAGCAATTCTCTCTGTCTCCAAAGTTTCATAAAAACAAGTGTAGCTAAAAACCAAAGAATGGCTAAGCAATATATTTGCTAAGCCATCCACAAACCCTAAAACATAGGTCTCTTATTCCAATTAGGAAACTAAGAAAAATAATAAAATATCTCAGAAAATAAAACCTAATTAAACTAGGAGAATCTGCCAAGTACTTGTCCAGCCACGTTTTAGTCTCATATATCCTCCAAATCAGGCCCAAGATAGCTTCTTTTAAAGATGAGGACATTCCGAACACATCTCCAGAGGGGCACGAAACCAGCCGAGGTCATCTTGGGCTCCAAAAACGTAATTTAAGCCCAAAAACATCATTTTCCAGTACTGCGCATCGCTCATTTAATTTATCGCCAGAAAATAACCGCTTGGTGGAAAAATCCCAAATTGTGATACGATCAAGCTAAGTGACTCACGAATGTCCTCCAACTGGAATTACTCCAAAATTCGTCCATTTGGTCCTTTTTTTCTCCAGAGGAAGTCAAAAGTCCTATACTGAAACTACAATTCAAAGTATCAAAATTCTTCCAAAATATTAACCAAAATATACTAAGAATAGGGTAAAATATATAATATAAAATCTACTCATCAAAATACCCCCAAACTTAGCTTTTTGCTTGTCCTCAAGCAAAACAAGACTCAAACAAAAATAAAAACTTAACAAACTAGACAACTAGCTAAAACTCAACCAAGACAAAACTTCCACCTTCAAGTTGCAATCGATAGCAAATTTTAAAAATTAGAACATCTTTTCAAAAGTTCCAACCAATCCCACCATAGAGTCTAAGCCATTTAGAATCAATTAGAAAAGAATTCACAAACTTCCTTTGGTGTAAAGTGAACGAACATGGTTAAGGAGACTCGACTAAAACCCTTACCTCTCGTCCTTCTATATTTCACACATACTAACTTCACATTTTTTTTTTCAGTAACAGTAGTGGTCGTGCAATGTCGGTTCCCTTAAGCTTTCGATCCAACCCATGTAGCGAGCATTAGGTCCATGACTCCCAAACCACTAGGGCTTTAAGGCACTAGGTGTAAAACACCCCTAAGGACTTATTAACATGAGCTGAAAAGACTACGAAACCAACTAACCACCTTGCCCCATGCCAAAACTCTACCGTTTGATGCGAGAATCACTGCTGATTAAGCAGGATTGGCCCGGTTACTAGGCAAAGTCTCGGGTGGGACAATTATTACTTTATTCCCAATAATAACTGATTTTGCTTAAAACAAAAATTAAAAATAAATGTAGACTAAAAGTAAGTGTTTCAATCTCACTCCCCACAAACCATGTTGGTGTGAAGTGCAAAGTTCAAAGTAAAATTCATGAATTAGTGTCTAAGCAACGATAAATAGAAAAGACTCTACTGTGGGATTAATCTTCACCATGTCCATTTGTTCTAACGTTTAAAATAATCTATGGATATTAACTTAAAAAGAATGAAAATTTTTAACTGACAGAAAAATTAAAATACCTAAAAGGGGCGTTTGTTTGGCCTCGTTAACTGGGATTGGACTGGACTGGACTACTTACGAACGTAGTCCCATGTTTGGTTTGTATTGGGACTAAGTTAAATGGGACTAAAGGGGACTCGCGTGGATTAGAGGCCTCGCTAGGAGTTCTTAGCGAGACCCTCCACAAACTACGGGACTCGCTAAGACCATCTCCGCTTAGCCCTTTTCGCTTCGCCCTGCTTCTTCTTCTCCACTCCCGCATCCATTTTCATCTTCTTCCTCATCTCTGCGTCGCCCCTCTACGAGTTCTGGGCTACGTTTTTTTGGATCTCGAAGGAATTTGCTTTGATTTGCAGATCGTTGGGAGGAAATGGGCATAGTGGCTGCGATTTGCTTCGAGCGTCGTCGTGACCGCCATGGATGCCAAGCCCTTGCAAGCTTCAATTCCCAACGCTTCAGCCCACAAAGCATCAAGGCCTCCAATACCCATTGCCGATTTGGTCTCCCCCACCATTTCTAACATGCTGATAATTTTTTTCCCGATCAAATCCTTGAAGAAAACTGCTCCATCCTCTCCAAGTTTCTTATTCTTCTGCAACCTCTCCCATCAGGTAAAGACGATTGCTTTTTTTTTTCCTCAATTTTTTAATTTTTTTTTTTCACATGGGTTTGCTTGGTGCTATGTTGCTGCTGATTACCGTCATCAAAAATTGGGAATTCTAAGGAAATTAATCAAAATATATAGTTTCTTGGTGCTATGTTGGTGCCAAATTGTTGCTTGGTGTGACGTTGTTGCTGATTAGGGCCATTAGTTTTGTTAATATCTTAATGGAAAAGGAATTAAAATGGAACTATTTATTTTTTTTTTGGTAAAAAAAACAATGGAACTATTTTTATTATCCTGTTTTTTAGTCCGATACTGCACCAAACGCTTCACTAAGTTAGTCCTGCTTAGTCTAGTCTAAGCCAGTCCAGCTTAATCCCTGAAGCTAGTCCAGTCCGAGATAGTCCGGTGCAACAAACGCACCCAAAATTTCTTATTTCTCACCCCCAAACTTAAATCACACTTTGTCCTCAAGGTGTGAAAAATAAAAGAAAGAAAGCAAAACAAAAAAACTAGCTAAACAAGAAAAGAAACAAAAATAAGACAAATAAAATAAAATAAAGACAAAAGAGAAATTCGAAATAAAAGATTTTTTTTTTTTTTTAAATGATGAGACCTGATGTGCAGCAGACAATGGATGCCTTGAAACGTATGCAATGGCCCGCGATAAAATATTCAGTCAAACACCAATACAGCCCACTTAGCGGCACATATGGGAGTTCACATGCATGCCACACATGTACACCATAAACCCTAGCTATTCTTGAACACACATTGGATTCCTTGCTCAAATGCCTTGAGCCCACCCCAGAGCCAAACGTCTCTCTGCATCTCTCATTTTCAAACCAACCCATGTAGGAAGAAAAATAATTATTAAGATGCTCAATATAACAGGTTCCCATGTCTGTTAATCCTTCAAACCTTCAACCACTCTCTCTAGAATCTTAGAGATGTCTCTCAGCCTTCTCTCTCTGTAAGGTCAGAAAATGCTCTCATTTCTCCAACCACAAGCCCAACAACATCCACACCTCCATCCGAGAGCTGCATCCTCTCTCTTCTGCTTCTTCATTTCTCTAAAAAAAAATTCAAGAGCCTTCTCTCTCTTCTCACCTGAACCTTTAGTTGCCCAATCCTCTAGCCATCACAAAATCACACGGAGATCGTCACCACTGTCACTCCCGGAGCAAAGATATGCTCAGAAAACAGAGATTCGAGTGCAAATCACGACCATTTATGAGGTATGCATGGTTTTGAGTGAAGTTTTGGCCAATCCTTCTAGAAATTTATCTCTTCTTGCACTTTGTATTTGTTTCACCACATTTTTAGCATGTTTCTATCCTTATTTGACTTCAAATTCGTCCATCCATCTTGCTCATAACATATGTAATCCATTCCAAGCTCAAAACTGCTCCGAAATGCACCAAAATGCACTTTCTTGCTACCTTAGCCCTTTGGACCTACAAACACACGAAAATAGCTTAAAGTACTAAAATAACTAAGAACTAATAACGTAAATGCAAGAAAACTAGTTAACTAAGTCGCATAAATATGCGTCTATCAGAAGGAACACGTCTCGGCCTTCAGGTTCTAGAGCTTGAAGACAAAGTTACTAGTTCTGCGAAGTTAACAAATCGTCGGTGCCAGATTCGGTCACGGTGATTATATTCGTGAGAGTATAAGCACGCTGAATCGACACCAAAGTATAGGGACACAAACACTCAAAACAAATGTATGTCTTGATTGCGAAAGTGGTTCGGCAGTCAGAATGCCGAACTCTAAAACCTACTTGCGAATAACCAATCATAAACGACTCGGAGTTCAATGTGCCGAGTATAGTAACTTGTAATGCCTCGTTCTACTGAGGAGTGACTGAACCTTCTCCAGAGGGGCTTGTCTTGAATCTCAACAAATGCAGGCCGAGAAAACACCAAGGCCGAGGTCAAGAAATATTCTATTTGGCCAATCTCTTTTTATTTACTCAACCTCGGCGACCTTTTACTTTTCTCGACCTCAGCAACCTCAGCTTAAATGTTTTGTCTCGGCCTCCATGGCTATTTTTTTTTTTGACTCTTCGGCCTAATGTTTGGCCAACTACAAGCTTGGCACCAATTTTCTTTTTATTCGGCCAAATTTGCTTGGCTCCCACTTTTCAAGGCGCCCTTTCCATATACATGCATGCATGCATTTATCAAACAAAGAAACATGGCTTTGTCAAACCAAGGTCATGTCGGCCATGACTAAGAAATTCCAAACAAATGCCAATCTTTGCATGCCATATACTTTTTGGCCGAGATTTCAATTCAACAAGATTTGTCTTGTTGTAAACATTGCCTCGTCGAACTATACTATGGTCGAGCTCGGCCAAGAAAGACATGCTGTTATACTTCACTGCAGGTCGAATGACCTTATGGTAACATGTGCCAAACACCAACTCATGCTAGCCGAGCTCGGTAAACAGTTGGCTATATCTATATATATATACATTCTTGCCCACCGTGGCACTGTGCATGCATAATATCATCCTCCCAATAAGTGCAGCTATGCGCAAAGACCCAATAATCATATTTCCAAACATGTGGGACTCCGCCGAGTGTAATTTTGAAAACTGAAGAGTGACACGATCACTAAGGCCGAATACCAACCAACACACCTCACCGCCAAACACAATATTTATTCGGCGAAAAGCATCCTGATGTATTTGATCGTGACAAAACCCAACTGCATGCAAACCTGGCGACACCCGAAATGTTGCCCCCCAATTTTCTTATACATCATCGGCTCAAACAGCCAGATGGATAAGAATATATAAAAAAACTAATTTAACATACGGGAATAAAATTGGTCGATTCAGAAGAAGGGCGAGGCCAACGATGTTTTATTCCAAGCCGAGATCTTTTAATAACAAAATTCTCGAATTGATTTCATTCTAGGCCGAATAAAGAATTTTCTCCAAATATTTTTTACTATGCGAAACATTTTTTATCGCCCGCCGAATGTGTTAAACAATTATTATGCCCCCCAGGCATAATAATTTTGCCAATTTCGGCTTTTAACTCAAACAACTGAGCCGAACGAGATTGCTCCATACCGGCTTTATCGCCAATAACCATATCGACTGTCATGGTTTCGGCATCTAAACCATATCTCCAATTACCATATCAATTGATGTGGTTTTATGGTCTGAAGTCGTGTATTGGTCTTGTTCGTCATTGCAACACTTCTCTGACGAATCTTTTCTTGAGTCAATTTTTGGCTTAGAAACTTAAACATTTTCTTCTAGGCTTACCACACCTTCAGTCTCGACCGAAAAAATAGGTGGCCTTTGTTCTTTGGCCAAATTAACAATTTTCTTAGGCCGAATATTGGTTGTGACCAGAGCAAAAAATTGCCCACCAGCCTTTTGAGCGAAAGACGTTTGCCTTTCTTTATTTTCTTAAATGATCCGACCAATGAGTTTTTGTTGCTCGACAATTTCCTTGAATAGGCGCCGAATCTCATCATGATTGTGATCTTGATATATCATGTGAACTTCGTAGTTTTAGCACTGTGTCCCACTGGGCGTGCCAAAATGTTTACCCTAAAAACTACCAAGCCTACGTGGCGCGCAGGCCGAGTAATTAGTAAGCTAACTATGTCCTACGGTTGTATGCGGGGTGTGCCAACTCGTCGACCGAGGAGTAAAATGTCTTGATGTTGCGTTGAGCGAGCGGCTGACTTCTTGATCTCGTGACTGCGGCCGAGGAAGGAACACATCTCGGCCTTCAGGTTCTAGAGCTTGAAGACAAAGCTACTAGTTCTGCGGAGTTCACAAATCGTCGACGCCAGATTCGATCACGGTGATTATATTCGTGAGAGTATAAGCACGCCGAATCGACACCAAAGTATAGGGATACAAATACTCAAAACAAATGTATGTCTTGATTGTGAAAGTGGTTCGGCCGTCAGAATGCCGAACTCTAAAACCTACTTACGAATAACCAATCATAAACGACTCGGCGTTCAATGTGCCCTGTATAGTAACTTGTAACACCTCGTTTCGTCGAGAGGGCTAACAAGATGACCTATGCCGATAAGGATTCGAAAATCCTCCTCGACCGAGACTTGGATAGATAAACAGTCAGCCTTGTTGTTGGAAATGTGCCCTAAAACCAATCATATGATGATACTTTACGGACATTTCACATGTTAAACTAATATAGTTTCATATAAAGGGCAAATGATTATTGTTTGAAGCCGTCTCATATAAATGTTATACGCTTAAACGATAACTCCAAGGAATATGTAATTGGGAGAATGCGAACTAAAGAAGTTAGATTCATGAGACCATTCTCTTTCGTATACATATCCTAAACGTTCCTGATCATAGGATTGCCAATTGGGCATTGACAGTCCGTTAAGATCAGTACGTGTTGTGTCTTCTCTTAGGGAGAGTGACTGGTCTCGAGTCATTGGTGTGACTGACACCAAGACAAGTACGTAGGTGCTCAATAGAGAATGAGTTCACTGAACGCGATCAACAAGAAGTTCTCATACTCATGTCACATGAGAACTCATGGTTGGGAAAATGCAAAGTAGTCTTTTGACCTGAGGCATCAAAGTTGTCTTGTGGTTAGGTCCTTGATCTTTGACTATGTCAAAGTCACTCCATCCGAGGGTATCCACGACATAGTTGGGGTTAAGCCACTTAGCCATAGAGGCCAGTGAATGCGCAACAAGGGATCTCTAACCTTCAAATCGTTTGAGGGAGAATACTCTATGATATGATTAAGAATCTCTGGACAAAGTATGAATGTCATTTAGGAAGTCGTTCTAAATCACATTCAAGGTAATCATACAAGTAAATGGATCACATTGGATAGTAGACATGAATAACCTATAAATCCAAACAATATGGTCAAGAGTATTGTATTAGAGAAATACCGTATTGCATTGTAATCCTAAACTGAATAGGTTCTCCACCTCTTCTGATTAGCTTAGGTAACCATGACATACTGCTAGGTGTCACTCATGGTTTGTGGAAGCCCTAAACGTGTATAATCACTAAAGGGAGAATTGAAAGTAAGTTTCAATTCACAATCGATTTGAAAGAGTTCTAATCGCCCACTGCCTCGCTAAAAGGAACCTAATGGATTGTACACCGTGTAAGGTAGAGATTGAAGAAACAACAGAGATGAGTAAGGATAATTAAATGGTTTAATTATTTATGGCTAGGATTAATTAATATGTTAATTAATCAAACGAATAAGTTCGTTATAGACCTCGGGTTAGTTTTGGGCCGCAAGGCCCAATGAGATTTGAATGTCAAGCCCATTAACTGAAGTTGTATGACAACTTGAAACCACAAAGGGCTTGAAAGCCCATTGAGCCCTTAATGGCCGGGCATATAGAGAGGGGTAGTGAACTTGGCTTAATTGCAAGTTTGCCACTCCATTGTGAGGTGGTATAAAGGCAACTTTATAGCCATTTCATCCTTAGGGTTTCTTTTGGAGAAAAGATGAGAACACAAGCTCCCTTTTCTCTTTAAGAGGCCGGCCACCCTAGAGGATTTTAGCTAGCAATCTTGCTTCCTCTAGGTCACTCATCTCTTCTTCAAGTCCTACCTTGGTGTGGAGACTTAGAGGTTCTCAACTTTGGGAACTTGGAGAATCCTTTCCACCATCCTCATCCAAGAAATTCATGGAGCTAAGAAGCAAGGAATGAAGGCCCTCTCCTTGGGTGATTTGCCTTTGCTTATGCAAAGAGGAATCAACAAAGGTATAAAAATTTTCAACTCACTTTGTTCTTGAGTTGAGTCTTGGTTCACTTAACTACTAGGCTTTGAATTTCATGGGTATTGTTTTGTTTTGAGTGCATACAAGCATGATTCCGCCTTTAAATGTTAATTGCATGCCATAGATGTTGCTCAAATGAACATGCTTTTCACAAAATCTCCTTCAAGTGGTATCAAGAGCCTAGGTCTAGTAGTTGGTGAATCCTTTTGGGTTTTGTATTTTCATAGTTTATGATTTGAATGTTGTAATTGTTACAAGCTTTATTCTTTCTTCTTTGAATGTAAATTTTGTTAGAAAATTTGCCATCTCAAATGTTGTAGATGTAGTTCATATGAGCATGAATTTTGGAGCTAAAATTTGGTGCCATGTTTTTGGGGAAAGTCGGCCAAATCCAAAGGGTGGATTTTTTGGTTCATGTTTGTCTTGTTAGAAGGGTTTTAAAGTGACTTTTGGAACCCCTAAGTATCCTAGGATGTTAACCCTCTTTTGTGTAGTGAAAATTTGAGTTTTATAGAGTGAAAACATTCATAGAGATCTTATGAGGTTTGGTGTTTTGATTCAAAGTGTTTGATGTTATGCATAAAGTTTTGTTTATGGTGGTTGGTGTGACTTTATTGTAATAAATGGTACTAAAGGACAAAATGTTTTGCTCCTTTAATGAAGTTTTTGTATTTGATGAAATTTTTGGGTTCTAGTTGTAATTACATGAAGTAGTGGACTTTTGTGTTTTTACAAAGTGACCTCAAAAGTTTGTGTTTTGCAATATAGCCCAATGGTTGAGGTTATTGTTTTTCGGCCCAAATTAGTTGAGAACAAAATAGTTTTGTATCTTTAAATGAGAATTGGATTTTCATTTCATTTAGCTCCATTTAAATCAATTCTATGGATACAAAAACCAAATGAAAATGTTGCATTCAAGTTTAATTAGTTAAAGCGTTAATTAATTAAAGAAAGGGTGATTATGAACCTAAGCCTACGATAATTGAGCTATGTGAAAGGCCGTCTCAAATTTGTTTGAACCATGGGAATGTGTAGATTAGATTTTGGTTGTAATTTGATATGATCAAATATTGTAAAAGAGCATAAGCTCTTCTTTACTTTAAAGTAATTTGTTTTGATTAAATGTTGTAAAAGAGCATAAGCTCTTCTTTACTTTGAAGTACTTCTTTCTTGCTTTATTTGATATGCATGAAAATGAAGTAGAGGGTCCAACGCCCAATAAGAAAACACGACTTAATGTGATTAAACGCGTAACTAAAATCAATCACCATCCCTAGACCGAGATTCAACACTAGGCTCGTGTTGGATCGAATCAAAAGGTTCATAGTCATCCTAAGGCCCTAAGGCAACTATATAGTCCATCAATGAATGCAAACCTTATGTTAGTAGTACCATATACTCTTGCTTTAAAAACCGTTTTACAAGCATAGTGGGAGTATCATATACAACTAAATCAATCACATGGACCAATAGTTGTAATAGGACCAAATTGTTTTAATAAGATTAAAATGCATGCTTATATGTGATGAGACCTAAAACCCTCAACCAAACCATTATTAAGTTGATAAGCGTGAGAGTGCTTTGAACACTCTTTCGTAGCCTTCCACCATGGTAGGCTCCGATCGTTTGTAACTCGTACACCGACTTCACCCTATCATGGGGGAGTACAAAGTGCGTGCTTACACTCAGGAGGAGTTCTATATGCATACATGATGTTGTGAAGGTAGGCAACAAGAATGATCAACATCATATCATTGTGAGGTTGTTCTTGAACCCCTACTCGAACTTGCATGGTGGGAATGACTTAACTAAGTGCAATGGAGCCAACATCATATCACTGTGAGGCTTCATTCTCTATAGGCCACATATGATGGGTACTTGCAAGAGATGCAAATGAGTACGCGTACTCTCTCATTATTATTTATGCTAGCCAACATCATATCATTGTGAGGTGGGCTTGGTAATGATGAGTCTCCCATACCCTACTAAGAGTTTCCTCCAAAACTCTCCAATTCCGATGAGGGATATGGAATTTGCCAAAAATAGTGGGTGGTGCTATTTGATTTAAAGACCCGGATCAAATGGCTTAAAATCAATCAATTTATATTCGTTATGTATTTATTTACCAATATATTTTCAAACGCTATCCAAAACTTGACAAAGAAAAAGCCGAAAGCTTCAGTTTTCGGACTTGGTACTACAATCCCATAGATTGTCTTTAATGGCTTGTATATGTACCTAAGTAGTCTCATCCTCACAATCTTCCTATTGATAATGTATCATTAGAAGAACATGTTAGATAAGTCTATCATAAAGAGGACAACACTTTTAATGTCATAATTCTTCAATTACAAATTCTTGTATGAAGAAATAAGAGTTGCTTTGAACAACTCTTAGTTAACGCAAACATTAGTGCTTGTTTCTTTGTTACATGAACAAGGAACTTGAGAAGTAAGCACAAGGGCATGGACACTTTATGTGCCATGATTCTTCACTTGCAAATTGTTCTATGAAGAAATGAGAGTTGCCTTGAACAACTCTTGATAGTTTGTAATTATGTTTAGAACATAATGGTTGGTTGACAAAAATAGTCCATCAACATGGACTTATGATGATTTTGAATCATTGAGTGTTGAAGTGTTAAACCACTTCGCGAAACGGAAACTAGGCAAGGACTTCACTTTTGTGTCCCTATCCAAATGGTTCACTAAGTTTATTGTAAACTATATAGTGAACAATAACCACACGCTCTCCAAATTGTTTGATGTGTATAACGCAATTGAAATAAGTTTCAAGAGAGAAAGTGGGAGTTTAGGGACCATGACTATTGTAGTCAAAGGAGAAGTCAAATGAAGAAGGCGAAATAACTCCAAGGGAACAAACTTTCTTTATGAAAGGATGGACATTGGAAGGGGTATTTGCAAGAAATGTCTTGCAAGTGTCAAGAACACACCTTTCGAAGGTGTTGTAAATTGTTCTTGAATAGTTCAAAACAGTTGGTTCTTCTACTTGAATGCTTGATTCCGTATTAGTAACTATGTTGTACAATTGTTGTAAAAGTGTGGCTAATAAAAAGTAGAAGATTAATGAGAGAAGAGAAAGTACTTCACATTCGGAACGTGAATCAAATGTAGATCTCTGCGAAAGCAGGTAGTACTTACTTCCTCATATGAACTACCAAAGAAAGAAAAAAAAAAAAACAAAGATTGTCTTTACATTCCAATTTGAATAAAGGAACTTAATTCCGTATGAGAAATGGATGAATGTTTTGTTTGACAAAACATTGTTCTTTATTAATAAATGATTAGATTATTGTAATCTAATTGATTATCTCTATAGTAGAGATGATATGGTAGTGTTAACTGTTTAGAATATAACGATGCTTAAAACCCATAAGGTTGCAAGGTAGTGACTAGTCCCAACTGAGTTGTGATACCTCTGGAACATAAATTACGAGTTGGTCATAGATGGATGCTCTGGATCGTTAGATCCGGATCCAATGCCTTCTTGTTAAAATTGTATAGAGGCAAAATGTTTGAATCTTTATTCTTTTGGAAAGGAAGAAAGAATCACAAAGTTATGGAGGTTAATTCACTTAGATATTAGTGGCACTTGTCCACAACATAATACTACTCATGTTGTATGACATTCACCAAAGATCACGCTCGGTTGGACTATCGTTTATTTTGAATAAACACAAGTCCGAATACTTTGCCTAAGGTTTCAAAAGATTCAAGAATGTAATTTGATGAGTAAGACATCTAAAGTATTTACCTCCTTAGATTTGATCCAAGGAAAGGTAACACTTTAGAACAGTTTCCTTGAAAGATATCAAGGAAAGAAGCATCATAAGATAATGGATTTCTCCATTAGGAGAAGAACGAACTTGAATAAGATTTAGTTCGTTGGATGTTATCAATTTACCCATATATAGGATATATACTTCTAAGACAATATGATTGTCAATTAGAAGATCTTCCAAATTTTTCATGACTCCATAGGATGTAGTTGGAAAGAATGCATAAATAGAATCCTTTATGTATACGCAGAAAGGTAATTTATGTATTTCATATTGTATGAAAAACGTTGATACGAGTTGTACCAAGATCGGTACAAGACGGTATCAATGCAAGCCCAGGATCAGAACCATGGCAACTGTCAAGTGAATCCTTAAGTATTTGAGAAATAATAAAGGATGGATTCCTCAAGAATGAGGAAGAATTAGAGTAACATAATGGAAGAGTAAATGTATTAGATTATGAATCTAATCCATCATTGGATGTTTCTTCATTATGAATGAAGAGATAATCAGATATCTCTTTATTATGACTAAAGAGATATTTGGATGGAAACATTAAAAGTAATGACTTTAGTGTGTTCCATTGTGAATGCAAAATATATTGCCATATAGAAGCTTAAAACAATGTTGTTTGGATGGGAAAATTCATTTATGGTTCCAACCAGAAAGTGTCTCCAGTGTACCGACACTATGACACTAATGGGGCGATAGCTTAAGCCAGGGAATCAAGGTCTCATCAAGATCCGAACTCAAATGAGAGACTAAACAACATGATTAAGAATCATGTATAATGGTGACGTCGTTATTCTCAAGCTTGCTTCTATGGATAACATATAGATATCCATTGTCTAGGCCTACTACTCAACCATTTTTGAAATGACTACAGAAGAGGTATCATCATTGATGACCAAGCTGATTGGCTCTAGTGCAAGTGGGAGATTGTTGGAAATGTGCCCTAAAACCAATCATATGATGATACTTTACGGACATTTCACATGTTAACTAATCTAGTTTAATATAAAGGGCAAATGATTATTGTTTGAAGCCGTCTCATATAAATATTATACGCTTAAACGATAAGTCCAAGGAATATGTAATTGGGAGAATGCAATCTAAAGAAGTTAGATTCATCAGACATTCTCTTTGGTAAACATATCCTAAACGTTTCTGATCATAGGATTGCCAATTGGGCATTGACAGTCCGTTAAGACCAGTACGTGCTATGTCTTCTCTCAGGGAGAGTGACTAGTCTCGAGTCATTGGTGTGTTTGACACCAAGACAAGCATGTAGGTGCTCAATAGCGAATGAGTCCACTGAACACGATCAACGAGGAGTTCTCATACTCATGTCACATGAGAACTCATGGATGGGATAATGCAAAGTAGTCCTTTGACCTGAGGCATCATAGTTGTCTTGTGGTTAGGTACTTGATCTTTGATTATGTCAAAGTCACCCCATCGCGCGGGTGTCCACGGCATCGTTGGGGTTAAGCCACTTAGCCATGGAGGCAATTAAATGAACAACAAGGGATCTCTAACCTTCAAACCTGTTTCGGGAGAATACTCTATGATATGATTAAGAATCTCTGGCCAGAGTATGAATGAGATTTAGGAAGTCGTTCCAAATCACATTCAAGGTAATCATATAAGCACACGAATCACATTGGATAGTAGACATGAATAAACTATCAAACCAAACAATGTGGTCAAGAGTATTGTATTAGAGAATTACCGTATTGCATTTGTAATCCTAAACTGAATAGGTTCTCCACCTCTTCTGATTAGCTTGGGTAACCATGATATGCTGCTAGGTGTCACTCATGGTTTGTGGAAGCCCTAAACGTGTACAATCACTAAAGGGAGAATTGAAAGTAAGTTTCAATTCACAATCGATTTGAAAGAGTTCTAATCGCCCACTGCCTCGCTAAAAGGAACCTAATGGATCGTACACCGTGTAAGGTAGAGATTGAAGAAACAACGGAGATGAGTAAGAATAATTAAATGGTTTAATTATTTATGGCAAGGATTAATTAATATGTTAATTAATCAAACAAATAAAGTTCGTTAAAAGACCACGGGTTAGTTTTGGGCCTCAAGGCCCAATGGGCTTCGAACGTCAAGCCCATTGACTTAAGTTGTATGACAACTTAATGACAAATAATTCACAAAGGCCTTAAAAGCCCAATGAAACCCTATGGCCGACCATTTTAGAGAAGGAGTGGATTTTGGACTTATTTACAAGTTTGCCACTCCAATGAATTAAGGTATAAATATGACTTTATAGCCAAAATTCATTTAGGGTTTCTTTTGGAGAAAATTGGTGAGAACATGTCTTTCTTGAAAAGTTCAAAACAGTTTGTTCTTCTACTTGAATGCATGATTCCGTATTAGTAACTATGTTTTACAATCGTTGTAAAAGTGTGGCTAATAAGAAGTAGAAGATTAATGAGAGAAGATAAAGTACTTCACATTCGGAACGTGAATAAAATATAGATCTCTGCGAAAGCAGATAGTACTTACTTCCTCATATGAACTACCAAAGAAAATGGAAAAACAAAGATTGTCTTTACATTCCAATTTTAAGGAACTTAATTCCGTCACTATAGTAGAGATGGATGAATGTTTTGTTTGACAAAACATTGTTCTTTATTAATTAATAATTGGATTATTGTAATCTAATTGATTGTCTCTATAGTAGAGATGATATGGTAGTGTTAACTGTTTAGAAAATAACGATGCTTAAAACCCAAAAGGTTGCAAGGTAGTGACTAATCTCAACTAAGTTGTGATACCTCTAAAAACATAAATTACGAGTTGGTCATAGATGGATGCTTTGGATCGTTAGATCCGGATCCAATACCTTCTTGTTAAAATTGTATAGAGGCAAAATGTTTGAATCTTTATTCTTTTGGAAAGAAGAAGGAATCACAAAGTTGTTGAGGTTAATTCACTTAGATGTTAGTGGCACTTGTCCACAACATAATACTACTCATGCTATATGACATTCACCGAAGATCACTCTCGGTTGGACTATAGTTTATTTTGAATAAACACAAGTCCGAATACTTTGCAAAATGTTTCAAAGGATTCAAGAAATGTAAGTTGATGAGTAAGACGTCTAAAGTATTTGCCTCCTTAGATTTGATCCAAGGAATGGTAACACTTTAGAATAGTTTTCTTGAAAGATATCAAGGAAAGAAGCATCATAAGATAATGGATTTCTCCATTAGGAGAAGAACGAACTTGAATAAGATTTAGTTCGTTGGATATTATCAATTACCCATATTTGGGGTTGTGTGCTAATAAGTAATATTTGTTTGAGAATTATCTTGTGGATATCCTTAAATTAACCTTTGGATATCACTTCTATAAACCAACTAACAAATGTTGTTTTGTTGGGTAGTTCATTGTAATCTTACAATATGATTTGCCAAAGATAGAGCGATGAACGAGAGATAGAACTCAAAGAATGGGTTCTTTGAGAGACAAGATGATAATCAACAAATATAACAACCTAGTTCCTATACCACAAGCTCCAAGGTAGTCGAGAAGGATTTATAAACCGTCTCAGTTGAATGGTTTGAACTTTATGACTATGTCATAGAGTTGCACCTCTTAATTCGAAAGAAATAAGAATGAAAAATCCTTATGACTACATTGAGTGTATATACGTTATATACTCAAGGAAATGGTAAAGTACCATTTGACCCGAAATAATGAAACCTTCATAGCTAATTGGTAGCTTAAGGTGACTACAATCAAAGAGATTGGTTGACTTTGAAGAAACCATCTTTGACGTAGTCTTAGTTTCAATTAATTCGAAGATTGCTAGCTACAACTAAATGGTGATTCAATGTTTGGACATTATATGGGTTTCCGAAACCATTATTAAGATAGTCTTGATAATATATGTCTAAAACTATGAATCACAAGACATATAAGTTGTAGAGATCCATCCATCATGGATCTTAGCAAGCTAGTAGGAGCTATATGCGTCTTATGAGAGAAAGATCAAATCGTTTGATTTCTCATAAAGATGTAAATGAATCTTTTGTTTACTAGGTTTACAAAAGAGTAGTGGGAGTTAATCATGTTCCTAAATTTGAATATATACACATATATGATATATTAATTTTGGAAATGAAAAGAATACTTCTTCGTTAAAGTTATGACTTTAAACATTCTATAACGATAGAATGTATATGGGAGACATAGTCTATAAACATGGGATGGAAATCTATAATGATAGATTTCAGGATATAATTGGATTATATCAAGCCCTAATGATAGACAAGAGATGCTAGGAAGTTTCTCATATGATGACAAACTTCAAATGAAAAGGACAACTCTAGTGAGACTAGGAAGTTGTTCTTCTCAAAGGGAACGTACCCTTTGACTCCCAAAGAAATAATGCATAAATAAAATCCTTTATGCATACGCAGAAAGGTGATTTACGTATTTCATATTGTATGAAAACATTGATATGAGTTGTACCAAGATCGGTACAAGACGATATCAGTGCAAGCCCAGGATCAGAACCATGGCAACTGTCAAGTGAATCCTTAAGTATTTAAGAAATACTAAAGGATAAATTCCTCAAAGAATGAGGAAGAATTAGAGTAACGTAATGGAAGCGTAAATGTATTAGATTATGAATCTAATCCATCATTGGATGTTTCTTCATTATGAATGAAGAGATAATCAGATATCTCTTTATTATGACTAAGGAGATATTTAGATGGAAACATTAAAGTAATAACTTTAGTGTGTTCCATTGTGAATGCAAAATATATCGCCATATAGAAGCTTACAACAATGTTGTTTGGATGGGAAAGTTCATTTATGAACTCTATTCGGTTCCAACCAGAAAGTGTCTCTAGTGTACCGACACTACGACACTAATGGGGCGATCGCTCAAGCCAGGGAATCAAGGTCTCATCAAGATCCAAACTCATATGAGAGACTAAACCACATGATTAAGAATCATGTATAATGGTGACGTCGTTATTCTCAAGGTTGCTTCTATGGATAACATATAGATATCCATTGTCTAGGCCTACTACTCAGCCATTTTTGAAATGACTATAGAAGAGGTATCATCACTGATGACCAAGCTGATTGGCTCTAGTGCAAGTGGGAGATTGTTGGAAATGTGCCCTAAAACCAATCATATGATGACACTTTACGGACATTTCACATGTTGAACTAATCTAGTTTAATATCAAGGGCAAAGATTATTGTTTGAGTCGTCTCATATAAATGTTATATGCTTAAACGATAAAGTCCAAGGAATATGTGATTGGGAGAATGCAATCTAAAGAAGTTAGATTCATGAGATGATGCGAAAATAAATTAACGCACAAATTTAAACCCTATTTGTGACAGTTGTAGTAATGATGTAAGTAGGGATCGTTCTAGGCCGGGGATTAACTAGGGATGCTAACCAAAGTAAAATTAAATTAAAAACGTAAAAACAAAATTTAAAATACTAAACTAGACTCAAAACACTTAACTAGAATAACTCAAAATAAAACTAACAAATAATCTAAAAAGACACAAAATAATTCAAGACTCAAGAAAATACAAACTAAATTGATTTCTAATAAATCTAACACCTTAAAATAAAATGGGGGATTGATTTTGATGAAAAGTAAATTAAACTTAAATAAATTACAAAATTGACAAAAACATAAAATTAAGGTAAAATGATAAATGACGGACTGGCTAGAGGATTATTCTCCACACATGACACATATGCAACCTAAATTGATTTTCAGTTGTTCTTTCAATAAATTGTAAATTCTCAACGCCCCAAGTTAATTAGGTCCGCTTAAATTAACCTTCAGATTTTCCTACTTTTATTAGGTTGGATGATTGCATACGACAACCCAAAACATTCCCTACAAGTTCCCTACATGAATTGCATAATAGAGATACAAGCAAGAATCATTAAGTTTTATGAAAATCATAAGCATTGACGAGGCACTTGTTACTATGAATTGCATGAAACTTATGCCAAGAATTTACCTAACGCGATCGTTTATAAGCGACCTTCACTACTTGTGAATATAAGTTCATAACGATTAGGTGAAATTCACTTATATTCTAGCATCAAATTCATGCATGTAAATTAAGTATGCATCCTTAATCGACATACAAAAATAAGTTATCAATCAAGCAGTTAAGCAAATTAAATCACAACTCAGAAATCACAACTGAAGGTAATCAATTCATATTACAAATATATTCATGGTTTTGAATTAAACTCTAGCCAAAACAAAATTAGTTATACATTATTAAAATTAAAACAGAAATAAAACTTGAGTTTAGGAACGAATTAACCGAGAGAGAATGAATAACACCGAGAGAGGAGAGTGCCCTTGCTCCTGCCTGTCCTGCGTGGTGTGGTGGTGCCAGTCTTCTGCTGTCCTCACTGTGCTTCCTGCTCCTCTGCGCACTTGGCAGCTCCAGCTGCCCGCGTGTCTCCCTCCTTCCCGAGCTTCTCGCAAGCTGCTCAAAGCCTTCCGCGTTGTCGCTGCCTTAAGGGCAGCCTTCCACGTTCCCTGACTGGTTCCCCCCCCCGAGGCTCTTGCTGACTTCCTCCCTGGGCTTCTCTCCTGCGCGCTGCCAAATGGCAGTTGTCCGTCTCCAAGCTCCGCGGCTCTCTGCCAGCTGCCTAAAGGCAGCCTTCTTCCTATTATTTCCGCAACTTACCAGTCTCTCGCTGCCAGCTGCCAAGTGCAGCTGGTTACTGTCTTCCGGTCTCCCCCCACGCTGCCCAAGCAGCACACCCCCGTACTGACTCCTTCGTTCTCAGTTCGCTGCTCTTGATCCGTGCACCCTCTGACTTTGCTGCCTTCTCGTGCTGCCAAAGGCAGCCCCGTGCTCCTCTCCGTCCTCTGCTCCCTTCCGCGAGCTGTCCTTTATTTCCACAGCAGGGCAGCACTGCCCTCTTAAAAAAATGCCCCGAGGTCCTCACATTTAATTATATTCCCCCTTTCTGCGATGCTTTCCGTCCCACAATGCCGAGCACTTCTTTTTTATCATGCAGCTTTCCTTTTTAAAACTCAAGGCAGCTCCACTTGCTGCCATCCCCTCAAGACCGCACTTATTTCTGTTTTCCATTGTCGCTGCCAAATTCCTTTTTATATTTTAATTCTGTCAGCCCCCACTCAATTAACATCATATAAATATATATATATATATATATATTTATAATACTATCTTATTTTTATTAACCAAAAATAGTGGGTAATGCCGTTTTGACGATTTTATTTAATTTAAAAGCTAAACAGTTTTGACACGAATTTATTACATAAAATCACACTTATGCTATTTTTATTTTCTTAGCTAGATAAATTCGATAAAACACAAAAACAAAGTAAATAGCACAAAAATACAAGAAACTAACTAACAAAAGACAAGAGAATTTGATGTAAAATATATATATATATGAGCTTATCATGAGACCATTCTTTCGTAGACACATCCTAAACGTTCCTGATCATAGGATTGCCAATTGGGCATTGACAGTCCGTTAAGATCAGTACGTGCTGTGTCTTCTCTCAGGGAGAGTGACTAGTCTCGAGTCATTGGTGTGTTTGACACCAAGACAAGCATGTAGGTGCTCAATAGCGAATGAGTCCACTGAACACGATCAACGAGGAGTTCTCATACTCATGTCACATGAGAACTCATGGTTGGGATAATGCAAAGTAGTCATTTGACCTGAGGCATCATAGTTGTCTTGTGGTTAGGTACTTGAACTTTGATTATGTCAAAGTCACCCCATCGCGCGGGTGTCCACGGCATCGTTGGGGTTAAGCCACTTAGCCATGGAGGCAATTAAATGCGCAACAAGGGATCTCTAACTTTCAAACCGTTTGAGGGAGAATACTTTATGATATGATTAAGAATCTCTGGCCAGAGTATGAATGAGATTTAGGAAGTTGTTCCAAATCACATTCAAGGTAATCATATAAGTAAATGGATCACATTGGATAGTAGACATGAATAAACTATCAATCCAAACAATGTGGTCAAGAGTATTGTATTAGAGAAAGACCGTATTGCATTGTAATCCTAAACTGAATAGGTTCTCCACCTCTTCTGATTAGCTTGGGTAACCATGACATACTGCTAGGTGTCACTCATGGTTTGTGGATGCCCTAAACGTGTATAATCACTAAAGGGAGAATTGAAAGTAAGTTTCAATTCACAATCGATTTGAAAGAGTTCTAATCGCCCACTGCCTCGCTAAAAGGAACCTAATGGATCGTACACCTTGTAAGGTAGAGATTGAAGAAACAACAGAGATGAGTAAGGATAATTAAATGGTTTAATTATTTATGGCTAGGATTAATTAATATGTTAATTAATCAAACAAATAAGTTCGTTATAGACCTCGGGTTAGTTTTGGGCCGCAAGGCCCAATGGGATTTAAATGTCAAGCCCATTAACTCAAGTTGTATGACAACTTGAAACCACAAAGGGCTTGAAAGCCCATTGAACCCTTAATGGCCGACCATATAGAGAGGGGTAGTGAACTTGGCTTAATTGCAAGTTTGCCACTCCATTGTGAGGTGGTATAAAGGCAACTTTATAGCCATTTCATCCTTAGGGTTTCTTTTGGAGAAAAGATGAGAACACAAGCTCCCTTTTCTCTTTAAGAGGCCGGCCACCCTAGAGGATTTTAGCTAGCAATCTTGCTTCCTCTAGGTCACTCATCTCTTCTTCAAGTCCTACCTTGGTGTGGAGACTTAGAGGTTCTCAACTTTGGGAACTTGGAGAATCCTTTCCACCATCCTCATCCAAGAAATCCATGGAGCTAAGAAGCAAGGAATGAAGGCCCTCTCCTTGGGTGATTAGCCTTTGCTTATGCAAAGAGGAATCAACAAAGGTATAAAATTTCTCAACTCACTTTGTTCTTGAGTTGAGTCTTGGTTCAGATAATTACTAGGCTTTGAATTTCATGGGTATTGTTTTGTTTTGAGTGCGTACAAGCATGATTCCGCCTTTAAATGTTAATTGCATGCCATAGATGTTGCTCAAATGAACATGTTTTTCACAAAATCTCCTTCACTTGTCGCAGTGATGTTTATCCAAATTGAAGATGTTGGCCGGTTGCCTTCACAATGCTGTTTATCCAAACTGAAGATGTGTTGGCGAAAAAGGAAAATAAAAAATCTCAAGATGTTTGAGAGGTTTCGCGTAGAGCGAGGGTTTGCGCAAGGCAATTTGTGTATTGAATTGGAGGGGCTTCTTCGTTGCTACTGCCTCTGTATTTATAGGGATGTGCTGCCGAGTATTGTGTGAGAATTTCTTGGCGTGGATCAGACTCATCATGCAATTATCCAACCAATTTAAAATCTCCATCATTATCTCCTTTTCTCCTTTTTCAAAGCCCACAAGTTCCAATCTGATACAATTTGCTTGACTAGATTCTTGGCACCTTGCCAAGAATATTCCATCATCACTTCATAATTTTTATCCACACATGTGTAATAAAAATCATGGTTGGTAGTTTTGCATTATCTGCAAAACCACCCTGATCCGATCACATCACTTTATTTTGACTACTCCACACGGTATCTCAACGTGCTGATCATCCGATTATATCCTTGTGGAATTGTTCTATGTGGTTCTATATGCAAGATAGAACTCTAATGTTGCACAGTATTTCACATAACCTCAATTAATTCGAACTCTGCTGTTGTTGCTTCCATAAATATATTTCATAAGATAATTACTACGAAAATTCAATAGTAATATCTAGAAAAATATGAAATCCAACGGTTTAGAAATCACTTATTTAACGGTCTCGATTGCCCGGGCCGATATTGTAAAATCAGGTCCAAACAGATTCGTACAGTCCAGCGAGGCTCAACCAAATGGACATACTGGGAAACCAAAAGAATTTCCCAGATGTGCATTTGCATAGGTGTAATCCCGAACTTGCTCCATATTTCCTTCGTTGATTTATGCTTTGAGTAACTGTTATGGTTTATGGTAAAGTAGTCTTGCTGTTGGGTGCATGATTCCAGCATAGGATTATCTGCTTTTATTTTCCCTGTGTAGCAACCTGCAATTAATCAATACGCGTTAAAAGTAAAGTAAAAAAAAAATTAAAATAAAATCAAATCAACTGGGTAAAGAAAGAAAACAACATTTGTTTTTGTTTTTTTTTTTTGTTTGTTTGTTTGTACTTGCATCTAGAAATGTAAACTAATAATAAAATTGAATGTCAAGCGAAAAATAAAATAAGGAAATAGTTTAGAAAAATTGGGTTGCCTCCAAATAAGCGTTTTAGTTAATGTCTATAGCTAGACATTGCTGAAGGTTGGTGGTCAGATCACTGGTTCCTTTAGAGTCATTGACTCGACTGCAATGTCAAATGGTGCTTCCAAGTAGTGTTTGAGTCGATGGCCATTTACTTTAAACTCGAAACCTGTCTCCCCATTTTAATATCCACAACCCCGTGTGGATAAACTTTAGTAACAATATATGGACCCTGCCACCTTGATTTTAATTTTCCAGGGAATAACTTCAACCTTGAAATGAAAAACAAAACCTTTGACCTGGCTGAAACTATTTGTGAAGAAGTTTGCTGTCATGGAATGCTTTTGTTTTCTCTTTGTATATCTTTCACTCTCATATGCATCATTTCCGAGTTCTTCCAGCTCGTGCAATTGTAGTTTTCATTTTTCTCCAGCTGCATCATACGCATAATTAAGCTCCTTAATTGCCCAATAAGCCTTATGTTCAAACTCCATAGGTAGATGGCACGCCTTACCATAAACAAGCCGAAAGGGAGACATCCCAATCGGTGTTTTATACGTTGTTCTATAGGCCCATAAAGCATCATTTAACTTAACACTCCAGTCTTTGTAGCTGGCATTGACTGTTTTCTCTAGAATGCGCTTAATTTCCCTATTACAAACTTCAACTTGCCCGGAAGTTTGAGGGTTGTATGCAGTGGCCACCCGATGACGTATCCCATATTTAGTAAGTAGTGCAGTAAATTGTTTATTTATAAAGTGCTTGCCCCAATCGTTGATAATTGCCCTAGGTGTCGCAAAACGTGGAAAAATAGTGCCCTGGAAGAATTTTAGTACCACATATCATTGATTTGTTGGTGCTGCAACGGCCTCGACCCACTTGGAAACATATTCAACGGCCACCAATATGTACTGATTTCCATTCGATGATGGGAATGGTCCCACAAAATCAATTCCCCAAACATCGAATAATTCAACCACCAAAATACTTTGTTGTGGCATTTCATTCTGCTTGGACTGATTTCCCACTCGTTGACATCTATCACAAGCCTGACACCAAACATGAGCATCTTTAAAAATAGAAGGCCAATACAACCCACTTTGTAATATTTTAGCTGTTGTTCGTTGTCCTCCAAAATGACCACCACAAGCATGCTAATGTGCAAACGTCAAAACACTTTCTTGCTCTTCTGCAGGAACACACCTACGAATAAAATGGTATGGGCAATACTTGTATAAGTAAGGCTCATCCCAAAAATAATACTTAACCATTGCTAAAAACTTTTTCTTTTGCTGGAAAGTCATATCTGGCTGCAAAATCCCTTTAGCCAAATAATTGACAATATCTGCAAACCATGGAGTTTTGCTGCGAATGGCCATAAGTTGTTCATCAGGAAAACTCTCATTTAAAGGAAGTAAATCATCTTCGGCTGGGCTGGTGTTGACCAGCCTGGATAAGTGATCAACCACAACGTTTTCATTGCCCTTTTTATCTCGAATTTCTAAATCAAATTCTTGCAAAAGCAAAACCCAACGAATTAACCTTGGCTTGGCATCTTTTTTAGATAATAAATATTTCAATGCAGCATGGTCTGTGTAAATTATAACCTTAGCCCCAACCAAGTAGGATCTAAACTTTTCCAATGCAAAAACAACTGCCAATAACTCCTTTTCAGTGGTTGCATAATTCAATTGTGCATCATTTAATGTCCTACTAGCATAGTAGATGACCTGAGGAATTTTATCTTTTCTCTAACCAAGAACTGCCCCAATTGCATAATTAGAAGCATCACACATCAACTCAAAGGGTAAACCCCAATTAGGTGCAGCAATGCTAGGAGCTGTAGTTAATAGTGTCTTCAACTTTTATTAAATGCCTCTAAACAATCTGCATCAAAATTAAATGGGGCGTCCTTAGCAAGTAAGTTGCACAAAGGACTGCTAATCTTGGTGAAATCCTTGATGAACCGTCGATAAAACCCAACATGTCCCAAGAATGATCGAATGCTCTTTACTGTAGTCGAGGGCGGCAACTTGGCAATTACATCAATCTTTCCCTTGTCAACTTCAATTCCTTTGCTTGAAACAAGATGTCCCAAAACAATGCCATGCTTTACCATAAAATGACACTTCTCCCAATTTAACACTAAGTTTGTTTCTTGACATCTTTCAAGAACTTGAGATAAATTTTGGAGACAAAGATCAAAACTATCCCAAAAAACTGAGAAATCATTCATGAATACCTCAACAATTCTTTCAACCAAGCCTGAAAATATGCTCATCATGCACCGTTGAAAGATGGCTGGTGCATTACATAACCCAAATGGCATCCTCCGATAAGCAAAAGTACCAAATGGACAAGTGAAAGTGATTTTCTCTTGATCCTCTGGTGCAATTGGAATCTGATTATACCCGGAATACCCATCTAGAAAACAATAAATGCTCGTCCAGCTAACCTTTCCAACATCTGGTCAATGAAAGGCAATGGAAAATGGTCTTTTCTTGTCCCCGCATTAGGCTTCCTGTAGTCCACACACATTCTCCAACCCGTAGTCAATCTTGTAGGAATTAACTCATCATTGTCATTTTTCACCACTGTAATACCTGTACGCTTAGGCACAACTTGTGTAGGGCTAACCCATTTACTGTCAGAAATTGGATAAATCATGGCTGCATCAAGTAGTTTCATTACTTCATTTCGCATAAGTTCTTTCATGATAGGATTTAACCTCATTTGAGCATCAACTGTAGGCTTTATGTCATCCTCCATCAATATTCTGTGCATGCAAATTGTTGGGCTTATACCCTTAATATCAGCTATAGTCCACCCCAATGCATCTTGGTAATTTCTTAAAACACGCAGTAATTTTTCCTTTTCTATGCTTGTCAAATCTGAAGCAATAATAACTGGCAACATTCCATCTGCCCCAAGATGTGCATATTTTAAATGTTCTGGCAATGGTTTTAGCTCCAGTTTTGGGGGTTGGAATTTAGAAGGTTGCAGGGGCGTTTTTGGCTCGCCAAGGCTTTCGTATACATGTCTCCAACGTGGTAATTGGGCTGGTACACTGTATAATGATGTTACATACTCAAAAATGTCTTTATCCTCTGTTTGTGATGTATCTGGACTATGTAAAACACTCAATAATGGATTAGATGTCAATCGGGTCATAATTTCTGCATGAATAACAACTTCTAACATATCTACCTGCATACACTCTTGCTGCCCTTTTGGGCGTTTTGCAGCCTCAAAAAGGCTAAAAACCACTGATTGGTCTTCAACTCTAAATGTTAAAGTGCCTGCTTCCACATCAATCAATGTTCGGGCAGTGGCCATAAAAGGTCTTCCCAAAATACTTGGTGTCTGCAAATCTTCACTCTAACAAGACTGCATTCTTCTGAACCCCGTGGATTAGGGACTGTTTGGCTAGGAAATTTTCCTTTCTCCCTTTCTGTGATATGACTTGCTAACTGGCCAAATTGCTTTTCCAGATTTTGAATTGAAGCTTGTACATTCTGCATATTCTGATCATTTTTGTCTATGTAATGGATTGTAGATTGCATAAACATTTGGAGTGTATCCTCCAAAGAACGTTTAGGCTGCACAACTGGCTGATGTATATGATTTTGCTGAAAAGGCTGCACTTGCTGGTTTCCTCCCCACTTCATATTTGGGTGATCCTTCCAACCTGGGTTATAAAAATTAGAATATGGGTCATTTCTGGGTCTTTGAAAATTGTTAAATGCATTTACTTGTTTTGCCACATATTCAGGATAGGCGTCCTTGTGTGGGCAGCCCATAAAATCATGATTCGGCATGCTGCAGATGCTACAAATTGCTGCAGTACACTGCTGTACTGCAACCTGCTGCACTGGTACTGTTTTTTTCTGCAAAAGCATGTCAAAGTTTGAGTCAAAATTTTCAAGTTTTTTCTCCATTTTTTCGATTTGAGCAGATACATGTGGAGTTCCAATTGACATATCGCCTCTAGTTTGTGTCTGGTCCGCTGCGCATTGTTGTGTCTATGTAGCCATTTTCTCATATAACTGAAATGCTTGTTCGGCATTTTTATCTTAAAACGAACCTCCGGATGATGCCTTCACGTAACTCTTGGTAGTTGGATTTAAACCCCTGTAAAATATTTGCATTCTTGTGTCCCCATTAATATCAGCATGAGGACACTTCCTGAATAAATCTGAAAATCGTTTCCAAGCTTCATGGAACTCTTCATTAGGCTTTTGAACAAAAGATAGAATTTTAGTTCTTATGTTGAGAGTCTTGGATGCTGGATAAAACTTGCTTAAGAACTTTTCGCTTAACTGTGCCCAGGAAGTGATGCTCCCAGATGGGAGTGTAAAAAGCCATGTTTTCGCCTTGTCTTTTAAAGTATAGGGAAAAAGACGAAGCTTAATAGACTCTGCAGAAAACCCCTTAACCAAAATATTCTTGCAACCCATCAGAAATTCGGTAATATGCATGTTAGGATCGTCATGAAAAGTAGGCAATATTTCCAACATGTGATGTCTAATCTCAAAAGTATCACCTTTATCTTCTGGATAAACAACGCAACTTGATAATTCGTTAGCACGGGCTACTAGTGTTTGTCTCAAGGGCTACCCAGCTTCGAGCATAGCAAAAGCCATTGTTTCTTCGCTTTCTGAAACGCCTAAAAATAAGTGTTGCAGAAAAGTGTCCTTTAAGGAAAAATCAGATGCCAAAAACTGTTCCTGCCGCTGCTGTCATAATGTTCTTTCAGGCTCAGTATTAAATTGAACAAGCTGTGCAGATTGTGATCTGGTGTTGACCATGCACAGATTTCAGTAATCTGAAAAAAACGAACATGAAAATTAAAGAATTTTTTTTTGAACGAAAATAATTAATTAAGAATATGATAAAAACAAATTAATTAAAACAATCCCCGACGTTGGCGCCAATTTCTTGATAGGATTTTTTTGTACCTGCGCAAATAGGGTTAAAATCACTTAAAATACTTGCAAGAATACAAGGTAATTGTAGTATAATTGCTCATGCAAGGTTGTTGTCCCCAAAGATTGTTTGACTAATTCGTAATTAAATCAACTCTTAATTAACTATTAAAACAGATTTTTATCAAAGATTTGAGATTTTTGAGTTTGAAAATATTGAATTAACAATTAAAGAAACCTAGAAGTTAGAAAATAAAGGCAGCAAACAGAAAAACCTTTTTTTAATTAAAATCAATTTAGGGAAAGACTAGGGTTTAGCCGTCACCGTCACAATCCTATGCAATTCTATCAATTACTTATGAATTTCCACATCCATGCTTTGAAGGTTAGGTTTTCCTAATGCATATTTTCCTTGTGATGTTCAAGCGAAAACGTATATCTAGCATGCAATCCGTCTGTGACATTCAGATCAAATATAAACATGCAAGACTCACTAAGCTTCGTGAAAACCCTTTAAAAAACCATGTAACCCTTAAGAGCGTGATGTTCGCCTTAAATGAACTTACAATTACTAATCACAAGAAGACCTCCTCAATTTCAGGGTGATGTTCGAACAGAAATTGCATCAAATTACTTATCTAAATACCCTAATGGTGATCAATCGTTAAAATATATAGATAGTTTTAATCGCATTGATTAATAATTCAAAGCAAGCATGCATCCATTCATAAGCAAATTAATCAAACTACGTATTCTTGCTAAGGATCATGGGCTAACCCTAGCAAAAGAATTAGTTACGCATACTCATAATAAAAATCAAAGGAAATATCATTAAAATAAATAAGAATGAAAACACCTCCGAGTAGAAAATCTTCAAGAACCCTAGCAATTCTCTCTGTCTCCAAAGTTTCATAAAAACAAGCATAGCTAAAAAACTAAGTACGGCCAAGCAATATATTTGCTAAGCCATCCACAAACCCTAAAACATAGGTCTCTTATTCCAATTAGGAAACTAAGAAAAATAATAAAATATCTCAGAAAATAAAACCCTAATTAAACTAGGAGAATCTGCCAAGTACTTGTCCAGCCACGTTTTAGCCTCAGATCTCCTCAAAATCCGGCCCAAGATAGCTTGTTTTAAAGATCAGGACATTCCAAACACATCTCCAGAAGGCCATGAAACCATCCGAGGTCATCTTGGGCTCCAAAAACGCAATTTAAGCCCAAAAACGTCATTTTCCAGTACTGCGTATTGCTCCTTTAATTTATCGCCAGTAAATAACCGCTTGGTGGAAAAATCCTAAATTTTGATTCGATCAAGCTAAGTGACTCACAAATGTCCTCCAATTAGAATTACTCCAAAATTCATCCCATTTCGTCCTGTTTTGCTCCAGAGGAAGTCGAAAGTCCTATACTGAAAATTCAATTCAAAATATCAAAATTCTTCCAAAATATTAACCAAAATATACTAAGAATAGGGTAAAATATATAATATAAAATCTACTCATCAAAGGTAAAGGCCAACGTTGATGTGCTAAATCCAAGGTCAAATTCATTGTAAAAGCCAAAATTAAACTGTTATACTAGCTTATAATGTGGTAAACAAACACTAGTTACAAATGAAGAACAATTACTTACATTGCTGTTCAAAGTACCCTCGGACTGGAGGAATGTGGTCAAAAAATCCCAACCCACAGTAGCCAATCCAAATAAGTCCTGTTTATCACTGGTACAAAAAAAAAAAAGGACATGTTCTTAGGGATATATGGACATCGAGTTCAAATTCAATTGTTTGAATGGCGACTGAACGCATTAAGACGTTGACGAAAATTTCCACATCCGGCTTTGGGATGATCCGCATAGGCTCTGGGAGAACAATAAAATCCTTGATAGAACGACCATTGCCAACTTTACTTCTTTTGTAGGATTCGAGAGGGGTGAAGGGGTGCACCAACTACATTCCTTTACGTTTTCGCCGCATTCCCTTACCAATAAGGGGCTCCAAACCAGATAGACCGGCGACCCCGTTCACGTTGGCACCTTCGTTAATGGGTACTATGCTCGCTAACCTCTGTGTCCTCGTTTTCCTCTTGAAGATGGAAAAATTGCCTTTCTCCCAACTCACGCTCCACTCTAAACTACAATACACGCAATAATAGGCAAATTCGACATTGTTTGCGTTCTCGGCCTCATTTATCTCCTCCAAGTTGACATCAAAAGTAGGCAAATTCACAGCGGAGGCTATGTCGTTTCCCCGATCTGACTTATTTTCCCCACTAGAGGTTTCAGGTTGAGGGGAAGGTGCGATGAGATCTTCATAACTCGGTGGATGTTCTGGGGAACTATTGTCCTTGTCATCTTCAGTGGACGTTTGGGGCTTGTCAAAACGATTTTCCAGGTGCATCACTTCAGAGACGCTCAAACTCGGCAGCCAACTCCATGCGGGCACATCGCTCCTCCTCCAATGCCTCTACAACTGTCCTCAACTGGACTTCCATTATCATTGAAAACTCTTCAAACTCAACTCCTTCGTATAAAAAATAGTGATTTCATACCATAAGTCCACCGAAACCGATATTCGGTCAGAAATAGTGATTTATATACTTACCACCATGGTCCGAAATGCCGAAAATATCGGCGATATATCGCCGATATTATCGGTTTTTAGGGGAACCGATTTTTTTTTCAATATCCAAAGGGTTGTCGGGATAATATCGCGATATTATCAAAATTATCGATAATATCGGACTGGCCTGCTCGGAGAAGAACGCCGGAGCTGTAGAAGCTCCGGCCGACTGTAAAACAGGACCCTAGACTCCGATCTAGGTATGAAAATGAAATAGAAGACGAGATGAACGTTTTTATATATGAAGTTTGCCGTGAAACCGTCGGAGGTGTGTGTGTGGGAGAAGGATCGAGAGACGTGGGAGATCTGTGTTTGTTGTGGCCCGTGGGAGAATGGAGAAGGGGGAGAAGAGAGCTCAGAGTCAGAGAAGAGAAGAGAGAAGGTTCGAGAGTCTGAGAGAGAGACTGTATGCGTGTGAGGTGAGTGTGCGTGTGTTGTGTGCGTGTGTGGTGTCATGTCTGTGTGTGTGTGTGGTTGGGTCATCTCATCTGAGATGCCTGACTGATTTCACAATATGTCAATAACTTTTTGCAGTTTCAGACCATGGACATCAAATAATACTGCTTTTATAATGAAACTGTGTGCCACTGTGAGTCCGTGATATTCTTTCACATGCAGAACAGTGTGCCATTGTCTATTATATTATTTCACCTTATCAGAGGTGGAGTATCACTATCAGAGGCATTCAGAGCATTTTCGTTTCTTCTTATTCCCTTACCATTTTCAAAGCCATTCCAGATCCATTCCAAAGCTTGAACACAAAGGGTTCCATATTTAAGGTAAGTTTACAAACTTATATTTATATTATTGTAATTTATACAACAACAAATAAATTTGTGTGGACTCGTATGTTAATTTTTTAAGTAATTAATACTTGCATGTTATTTTTTGTAAGTAATTAAGTAATGTTAACAATTACATGTTAATTTTTTGTAAGTAATTAAGTAATGTTGTATATGTGACAGCCCGTCCCTAATTTTAAGAGTTTTAAAGTTTTAATAAAGGATTTTACAAAAATGCCCTTTGAGGAACGCGCATTATTCGAGGTTAATCGTTGTGTCGTGCCATCTAAGATTTGTTTTCTTGACATAACCTTGTAGTACTCGTCGCTACGGACGTGTGGGCGCAGACGGTTCGTGATTTGGAGTTATATCGAAAAAGTTATTAACGTTTGAAATTTGGGCATTTTAGGAATTTTAATTTTTATTTAAAATCTGGAAGTTATTTTATGAAAATGGACGGCCCAGATTTAATGAAGAATTGAAATGGATGGCTTGGATGTGAGGGAAAGAAAATAATAAAAATAAAAGATGAAGAAGTTTTGTGTGTGTGTGTGCGGGAGAGGAAGAAGAACAGAGGAAAGAGATTGGGCAAGACTGCCCAATCAGAGAAGAAGAAGGATAGGCGAATGGGGAGAAGAGAGAGGGAGGAAACCGGCCAATCGGAACAGAGAAAGGAGGAAAGGAGAGAGGGCGAGAAGCGGAGGAAAGAAGGAAGAAAACGGGTTTTCACCCGCGACCCGTTTCGACCCGCGGCACCCACACCCAAAATTCGACGTTTTTCATCCATTTTTCCGGCAAATTGCTTTAAGAAACTTCATGGGAAACACTCTAGGAGCCTTCCTCTATCCATTCGATGTCAAATTTGGAGAGATATGGTCTTGAAAATGGAGAAAACCGCGAGGAGGGGTGCGCGACTTCTTGTTCAAAATTCACCCAATCCCGAAGCAATTTCTTTCAATTGCCACCACCCATAGCTTCCTCTTGAGGTCTAGAACAAAGCCCAAGCAATGGTTGGGACGGCGGAGTTGATTTGAAGACGAATTGAAAACACCCAAATTCTAGGGTTCTTCTCGGATTTTGATGAAATTGGAGGCCTTGCCGACCGAATTGGCCTTGGCCACAGGTATGAAAGTTTCTCTACTCATTGAGATCTTCAATTCTGTATTTTTTGAGAATTTTTGGAAATAGTTGGATTTTCCGGCGAGCCGGGGCGGCCAACCGCCACCCGCGGCGGCCCGTGCGGCGGCGCGTGGCCAATGGCCCGCCAATGTCATTCTTAGCATGTGTTTAATGCTCTAGGTTCAGTTTTGATAATTGATGGACGTAAATTGAGTAATTGAACCTAAGTTCGTTACGAATCGTGGTTAGGCGAAAATGTGAATTGACAATCCGACCGTTGGATCGTCACCAAACTTTGATACGTTGTAATACGTAATATTTGAGGATTATAGGAACTTACGGATTGGGAATCTGATTACGGATCTTCTGGAATTGGAGTTGTAAGTTCATAAATAGAATGTTAGCCGTCACTCGGTTTTTGAAATTGACGGAGATCCGACCGTTGGATGATAATATAATTTTAGGATGTTGTTCTAGAGTTATATTGTGGACCTCTGGAAGTTATGGATTGGAAATCTGAGTTGCAGATCTTCCGGATCGAACTGCGTAGTGATGTTTTTATATAAGTTATATATTCTATCGATATGATTTCTGAGGTTGGATTTGATTATTGTTCTAGGCGCCGATCGTCATGACGCCTTGATGTGTTGTGCTAGGGAGTTGTTGGTCGAACTCCAGGTGAGTGGGCAGTATTTTCTGTATTTACCTATATACTATTGATTTTCCCAGAAATTGAGTTTTTGAAGAAAATATGTTTCTAAAATGCCATGCATGAATGATATGCATGATATGATTGATATGCATGATAGGAATGATATGCATGAGATGAATGATATGATTATTTGAATTGGTAATTGATGCATATATATATGTGAATTGGTGCTGTGGACGCACAGGTAAGTATCAGGTGAGTTTTATGTTATTTAAGTGAATCATTGATAATGTATATTATGTTGATAGCTCATAACCTGCAATCATGGTGTTAGTGCTTATATTATTCACCGCACCGCACGCTCACCTTGGATCTAAGTAGGTGCATGTCGTACAGACCATGAGAGGGTTCCGACATGCTAGTCGTACAGATCACTAGAGGTGGTTCCGACTAGTAGGTGACTTTAGATTATGTGCACAGATGGTTGATGAGAGAAGCACTAGAGCGTATTATTACACCATTCATATCGTACAGACTGCTTTAGGTAGTTCCGATTTATCTGCAGTGTAGTGCCGTACAGGTCACCGAGGTGACTCCGGTTGGATTGAATGTTGAGCTATAGAATTAACCGTACAGGACCAACTGCAGGGTCTCCGGTTAATTCATCATTTCACCTGTTACATTGATGCATCATTCATTCTGTTTTTGAAAGTTTTTAACATGGCATACTTCCTGGTTTTTGAGAAAAATTGATGATTTGAGATTTATGAAAAGTTATATGCTATTATGCTATTTTCTGGGAAAGTATACAGGTTTTACAGCGAGGGGTTAGAAATGTTTTAAATGAATTGTTTTCGAAAAACTTTGTTTTACTGACCCACTCAACTTTGTTTTGCGCCCCTCCAGGTTCTAGATAGCAGAGCTTTGGTGGCCACGAGGAATCCAACGGTGTTCTGACAGAATTCACAAAAGTAGGACTCACCCTCGGGTGTTTCATCTTAGTAATTGTATTTTTAAAGCTTCCGAACTGTGTAAATGGTTACGTCACTCTCACGTGACGGCCAGCATGCCCTTCTTCGGGACGGGGTGTGTCAGTTGGTATCAGAGCCTAGGTTGCAGTCCTGGACATCTTGAGAATTCCCTAGTGTCTTCTGTCAGAACTTTACCGCCTCGTAGATAGCCACCTTGTTCAGATGAGCTTAGTTTCCCCGATTTAACTTAGTTATGGGAAACTACTACTAATGTGATTCAGTCTATTACCCAAAGGATTCCTCTTAAGACTGTGTATAAGTTGAAGCTGAATCACTTAATGGAAAATGAAGAACCGGAAGGAGTAGATCGAAGGCTTAATCATTTGGAAAAGGCGTTTCAGATTATGCAAGTTAAGGGAATCTTTCTTTTGAAAGGTAGGTCGAGATGACTACCTGGTTTCTGAGTATTGAAATTGCATCCTGATGGAGATAGGAGTCTTATACGATGTCACCGGAGGGAACAGCTGAATGAGAATTGTTTAAAGAGTTGTTTAAGAAAAGATTATTCCTCCGGCATATATGGATGGTAAGAAACAAGAGTTTATAATTTGAGACAAGGAAAAGAATGAGAATCAAAGGAAAGATGACCAAGGTAAAGGTCATGTGTCTCAAGAACCTTGGAAGACTTAGAGCTTCAAAAGAAGTGGGGTTAATTCTAGTTCTGCCAGTAGAGATTTAGTACCATTAGTCAGATGCGAGGTGGTAGATTTACTGGAGATCCTAGATTTCAGAGACAAGGTGACTCTGGTAGAGGAAATGTATCTTTGTACCGTAGGTACAATAGCATACACTTTGGAGAGTATGGGAAGTCGTGAATGTGTTCATGTGGTTAGATGAGACATAGAGGTATGAATTGTCCCTGTGATCAGTTGTTACCCAGCAGTCCTCCTCGACATATTACTTGGAAAATTGATGAGTAAGTTGTACAGCTCATTCTAGCTGACTCTGGCTGATATAATTCTTATTATTGACGATGTTGCCAAAGGAAGTAGTGAATGAGCACGATCGAGGCGCATATATGTATTTTCCCTGTGAGGAGTAAAATACTAATATTGCACCCTTAAGAATTGTTGCTTACTTATCGAGACAACACCGCAAACCGTAATATCCATAACTTATTTGTTGGATTCGCTAAGCAAGTAAACAAGTAAGTCATTCTATGTCGGTTATGATTATTCAGGGTGTCCAGTGATGGTGGAAGAAGTAGTTGTGCCAGCGAATTTTATCCCGTTAGACATTGTGGATTTTGATGTGATTTGAGGCACAGATCGGTTGCATTATAATCGTGCCAATATGGATTGCTACGGGAAATCAGTTACTTTCCATTGTCTTGGACTATCAGAGGTTACTTTTGTGAGTGAGCAAAGTGGAGTGAGGCATGCCGTTATTTCTGTTATAAGTGCAAAGAGATCATTATCGAAAAGCTGCCAAGAATACTTAGCTCACATAGTGCTACATGATGCTACGCTGAGTAGTGTGGAAAATGTAAAAGTTGGTTAGACATTTTCTGTTGTAATTCCGGAAGAGTTACCTGGATTGCCACCAGACAGAGATGTGGTGTTCACTATTGAATTGTCTCCAAGCACAGATTTTATATTATAGATTGGTTCCTATAGAGTTAAAGGAATTGAAAATCCAGTCACAGGGATTGGTTGATAAAGGTTTCAGTCAACCGAGTACGTTACCTTGGAAAACCCCAGCTTTATTTCTAAGGAAGAAAGACGGGACCTTAAGAATATGTACGGATATTAGGTAATTGAATCGGGTAACGAGTAAGAACCGCTATCCATTACCACTCAGTGGTGATTGTTTGATCAGCTTAGAGGTGCCTACGTATTTTCAAGGAAAAGAGTTGAGGTCTGGTATACTCTTAATTTGAAAATAAAGCATGCTAGTCATTTTGAGTTGGTGTTGCAATGTTTGAGGGAACATTGGTAGTATGCAAAGTTTGACAAATGTCAATTTGGACGAATCAAGTGACACTTCTGGGGTATGTGATATCTGCACAAGATATTCGAGTAGATCCTCGACGAATGACAACTGGGGAGAATTGGGAACAACCTCGAACCGTCACTGAGGTACTGAGTTTTCTTGGCCTAGCAGACTACTATTGACGTTTGTAAAGGATTTTTCAGTCATTGCTTTGCCATTGACAGGATCGACTAGAAAAGAGGTTAGGTTTGAGTGGGAAAAATTGTGAGCAAAGTCTCAGCAACTGAAGTATTATATCACTCATACCTCTTTTTAACACTCCCGGATGATGACGGTAATTATGAGGTCTACAGTGATGCATCCTTGAATGGTTTAGGATTTGTGTTGATGCGACATGGTAGAGTGATGGCTACACTTCACGACAATTGAAACCTCATGAGATGAATTACCCTACTTATGATTTGGAGTTAACAGCTATCATTTTTACTTTGAAGATTTGGGAGACATTGTCTTTATGGGAAGAAAAGTGCAAGATTTTACGATCATAAGAGTCTCAAGTATATGTTTACTCAGAAAGACCTTAATCTTCATCAACGAAGGTGGATTGAGTTGCTAAAAGATTAAGATCGCATGATTGAGTATCATCCTAATCGTACAACCATGGTAGCTGATGCACTTAGTAGGAAGACTTCAGCTAGACTTCATGCCAGTTATGATTGTTATGGTCTTCTTCTCGATGATTTACGGTTCACTGGAGTGAAGTTAGGAGTGGAAGATAAAGAAGAAGCCTTACTTGCTAATTTTCAAGTTAGGCCCAAATTTTAATGGGTCGTGTGCTTGAAACTCAGATGGAAGATGAAGAGACTCAAGAATTAATTGAGGCAAGGAATGACGAGAAAAAGAAAGACATTTGGGTTAGATAATCAGATGGCATGCTTATGCAAGAGAACAAGATATATGTACTTATTAATATGGAATTAAAGAAAATAATTTTGGACGAAGCATATTGTTCAGCTTATGCAATGCATCCTGGAGGTACTAAAATGTATCATACCATTCGACCATTTTTATTGGCCAGATATAAAAAGGGAAATTGTTGAATTTGTGAATAGGTGTATCAGTTGTCAACAAGTTAAAGCTAAAAGGAAGAAACTTTTTGGATTGATGCAGCCACTTTCCATTCCACTGTGGAAATGGGAAAATATCACTATGGATTTTGTGTACTAGTTTCGTCGTACACGGAACGGGTGTGATGGCGTTGGATAATTATTGATCGACTTACTAAGTCAGCACAGCTTATCATCCTCAACAGATGATCAGTCACAGAGAACCATTCAGGCTTTAGAGGATATGCTAAGATCTTCAATGTTGCAGTTTGGTGACGCTTGGCATAAGCGGTTGGATTTGATGGAATGTGCCTACATCAGCAGCTTTCATTCGAACATGGTGATAAGCTCATATTTATACATATTTTATATCAAATTCTCTCGTCTTTTCTTAGTTATTTCCTCATATTTTTGTGCTATTTACTTTGTTTTTGTGTTTTATAGAATTTATCTAGCTAAGAAAATAAAAATAGCACAAGTGTGATTTTAAGTAATAAATTCGTCATTTCTACCTTTGCTCATTTATTTTATTAACTTAAGAAAACGTTTTGGCAGAAAATAAAAGAAAGGCAGCACATGCTGCTAGTGGGAAGAAATAATTAAAGGGAGTGGGAGACTAAAAGACACGGGCTAATTGAAAAGAAAGAAGTGGAAGAAGTGGAGTTGTGCGGAATCAGAAAATAAATAAAAGGAATGCAGCTGGCAATTCAGGAAAAGCAGTGAGAAAAGAAAAAAAAAGCTGGCAGAATAAAAGCAAGAAAGAAACCAAGTGCTGCCACGCGTGAAGCCTTGAGGGGATTAAAATAAAGAAAAGGAGAGGTTTGACGGGTGGAGGTGCCAGAGTGCAGGAAATAAATAATAGGGGGAAATAAGGTGGAAGTCTCGGCTTGCATAGAAAAGAATAAGAAGTCAGTTTTGCGCAAGGAGTCTTGGGGGGAGAAGGAAAGAAGTTCGCAAAGGATAGACGTGAGGAGAGGTTGCTGCCTTGCAGCAGCTGCACAGAGAACAGGCAGCTCGGGACGTGGAGGAAGTTGCGTGGGCAGCTGCCTTAGCAGCGTGGAGAACTGTCGGCCTGGTGCAGCTAAGGAACGCGAGAACCCTCGGGAAGGCTTGCTGCTTGGCAGCAACGCACGCAGAATTGGCAAGCTGCCTTAGGCAGCGCATAGGAGCAGCGCGGAACCAGCGAGCCGAGAGCTGCCCTTTGGCAGCTGGCAGGAAGGAGCTCTCGAGCAGTCAGTGCACGAGAAGGAGCAGCTCGCGCAGCAGGCAGCGCGCACGAGAGCTGGCAGCTTGGAGTGAAGCAAGGAGTCGCGGCCTTGGGGCAGCTGAGGAAAGAAGGGCAGTCAGCTCGCAAGAAGACCGAGGAGGCTGCGTGTGAAGCTTGCGGAGACGCGGGGGATTGACGCAACCACGCTGACAAGCAGCAGAGAGAAAGGAGCAGTGCTGACTTGGGTCAGCACAGAAGTCAGCACCTTTGGACAGTCAGCACAGCAGAAGCACAGTGGACAACAAGCTGTCAATCTCTCTCGGTTTAATTTTCCAACTCACATTTTATTTCTGTTTTAATTTAAATAATGTGTAACTAATTTTGTTTTGGCTAGAGTTTAATTCAAAACCATGAATATATTTGTAATATGAATTGATTACCTTCAGTTGTGATTTCTGAGTTGTGATTTAATTTGCTTAACTGCTTGATTGATAACTTATTTTTGTATGTCGATTAAGGATGCATACTTAATTTACATGCATGAATTTGATGCTAGAATATAAGTGAATTTCACCTAATCGTTATGAACTTATATTCACAAGTAGTGAAGGTCGCTTATAAACGATCGCGTTAGGTAAATTCTTGGCATAAGTTTCATGCAATTCATAGTAACAAGTGCCTCGTCAATGCTTATGATTTTCATAAAACTTAATGATTCTTGCTTGTATCTCTATTATGCAATTCATGTAGGGAACTTGTAGGGAATGTTTTGGGTTGTCGTATGCAATCATCCAACCTAATAAAAGTAGGAAAATCTGAAGGTTATGTTTTGGGTTGTCGTATGCACTTAGTAGGAAGACTTCAGCTAGACTTCATGCCAGTTATGATTGTTATGGTCTTCTTCTCGATGATTTACGGTTCACTGGAGTGAAGTTAGGAGTGGAAGATAAAGAAGAAGCCTTACTTGCTAATTTTCAAGTTAGGCCCAAATTTTAATGGGTCGTGTGCTTGAAACTCAGATGGAAGATGAAGAGACTCAAGAATTAATTGAGGCAAGGAATGACGAGAAAAAGAAAGACATCTGGGTTAGATAATCAGATGGCATGCTTATGCAAGAGAACAAGATATATGTACTTATTAATATGGAATTAAAGAAAATAATTTTGGACGAAGCATATTGTTCAACTTATGCAATGCATCCTGGAGGTACTAAAATGTATCATACCATTCGACCATTTTTATTGGCCAGATATAAAAAGGGAAATTGTTGAATTTGTGAATAGGTGTATCAGTTGTCAACAAGTTAAAGCTAAAAGGAAGAAACTTTTTGGATTGATGCAGCCACTTTCCATTCCACTGTGGAAATGGGAAAATATCACTATGGATTTTGTGTACTAGTTTCGTCGTACACGGAACGGGTGTGATGGCGTTGGATAATTATTGATCGACTTACTAAGTCAGCACAGCTTATCATCCTCAACAGATGATCAGTCACAGAGAACCATTCAGGCTTTAGAGGATATGCTAAGATCTTCAATGTTGCAGTTTGGTGACGCTTGGCATAAGTGGTTGGATTTGATGGAATGTGCCTACATCAGCAGCTTTCATTCGAACATGGGTATGGCACCATTTGAGACAATTCAAGGGAAAGCTTATCGTACACCTTTGTGTTGGTCTAAAGTTGATGAAAGACGTTAGTGGGCCCTGAGATAGTAGAAGAGACTACTCAGAATGTTCAAGTGATTAAAGCTATTATGAAAGTGACCCAGGGTTGATAGAAAAGCCTTGCCGATAGACATGTCACTGATCGGGTGTATACAGTATGTAATTGAGTATTTCTAAAACTTTAACCTTGGAAAGGTGGGATTCGGTTTAGGGAAGAAAGGTAAGTTAAGTCCAAGGTACCTCGGACCTTATGTGATCACCGAGGACGAAATTTTTTAAGGTGGGTAGATTGTGACAGCCCGTCCCTAATTTTAAGAGTTTTAAAGTTTTAATAAAGGATTTTACAAAAATGCCCTTTGAGGAACGCGCATTATTCGAGGTTAATCGTTGTGTCGTGCCATCTAAGATTTGTTTTCTTGACATAACCTTGTAGTACTCGTCGCTACGGACGTGTGGGCGCAGACGGTTCGTGATTTGGAGTTATATCGAAAAAGTTATTAACGTTTGAAATTTGGGCATTTTAGGAATTTTAATTTTTATTTAAAATCTGGAAGTTATTTTATGAAAATGGACGGCCCAGATTTAATGAAGAATTGAAATGGATGGCTTGGATGTGAGGGAAAGAAAATAATAAAAATAAAAGATGAAGAAGTTTTGTGTGTGTGTGTGCGGGAGAGGAAGAAGAACAGAGGAAAGAGATTGGGCAAGACTGCCCAATCAGAGAAGAAGAAGGATAGGCGAATGGGGAGAAGAGAGAGGGAGGAAACCGGCCAATCGGAACAGAGAAAGGAGGAAAGGAGAGAGGGCGAGAAGCGGAGGAAAGAAGGAAGAAAACGGGTTTTCACCCGCGACCCGTTTCGACCCGCGGCACCCACACCCAAAATTCGACGTTTTTCATCCATTTTTCCGGCAAATTGCTTTAAGAAACTTCATGGGAAACACTCTAGGAGCCTTCCTCTATCCATTCGATGTCAAATTTGGAGAGATATGGTCTTGAAAATGGAGAAAACCGCGAGGAGGGGTGCGCGACTTCTTGTTCAAAATTCACCCAATCCCGAAGCAATTTCTTTCAATTGCCACCACCCATAGCTTCCTCTTGAGGTCTAGAACAAAGCCCAAGCAATGGTTGGGACGGCGGAGTTGATTTGAAGACGAATTGAAAACACCCAAATTCTAGGGTTCTTCTCGGATTTTGATGAAATTGGAGGCCTTGCCGACCGAATTGGCCTTGGCCACAGGTATGAAAGTTTCTCTACTCATTGAGATCTTCAATTCTGTATTTTTTGAGAATTTTTGGAAATAGTTGGATTTTCCAGCGAGCCGGGGCGGCCAACCGCCACCCGCGGCGGCCCGTGCGGCGGCGCGTGGCCAATGGCCCGCCAATGTCATTCTTAGCATGTGTTTAATGCTCTAGGTTCAGTTTTGATAATTGATGGACGTAAATTGAGTAATTGAACCTAAGTTCGTTACGAATCGTGGTTAGGCGAAAATGTGAATTGACAATCCGACCGTTGGATCGTCACCAAACTTTGATACGTTGTAATACGTAATATTTGAGGATTATAGGAACTTACGGATTGGGAATCTGATTACGGATCTTCTGGAATTGGAGTTGTAAGTTCATAAATAGAATGTTAGCCGTCACTCGGTTTTTGAAATTGACGGAGATCCGACCGTTGGATGATAATATAATTTTAGGATGTTGTTCTAGAGTTATATTGTGGACCTCTGGAAGTTATGGATTGGAAATCTGAGTTGCAGATCTTCCGGATCGAACTGCGTAGTGATGTTTTTATATAAGTTATATATTCTATCGATATGATTTCTGAGGTTGGATTTGATTATTGTTCTAGGCGCCGATCGTCATGACGCCTTGATGTGTTGTGCTAGGGAGTTGTTGGTCGAACTCCAGGTGAGTGGGCAGTATTTTCTGTATTTACCTATATACTATTGATTTTCCCAGAAATTGAGTTTTTGAAGAAAATATGTTTCTAAAATGCCATGCATGAATGATATGCATGATATGATTGATATGCATGATAGGAATGATATGCATGAGATGAATGATATGATTATCTGAATTGGTAATTGATGCATATATATATGTGAATTGGTGCTGTGGACGCACAGGTAAGTATCAGGTGAGTTTTATGTTATTTAAGTGAATCATTGATAATGTATATTATGTTGATAGCTCATAACCTGCAATCATGGTGTTAGTGCTTATATTATTCACCGCACCGCACGCTCACCTTGGATCTAAGTAGGTGCATGTCGTACAGACCATGAGAGGGTTCCGACATGCTAGTCGTACAGATCACTAGAGGTGGTTCCGACTAGTAGGTGACTTTAGATTATGTGCACAGATGGTTGATGAGAGAAGCACTAGAGCGTATTATTACACCATTCATATCGTACAGACTGCTTTAGGTAGTTCCGATTTATCTGCAGTGTAGTGCCGTACAGGTCACCGAGGTGACTCCGGTTGGATTGAATGTTGAGCTATAGAATTAACCGTACAGGACCAACTGCAGGGTCTCCGGTTAATTCATCATTTCACCTGTTACATTGATGCATCATTCATTCTGTTTTTGAAAGTTTTTAACATGGCATACTTCCTGGTTTTTGAGAAAAATTGATGATTTGAGATTTATGAAAAGTTATATGCTATTATGCTATTTTCTGGGAAAGTATACAGGTTTTACAGCGAGGGGTTAGAAATGTTTTAAATGAATTGTTTTCGAAAAACTTTGTTTTACTGACCCACTCAACTTTGTTTTGCGCCCCTCCAGGTTCTAGATAGCAGAGCTTTGGTGGCCACGAGGAATCCAACGGTGTTCTGACAGAATTCACAAAAGTAGGACTCACCCTCGGGTGTTTCATCTTAGTAATTGTATTTTTAAAGCTTCCGAACTGTGTAAATGGTTACGTCACTCTCACGTGACGGCCAGCATGCCCTTCTTCGGGATGGGGTGTGTCAGTTGGTATCAGAGCCTAGGTTGCAGTCCTGGACATCTTGAGAATTCCCTAGTGTCTTCTGTCAGAACTTTACCGCCTCGTAGATAGCCACCTTGTTCAGATGAGCTTAGTTTCCCCGATTTAACTTAGTTATGGGAAACTACTACTAATGTGATTCAGTCTATTACCCAAAGGATTCCTCTTAAGACTGTGTATAAGTTGAAGCTGAATCACTTAATGGAAAATGAAGAACCGGAAGGAGTAGATCGAAGGCTTAATCATTTGGAAAAGGCGTTTCAGATTATGCAAGTTAAGGGAATCTTTCTTTTGAAAGGTAGGTCGAGATGACTACCTGGTTTCTGAGTATTGAAATTGCATCCTGATGGAGATAGGAGTCTTATACGATGTCACCGGAGGGAACAGCTGAATGAGAATTGTTTAAAGAGTTGTTTAAGAAAAGATTATTCCTCCGGCATATATGGATGGTAAGAAACAAGAGTTTATAATTTGAGACAAGGAAAAGAATGAGAATCAAAGGAAAGATGACCAAGGTAAAGGTCATGTGTCTCAAGAACCTTGGAAGACTTAGAGCTTCAAAAGAAGTGGGGTTAATTCTAGTTCTGCCAGTAGAGATTTAGTACCATTAGTCAGATGCGAGGTGGTAGATTTACTGGAGATCCTAGATTTCAGAGACAAGGTGACTCTAGTAGAGGAAATGTATCTTTGTACCGTAGGTACAATAGCATACACTTTGGAGAGTATGGGAAGTTGTGAATGTGTTCATGTGGTTAGATGAGACATAGAGGTATGAATTGTCCCTGTGATCAGTTGTTACCCAGCAGTCCTCCTCGACATATTACTTGGAAAATTGATGAGTAAGTTGTACAGCTCATTCTAGCTGACTCTGGCTGATATAATTCTTATTATTGACGATGTTCCCAAAGGAAGTAGTGAATGAGCACGATCGAGGCGCATATATGTATTTTCCCTGTGAGGAGTAAAATACTAATATTGCACCCTTAAGAATTGTTGCTTACTTATCGAGACAACACCGCAAACCGTAATATCCATAACTTATTTGTTGGATTCGCTAAGCAAGTAAACATGTAAGTCATTCTATCTCGGTTATGATTATTCAGGGTGTCCAGTGATGGTGGAAGAAGTAGTTGTGCCAGCGAATTTTATCCCGTTAGACATTGTGGATTTTGATGTGATTTGAGGCACAGATCGGTTGCATTATAATCGTGCCAATATGGATTGCTACGGGAAATCAGTTACTTTCCATTGTCTTGGACTATCAGAGGTTACTTTTGTGAGTGAGCAAAGTGGAGTGAGGCATGCCGTTATTTCTGTTATAAGAGCAAAGAGATCATTATCGAAAAGCTGCCAAGAATACTTAGCTCACATAGTGCTACATGATGCTACGCTGAGTAGTGTGGAAAATGTAAAAGTTGGTTAGACATTTTCTGTTGTAATTCCGGAAGAGTTACCTGGATTGCCACCAGACAGAGATGTGGTGTTCACTATTGAATTGTCTCCAAGCACAGATTTTATATTATAGATTGGTTCCTACAGAGTTAAAGGAATTGAAAATCCAGTCACAGGGATTGGTTGATAAAGGTTTCAGTCAACCGAGTACGTTACCTTGGAAAACCCCAGCTTTATTTCTAAGGAAGAAAGACGGGACCTTAAGAATATGTATGGATATTAGGTAATTGAATCGGGTAACGAGTAAGAACCGCTATCCATTACCACTCAGTGGTGATTGTTTGATCAGCTTAGAGGTGCCTACGTATTTTCAAGGAAAAGAGTTGAGGTCTGGTATACTCTTAATTTGAAAATAAAGCATGCTAGTCATTTTGAGTTGGTGTTGCAATGTTTGAGGGAACATTGGTAGTATGCAAAGTTTGACAAATGTCAATTTGGACGAATCAAGTGACACTTCTGGGGTATGTGATATCTGCACAAGATATTCGAGTAGATCCTCGACGAATGACAACTGGGGAGAATTGGGAACAACCTCGAACCGTCACTGAGGTACTGAGTTTTCTTGGCCTAGCAGACTACTATTGACGTTTGTAAAGGATTTTTCAGTCATTGCTTTGCCATTGACAGGATCGACTAGAAAAGAGGTTAGGTTTGAGTGGGAAAAATTGTGAGCAAAGTCTCAGCAACTGAAGTATTATATCACTCATACCTCTTTTTAACACTCCCGGATGATGACGGTAATTATGAGGTCTACAGTGATGCATCCTTGAATGGTTTAGGATTTGTGTTGATGCGACATGGTAGAGTGATGGCTACACTTCACGACAATTGAAACCTCATGAGATGAATTACCCTACTTATGATTTGGAGTTAACAGCTATCATTTTTACTTTGAAGATTTGGGAGACATTGTCTTTATGGGAAGAAAAGTGCAAGATTTTACGATCATAAGAGTCTCAAGTATATGTTTACTCAGAAAGACCTTAATCTTCATCAACGAAGGTGGATTGAGTTGCTAAAAGATTAAGATCGCATGATTGAGTATCATCCTAATCGTACAACCATGGTAGCTGATGCACTTAGTAGGAAGACTTCAGCTAGACTTCATGCCAGTTATGATTGTTATGGTCTTCTTCTCGATGATTTACGGTTCACTGGAGTGAAGTTAGGAGTGGAAGATAAAGAAGAAGCCTTACTTGCTAATTTTCAAGTTAGGCCCAAATTTTAATGGGTCGTGTGCTTGAAACTCAGATGGAAGATGAAGAGACTCAAGAATTAATTGAGGCAAGGAATGACGAGAAAAAGAAAGACATCTGGGTTAGATAATCAGATGGCATGCTTATGCAAGAGAACAAGATATATGTACTTATTAATATGGAATTAAAGAAAATAATTTTGGACGAAGCATATTGTTCAGCTTATGCAATGCATCCTGGAGGTACTAAAATGTATCATACCATTCGACCATTTTTATTGGCCAGATATAAAAAGGGAAATTGTTGAATTTGTGAATAGGTGTATCAGTTGTCAACAAGTTAAAGCTAAAAGGAAGAAACTTTTTGGATTGATGCAGCCACTTTCCATTCCACTGTGGAAATGGGAAAATATCACTATGGATTTTGTGTACTAGTTTCGTCGTACACGGAACGGGTGTGATGGCGTTGGATAATTATTGATCGACTTACTAAGTCAGCACAGCTTATCATCCTCAACAGATGATCAGTCACAGAGAACCATTCAGGCTTTAGAGGATATGCTAAGATCTTCAATGTTGCAGTTTGGTGACGCTTGGCATAAGTGGTTGGATTTGATGGAATGTGCCTACATCAGCAGCTTTCATTCGAACATGGGTATGGCACCATTTGAGACAATTTAAGGGAAAGCTTATCGTACACCTTTGTGTTGGTCTAAAGTTGATGAAAGACGTTAGTGGGCCCTGAGATAGTAGAAGAGACTACTCAGAATGTTCAAGTGATTAAAGCTATTATGAAAGTGACCCAGGGTTGATAGAAAAGCCTTGCCGATAGACATGTCACTGATCGGGTGTATACAGTATGTAATTGAGTATTTCTAAAACTTTAACCTTGGAAAGGTGGGATTCGGTTTAGGGAAGAAAGGTAAGTTAAGTCCAAGGTACCTCGGACCTTATGTGATCACCGAGGACGAAATTTTTTAAGGTGGGTAGATTGTGACAGCCCGTCCCTAATTTTAAGAGTTTTAAAGTTTTAATAAAGGATTTTACAAAAATGCCCTTTGAGGAACGTGCATTATTCGAGGTTAATCGTTGTGTCGTGCCATCTAAGATTTGTTTTCTTGACATAACCTTGTAGTACTCGTCGCTACGGACGTGTGGGCGCAGACGGTTCGTGATTTGGAGTTATATCGAAAAAGTTATTAACGTTTGAAATTTGGGCATTTTAGGAATTTTAATTTTTATTTAAAATCTGGAAGTTATTTTATGAAAATGGACGGCCCAGATTTAATGAAGAATTGAAATGGATGGCTTGGATGTGAGGGAAAGAAAATAATAAAAATAAAAGATGAAGAAGTTTTGTGTGTGTGTGTGCGGGAGAGGAAGAAGAACAGAGGAAAGAGATTGGGCAAGACTGCCCAATCAGAGAAGAAGAAGGATAGGCGAATGGGGAGAAGAGAGAGGGAGGAAACCGGCCAATCGGAACAGAGAAAGGAGGAAAGGAGAGAGGGCGAGAAGCGGAGGAAAGAAGGAAGAAAACGGGTTTTCACCCGCGACCCGTTTCGACCCGCGGCACCCACACCCAAAATTCGACGTTTTTCATCCATTTTTCCGGCAAATTGCTTTAAGAAACTTCATGGGAAACACTCTAGGAGCCTTCCTCTATCCATTCGATGTCAAATTTGGAGAGATATGGTCTTGAAAATGGAGAAAACCGCGAGGAGGGGTGCGCGATTTCTTGTTCAAAATTCACCCAATCCCGAAGCAATTTCTTTCAATTGCCACCACCCATAGCTTCCTCTTGAGGTCTAGAACAAAGCCCAAGCAATGGTTGGGACGGCGGAGTTGATTTGAAGACGAATTGAAAACACCCAAATTCTAGGGTTCTTCTCGGATTTTGATGAAATTGGAGGCCTTGCCGACCGAATTGGCCTTGGCCACAGGTATGAAAGTTTCTCTACTCATTGAGATCTTCAATTCTGTATTTTTTGAGAATTTTTGGAAATAGTTGGATTTTCCGGCGAGCCGGGGCGGCCAACCGCCACCCGCGGCGGCCCGTGCGGCGGCGCGTGGCCAATGGCCCGCCAATGTCATTCTTAGCATGTGTTTAATGCTCTAGGTTCAGTTTTGATAATTGATGGACGTAAATTGAGTAATTGAACCTAAGTTCGTTACGAATCGTGGTTAGGCGAAAATGTGAATTGACAATCCGACCGTTGGATCGTCACCAAACTTTGATACGTTGTAATACGTAATATTTGAGGATTATAGGAACTTACGGATTGGGAATCTGATTACGGATCTTCTGGAATTGGAGTTGTAAGTTCATAAATAGAATGTTAGCCGTCACTCGGTTTTTGAAATTGACGGAGATCCGACCGTTGGATGATAATATAATTTTAGGATGTTGTTCTAGAGTTATATTGTGGACCTCTGGAAGTTATGGATTGGAAATCTGAGTTGCAGATCTTCCAGATCGAACTGCGTAGTGATGTGTTTTATATAAGTTATATATTCTATCGATATGATTTCTGAGGTTGGATTTGATTATTGTTCTAGGCGCCGATCGTCATGACGCCTTGATGTGTTGTGCTAGGGAGTTGTTGGGCGAACTCCAGGTGAGTGGGCAGTATTTTCTGTATTTACCTATATACTATTGATTTTCCCAGAAATTGAGTTTTTGAAGAAAATATGTTTCTAAAATGCCATGCATGAATGATATGCATGATATGATTGATATGCATGATAGGAATGATATGCATGAGATGAATGATATGATTATCTGAATTGGTAATTGATGCATATATATATGTGAATTGGTGCTGTGGACGCACAGGTAAGTATCAGGTGAGTTTTATGTTATTTAAGTGAATCATTGATAATGTATATTATGTTGATAGCTCATAACCTGCAATCATGGTGTTAGTGCTTATATTATTCACCGCACCGCACGCTCACCTTGGATCTAAGTAGGTGCATGTCGTACAGACCATGAGAGGGTTCCGACATGCTAGTCGTACAGATCACTAGAGGTGGTTCCGACTAGTAGGTGACTTTAGATTATGTGCACAGATGGTTGATGAGAGAAGCACTAGAGCGTATTATTACACCATTCATATCGTACAGACTGCTTTAGGTAGTTCCGATTTATCTGCAGTGTAGTGCCGTACAGGTCACCGAGGTGACTCCGGTTGGATTGAATGTTGAGCTATAGAATTAACCGTACAGGACCAACTGCAGGGTCTCCGGTTAATTCATCATTTCACCTGTTACATTGATGCATCATTCATTCTGTTTTTGAAAGTTTTTAACATGGCATACTTCCTGGTTTTTGAGAAAAATTGATGATTTGAGATTTATGAAAAGTTATATGCTATTATGCTATTTTCTGGGAAAGTATACAGGTTTTACAGCGAGGGGTTAGAAATGTTTTAAATGAATTGTTTTCGAAAAACTTTGTTTTACTGACCCACTCAACTTTGTTTTGCGCCCCTCCAGGTTCTAGATAGCAGAGCTTTGGTGGCCACGAGGAATCCAACAGTGTTCTGACAGAATTCACAAAAGTAGGACTCACCCTCGGGTGTTTCATCTTAGTAATTGTATTTTTAAAGCTTCCGAACTGTGTAAATGGTTACGTCACTCTCACGTGACGGCCAGCATGCCCTCCTTCGGGACGGGGTGTGTCAGTATAATTATTCCCTAGGATAATTTTAATATGTTTAATGATATTTATTATTTTATTAATATTAGGTTTTATTATCAAATTGGATTATTATTCATTAATATTAGGTTTTTTTTTATTATCAAATTGGATTATTATTCATTAATATTAGGTTTTATTATCAAATTGGATTATTCTTCATTAAATTGGATTATTCATTAAATTGGATTATTATCAAATTGGATTATTGACACACCCCGTCCCGAAGGAGGGCATGCTGGCCGTCACGTGAGAGTGACGTAACCATTTACACAGTTCGGAAGCTTTGAAGATACCATTTCTAATGATATACCACCCGAGGGTGAAACCTACATTTATGAATTCTGTCAGAACACCGTTGGATTCCTCGTGGCCACCAAAGCTCTGCTAACTTGAACCTGGAGGGGCGCAAAACAAAATGAGTGGGTCAGTAAAACAAAGTTTTTCGAAAACATATCATTTAAAACATTTCTAACCCCTCGCTGTAAAACCTGTATACTTTCCCAGAAAATAGCATAATAGCATATAGTTTTTCATAAATCTCAAATCATCATCTTTCTTAAAACCAGAGAGTACGCCATGTAAAAACTTTTAAAAACAGTTTGAATGATGCATCAATGTAACAGGTGAAATAAGAAATCAACCGGAGTCACCTCGGTGACCTGTACGGTCTAACTCTGCACGTCACTCGGAACTACATAAGGTAGTCTGTACGATGACAGGTGTATAATTACGCTCTAGTGCTTCTCTCATCAATCATCAGCGCGCATATCTAAAGTCACCCACCAGTCAGAACCCCTCTAATGGTCTGTACGACTGGCATGTCGGAACCCTCACATGGTCTGTACGACATCCACCTACTTGGATCCAAGACGAGCGTGCGGTGTGGTGAATACTAATATAAGCACTAACACCTAAGGGCAGGTTATGAGCTTAAACATTTCAACATCAAATAATTCAATGAATAATGAACTCACCTGACTTACCTGTGCCTCCACAGCACCATGCACATGTATGCATCATATATCAATCATATAATTCATATTATTCATCACATGCATATCATTCCTATCATGGCATTTCATTCATATCATGCATCTCGTTCATGCATAGCATTTTAGAAACATACTTTCATTAAAAACTCAGTTTCTGGGAAATTCAATAGTATATAGGTAAATACAGAAAATACTGCCCACTCACCTGGAGTTCGCCCTACAACTCCCCAGCACAACACATCAAAGCGTCAAGATGATCGGTGCCTAGAACCATAATCAAATCCAATCTCAGAATCATATCGATAGAATACAACTTATATAAAACACGTCACTACGCAGTTCGATCTGGAAGATCTGCAACTCAGATTTCCAATCCATAACTTCCAGAGGTCCACAATATACCTCTAGGACAACCTCCTAAAATTTCATTATCATCCAACGGTCGGATCTCCGTCAATTTCCAAAACCAAGTGACGGTTAACGTTCTATTTTATGAACTTACAACTCCAATTCCGAAAGATCCGTAAATCGGATTCCCGATCCGTAAGTTCCTATAATCCTCAAATATTACGTATTACAACGTATCAAAGTTTGGTGACGATCCAACGGTCGGATCGTCAATTCACATTTTCACCTAACCACGAATCGTAACCGACTTAGGTTCAATTATTCAATTTACGTCCATCAATTATCAAAACTGAACCTAGAGCATTAAACACATGCTAAGAATGACATTGGCGGGCCATTGGCCACGCACCGCCGCACGGGCCGCCGCGGGTGGCGGTTGGCCGCCCCGGCTCGCCGGAAAATCTAACTATTTCCAAAAATTCTCAAAAAATACAGAATTGAAGATCTCAATGAGTAGAGCAACTTTCATACCTATGGCCAAGGCCAATTTGGCCTGGAAACAGTCCAATTTCATCAAACCCGTACGAAACCCTAAATGTGGTGATCTTCAATTCGTCCTCAATTCAACTCCGTCGCTCCAACCAACAATTGGGCATTGTTCTAGGCCTCAAGGGAAGTGTATGAGTAGTGTCAATTGGAAGAAATTGTTTCAGAATTGGGAGAATCGACGCTAGACCCGCCGGAGTCACCATCACCCCATTGACACGGATTTGACCCAATTCCCATCGAATTTTCAGAGAATGATGAAGGAGAAGAGATGTGGTGATGCTTGCAGGTGGAGATGGGACGAAAATCGCCTGAAAAACGGCTCAAAACCGCCGGAATTCCGTTGGTCGGCGGGTTGGGTGCGCGCGGGTCACGGGTTCCCCAACCCGTTTTCTCTTCTCTCATCCGCTTCTCGCTCTCTCTCCTTTCCTCCTTGCTCTGCTCTGATTGGCCGGCTTCCTCCCTCTCTCCTCTCCCCATTGGCTTCTCCTTCATCTTCTCCGATTGGGCAGCTTTGCCCAATCCTCATTTTCTGTTCTTCCCCTTCTTCTCACGCACACACACACAAAACCTTAATTCCTATCATCTCAACCATCCATTTCAAATTCCATTAAATCTGGGCCGTACATTTTCATAAAAGAAAATTCCAGATTTAATTAAAATTATAATTCCTAAATGCCCAATTTTCAAAAGTTAATAACTTCTTCGATATAACTCCAAATAACGAACCGTCTGCGCCCACGCGTCTGTAGCGACGAGTACTACGAGGATATGTCAAGAAAACAAATCTTAGATGGCACGACACGACGATCAACCTCGAATAATGTGCGTGCCTCAAAGGGCATTTTTGTAAAATCCTTTATTAAACTTTAAAAATTCTTAAAATTAGGGACGGGCTGTGACAATTATTATTCATCACCATGTTTTATATTAGGATAATGTTTTTATCAAATTGGATTATTATTCATTAATATTAGGTTTTATTATCAAATTGGATTATTATTCATTAATATTAGGTTTTTTTTTTATTATCAAATTGGATTATTATTCATTAATATTAGGTTTTATTATCAAATTGGATTATTCTTCATTAAATTGGATTATTCATTAAATTGGATTATTATCAAATTGGATTAATATTAAATTGGATTATTATTAAAATGGATTATTATCAAATTGGATTATTATTCATCACCATGTTTTATATTAGGATAATTTTTTTATCAAATTGGATTATTATTCATTAATATTAGGTTTTATTATCAAATTGGATTATTATTCATTAATATTAGGTTTTTTTTATTATCAAATTGGATTATTATTCATTAATATTAGGTTTTATTATCAAATTGGATTATTCTTCATTAAATTGGATTATTATCAAATTGGATTATTATTCATCACCATGTTTTATATTAGGATTATTTTTTTTATCAAATTGGATTATTATTCATTAATATTAGGTTTTATTATTCCATATTATTTGTATAATTATTTAAATTTTTACAATCATTTTCTTTACTTCGTATTTAATTCTTATGTAGAATAACTTTATTATTTAGATTCTCTTATTTTATCAAAAAATAATTGTCTAATTTTCATGAAAAATAAATATAGGTACGTTTAAGATGTCCAGTGGAGTTACTAAACGTGATCCAGCTTGGGAACATGGAGACCCAATAGACGGAAACAAACATGGCACAATTTGCAAATATTGTGGTCGGGTAATGAAGAGTGGCGGAGTGACATGACTTAAGTACCATCTTAGTGGATTAGATCCAGCAAAAAATGTCCAACGATGCGGTAATGTCCCCCCATAAGTGAAGGCATTCATCAGCACATTATTAAAAAATAAAAAACAGCAGAAGGAAAAGATAACACATGGAATGGAAAATATTCGAGCTGGGCTACGAGGAGAAGTCATCGGCCAAGCGGTTGACAGTGATGATGATGACGATGAGGACGAATGTGATGATGACATGGGACCTGAAGAACGACGCAGTTTGAAACAAGCATTACGTGCCTCCAAACAGTTAGCATGGGAAAGAGAACACCTTCATAAAATTCCTAATAGAGCACAGGTTCCGAGACAAGTGGTGGTGCACAACTGAGACGGGGAGGCAGTCTTAGAGAATCACAACCAACACCACCAATAGCCCCAAGTTTATATAAGTCATCCAAAGCACGTCAAAAGAGTGTTTGGAGTTATTTCACTGGAGGTAATGTGAAGGAGGGAATGGGGCGTCTAATTAGCAAGTTCTTTATCTATGAAGATGTCCCTGCTGAGAAAGCATCATCACATCATTTCAAAAATATGGTAGTGGGATGTCAATAGGCCGGTGTTGGAGTACAACCTCCCACTCCCTATGAGATAAGAAACAAATATTTGGATATGGAGTATAAAGACATTGGCGAGTATGTTAACAAGTTGAGGTCAAAGTGGGAAACTAATGGTTGCACAATCATGTGTGACGGATGGACTGGCCCGACCAGATTGTCTATCATAAACTTCATGGTATACTCCAAGGGAAAGACAATTTTTTTGAAGTCTGTTGATGCTTCAGACCATATAAAGAACTACAAGTATATTTACAAATTATTAAGGGATGTAATCATGGAGGTGGGAGAGCATAATGTTGTCCAAGTCATGACCGACAACGATTCTGCATTTGTCAAAGCTGGAAAAAAGTTAATGAAGCATCATAATTTGTTTGGGACATCATGTGCAGCACATTGTACTGATCTCATGTTTGAGGCAATGGGGAAGAGAGAGAATGTTGCTACTGTGGTCAAAAGAGCTAGAACGATCACAAATTATATTTACAATCACGGTTGGTTGTTGGCAAAGATGTGTGAATTTTGCAAAGGAGAAATTATTCGTCCAGCTACCACTCGATTCGCCACCAACTATATTGCATTAGACAGCCTACTTAAGAAGAAAGCAGGGTTGAAGCAACTATTCACTAGTGACGATTGGGCCAACCACAATTTCAGCCGCTCAAATACAGGTCGTATGGTGGAAAGTATAGTGCTTGATCATGCTTTTTGGACTCAATCAGAACATGTGTGCCAAGTGTTTGAACCTCTTTACAAAGTTTTACGGATCGTTGACACAGAAGTGTATCCTACTATGGGGGCAGTATATGAGTTGATGCGTGTAGTGAAGGATGAATTGGAAAGAAAACATGGTGCAAGGTGGGTCATAAAGATAATTGAAGACCGATGGTATAAAACATTATACCACGATTTGCATGCAGCAGGTATAAATTATGTAATAATTTGCAATTCATTTCTTTAGTTGCATAAGTATTATTTCTCTTATTAGAGTATGTCTTTCTTTGAACAGCATATTATTTGAATCCTCGATACCAATACAGACCCGGTGTTGGAGATGATGGTGCCCTTATACGTGCTGTACATAATGTATACTCTAAATTAGACCCTGCATCACCAACAGTTGGCCAATTTGGAAATGAGGTACACAATTACTTAAATTATAATAATTACTTTGTTGGATTAAACTAACACGATTTATTGAATTCAGCTAACATGGTTTAAAGATGCAAGAAGAACTTTTGGAGAACCAACATCAATTGCTGCTCGAACAACAATGTCTCCTAGTGAGTGTAAACATATTTCACTATAAGTTTATAATAGAATTTGTTCGAGTTATTAGGCTTATCAACGTTGTTTTTCATTGTAGCTGAATGGTGGATCATGTATGGGACCGATGCACCAACTGTGAGAAAGTTAGCAATCAAAGTATTATCACAAACAACTTCCTCATCTGCTTGTGAAAGAAATTGGAGCACATTTGCACTCATACACACAAAGCAGAGAAATAGGTTGGCTCATAGTAGGTTGGAAAAATTAGTTTATTGCTACTACAACATGAAGCTTCAAATTCGAGATAAGGAAGTAGAAATAGATCATGTCGACCGTGGTGACCCACTAGATGTGTTTGATATTGTTGGTGAAGATGATGATACAGAGGGTAACCAACTTTATCAATGGATTAGACCTCTTCATTTAGATGATGATGAAGGCAACCCAGCTCCCAGAGTTACTGAAGAAGCACGTAATGAAAGGATAAATGTAGAAAGAGTATTAGAGGAGGAGGTGGGATCTAGCAGCGTTGACTCTTTGGAAGAACTTTTGCGCCCAAGACCAAGAAACACTGGAATTCCACCTTCTTCCAATCCTACACAACCACAACATCGTGCTGATACTAATGATAGCTCTAATACAAGATCAGGAGACTCACCTACCACCGGAGGTGGGAATGATGAAGGATACAGTGGAGCTAGAGGTAGTGGTGGTGGATATGGAAACTATTATGGACCACCTCCCGGATTTATGACCCCCTTCACTGGTGAGGCAAACTTCACGCATGCAACACAGGATGATGACCATGGCAGTAGGCGGGCAGGACCAGGAATTGGTGCCATAGGGAAAGACTATACTCGTAGAGAAAGAGGCAAGGGGATTTTGTCAAGTCAAGAAGATGACTCGTTATCTAGAACTTCGGACTCTGTTGGAGTGGGAAGTAGTAACTATGGTTATACTCATAACCAACCATTTCCCTACCCTTCATATCCCATTCCTGTTGGGATGGAATCGAGCGACTCATGGAAACAATCCCAGACTCAATCTTCAAATGATTTTGCTTATGGACAACCTCAACCAATCTCGGATCCATATGGGTGGCATGTTAACAATTACATGCAAAACTATTTTGGGGATTTATCATTTTGGGGATGCATCCAATTTTTTTGTGATAAACTAATAGATAATTGACTAAATAAACATCCTGCAAAGTTTCAATATAAATTTCCAAGTTTTTCTTACAATATCCGTGGTTTCCATGTAATTTTTATCGATATCGATATTATCCCGATATTTCCATTGATATTTCCGTGTTTTCGGACTACAGATATTTCCGATATTACTGATATTTAATACCTTGCTTACCACTTACTTGAACGCTCCCACACGTGTGTGTTATCTCTTCTTTGCTTTCCCTTTCGAAGTCCTGAACAGCATCTGCAACACCTTTACTTTTGTCCTCTGGCGTTGCATCCCTACCATCCTCAACATCATCAAACATGACATTCCAGTAAGGTGCCACCTTTTCTTCCTCGGTCGAAGTAATCAGATGGACAACAACCTGCATCAGACAAAATCGGTGTTGCATACGTAAGTACAACGAAGTCATAATACAAAATTCACTAAGTTTATTAAAACTTGAACAAACACATACCCTGTTTGAGCAAAAAGGCCGCTCTTCAGCTTGTGATGGGACAGATTTAGGTAGGTGTCTCAACGGCAAATCCGGGGCAATAACTAAGGGTTCTTTGTGTGCACCTTCGCATAGTTTTTTGACCTCAAGTACGACAATGTTTCAAACAACCAGATCTACAAAATTTAAAGTGATAATGTCAATAAGTTGCAGTGAAAACAAATGCAAAAGTGCATTCAACTTAAAACAACAAAATAAAAGGGAAATTACTTGAAAAACATAAGGAAACCCCCTCAAGTTATAGGAGTCCTGGATCGTACCCCCCGGTTTCTCTACAGCTTTTTCTTTTACAACCTTGGGGCAGGTCAAAGTGGCTATGCTTGGCATCAACACTTCGAATGATGCGGTTTCCCAGGCATATCTATCCCATTTTTCTTCATCTTCTACCAACTGAAGTAGGTGGTAATCAATGGTTGACTCCTTCTCCTTACCTAAAACAACAAAGTGGGCGAAGTACAGTGGACCGAACTTGTACCTATCTTCTAGATGTTGGCACATGTTGAATTGCTCCTCCAATTATTTCAGGGTTATCTTCTTCTTCCCCTTGAAATAGATGTCTCTAAGACGTGAAGGGAAATAATGAGATTTATGTGGGATTTCTAGTGACTAGCATGCATATATAATTCAAAATTTATATACATAAGCAACGGAAGCATGTTATCACATAATATCAAAGCTATAGTCATGCAAATCCCCTTCAAGAAGCATAGGTTCATATATGATGCATCTAAACATTTTATTGAAGAACAAAGTGAAGGTATAGTTTTATACCTCTTGATCTAGACTTGAGACCAAGGATGGACCACCTCCAAGCTCTTTGTTCTTGGAACTCCTTGAGCCTAGCCTCCCTCCTTGCTTCCTCCACCTTGCTAGAATGAGTGCTCCTTGGTTCTCCTTTAGTCTCCAAGGTTGAAGACCTCTAAAAATCCACACCCACTAGTGTAGTGAGATGGATGGAGGAATGACCAAAAAGGGAGAGAAGATGATTAGCTATTTCTCCCTTATGGTGGCCGGCCTTTTGTGTGAATTTTTTGAGAGAGATGTTTTTCTTCTTTTGTGAAAAGAACACACAAAACCCTAATGAAACTTTTCACTAAAAGTTCCTTTTATATCTCAAAGAAAGTTAGCCAACAACTTGACTCCCTCTCTCTCCCTTTCCCTTTATTTGGCCGGCCCCTTTGTGTTGTTTGGGCTTTTGGGCTTTTATCATTTCAAGTCATCCTATGCTTGAATAAAAGGACCCAATGGGTTTGGGCCCCATGGGCCCAAATGAACCCGAACTTTTCTTTAAGCCCAAAATGATCTTTTATCGCTTTTATGATTTCTTTAGACTTTCTAATTAATCACAACACTTAATTAATCCAATTAATTATTTCCATCATCCATTAGTTGTCTCACTACAAGAGTGTATCGGTGTACAATCATTTTAGGTTCTAATTAGCAAGGCAGTGAGATGATTGGCACCAATCCAATTGATTATATTTAATCCAATCACTTAGTGAATTAAAACTTACTTTTAATTCTCCTTCTTCTTTGACGACTACTTATTTAATCATCTAGAAGAACTCACAAGCCATGAGTGACATCTAACCATATATCATGGCTACCCAAGCTAATGTAGAATTTGTTCGGAGAACCTATTCAATTGGAATTACAATGTAATTCGATCCTTCTCTAAAACAATACTCTCAATCACATTATTAGGGTATGGATATATTATGTCAAACCCCTAATGTGATTATTCCATGTTATATGATTCAATTGAGTCGTATAGGAACGCTTTCCTTTATTACGCTCGATACTTCGGCCGAAGATTCCCGAATCATATCTTAGAGTATTCATCCTCTCATAACGAGGATTAGAGATCCCTTGTTGATTATTCACATGCCTCTGAGAATAAATCACTGACCCCAACAATGCATAGAACACACCCAAGATGAGGTGTGGTCACGTCTCATTATCAAAATGATCAGCAACGTATCCCCAAGACAACTATGATGTCTCAGGTCAAAGGATTACTTACATTATTCCAACCATTAGAGTTACTTGCTTGACATGTGAGTAGACCTCCATGCAAGTACTCTCGTTCGATTGTGTTCAGTGAACTCATTCCCTTAATGAGCACCTACATACCTGTCTTAGTGTTACTACACGAATGGGATGAGACTTTCCATCCTTCCAATTGAAGGGGACATAGTATGTACTGGTCTTTGCATTGTCAGTATCCCTCTGACAATCCTATGACCAGGAACCTTTTGAAGGATGATTTGTGAAAAACATGTTCATTTGAATAACATCATATAGCATGCAATTAACAATTAAAGGCGGAATCATGCTTTCATGCATTCAAAAACAAAACATTAACCAAGAAATTCAAAGCCTAGTAGATTGGTGAACCAAGAAACAACTCAAAACAAAGTGAGTTGAAATATATTACCTTTGTTGATTCCTCTTTGCATAAGCAAAGGCTAATCACCCAAGAGATAGGGCCTTCATTTATAGCTTCTTAGATCCATGGACTTGGATGGAAGAAAAGGTTCTCCAAGTTCCCAAAATTGAGAACCTCTAAAGATTCTACACCAAGGAGAGCATGGATGATGAATGAGTGACCTTGGAGGACTAGATGACTAGCTAATCACCTCCAAGGTGGCCGGCCTCTCTAGAGAGAAATGGGAGCTTTGTGTTCTCATCTTTTCTCCTAGAAAAACCCTAATGAAGAAATGGCTATAAAGTCATATTTATACCTTTCTTCATTGGAGTGGCAAACTTGCAATTAAGTCAAGTTCACTACCCCTTAACATTATGGCCGGCCTTAGGGTGTATTTGGGTTGTTTGGGCCTTTGTGAATCTTTATTCATTAAGTTGTCATACAACTTAAGTCAATGGGCTTGACGTTCGAAGCCCATTGGGCCTTAAGGTCCAAAACTATCCCGAGGTCTTTAACGAACTTATTCGTTTGATTAATTAACATATTAATTAATCATTGCCATAAATAATTAAACCATTCAATTATTCTTACTCATTTCATTTGTTTCGTCCATCTCTACCTTACACGGTGTACGATCCATTAGGTTCCTTTTAGCGAGGCAGTGGGCGATTAAAACTCTTTCAAATCGATTATGAATTGAAACTTACTTTCAATTCTCCCTTTAGTGATTACACACTTTTAGGGCTTCCACAAACCATGAGTGACACCTAGCCGTATGTCATGGTTACCCAAGCTAATCAGAAGAGGTAGAGAACCTATTCAATTTAGGATTACAAATGCAATACGGTCTTTCTCTAATCTAATACTCTTGACCACATTGTTTGGTTTGATAGTTTATTTATTCATGTCTACTATCCAATGTGATTCGTTTGCTTATATGATTACCTTGAATGTGATTCGGAACGCATTCCTAAATCTCATTCATACTCTGGCCAGAGATTTTAATCATATCATAGAGTATTCTCCCCCAAACAGTTTGAAGGTTAGAGATCCCTTGTTGCACATTCACTTGTCTCCATGACTAAGTGGCTTAACCCCAATGATGTCGTGGACACCCCGATGGGGTGACTTTTACATAATCAAAGATCAAGGACTTAACCACAAGACAACTGTGATACCTCAGGTCAAAGGACTAATTTGCATTATCCCAACCATGAGTTCTCATGTGACATGAATATGAGAACTCTTCGTTGATCGTGTTCAGTGAACTCATTCTCTATTGAGCACCTACGTACTTGTCTTGATGTCACACACACCAATGACTCGAGACTAGTCACTCTCCCTGAGAGAAGGCACAGTACGTACTGATCTTATCGGACTGTCAATGCCCAATTGGCAATCCTATGATCAGGAACGTTTAGGATGTGTCTACGAAAGAATGGTCTCATGAATCTAACTTCATTAGATTGCATTCTCCCAATCACATATTCCTTGGACTTTATCGTTTAAGCATATAACATTTATATGAGACGGCTCAAACAATAATCTTTGCCCTTTATATGTAAACTAGATTAGTTTAACATGTGAAATGTCAGTAAAGTATCATCATATGATTGGCTTTAGGGCACATTTCCAACACCTTTTGGACATGATGGTTATGTGAAGAAGGTCTCTGTAGTCTAACATCATTAGATTACTTCTTCCATCGATCCATTGTCCATGGATTCACTATTTAGGACATATATCGTTAATTGAGATAGTCCTAATTAGTATCTTTCCCTTTTGATGTATAACAATCATCTATACACACATTCATTGTCCTGAAAGGTTTCTTCCAAAGATTGACTTTCAGGGCATATCTCCAACAAGACGACATTCATCATCCTTCTCTTTGGGGGAAGGGGGAATTCTCTGAAACCGAGTCTTGTCATCAAACAGAATTTGCGGCTCCTGAAAGTTGCAATATGTTCCCCACAAAGGAAGGAGATGGAATCAACACTCACTCTATTCTTAATAGCTCTAAGGATAACTTAGTGGGTGAGTTGCCCGAACCAGTCAATGTGGTCCACATCAACCAAATAGCCGAAACACAAAGCCTCCAATTTGTTCAGTAGATCCTTTGTAAATCAGCCTTTAATATTACCCAGACACCCCGAGGCATATGACAGACAAGAGATGGTTGCAGGAAACACCTCATTCTGCGGACACATGAGTTCTGTCGGAGACGCAGATTTAACTTTGGACCTGCAATATTTAGGACATAAGCAAATCAATTAAATAAGAAAAGCATTCACACATGATATGCATATCATATGCATATCGTCTGCCCAAATTAAATCAGTTCATAAACCAAATATAATCAAGTATGCCCAACATTAACACGTCCATAGGATATGCACAGTATATGCACATAGTATCTACCAATTCATGAACAAAATTCAATCAAATATTTCCAAGAATGTCGAAAGGATATGCAAAAAATATACATATAGTATTGTTTGGACCCAAATTTACACTATCGGCCCGTGCAATCAAGGCCGTTGAGTAAGCATAGCTCCACACCATCGGATAAAAAAATGAAGATAATTTTATTATTATCAAAGGATAATATTATGATTTTTTTTATCATAATAATTTTTTTAATAATGAATTATCTTGTACAAGATAAACATGAAGCAAATAATATCTCTGAACTACAATTCAAAATTAATTGGGGATATTCGACATATTGGTGTTGGCAGAGTCACGCAACAATATCGTTACTATTGGATTAATTTTCGTGCAATTAATCCATGTATGGGATAAAGGTGAAATTATGAGATGGTGATGTGATTAGGATGACATCTGAACAAAGGAGTAGGCTTCAACCTATGGACACATTGGGAAGAGTCAATTAGCACAAGGATAGTGACGTGGTGATCTTTTGACCATGGATCACATGATGATGGGATAAAGCCATCATTGTTTGGTCAGATATGGTCAATTAAAAAGAGATAATGATGGAGATTTTAAATTGGTTGGACAATTACATGATAACACCATGCATTTAGTTGGTTCTGATCAAATGCAATACTGATCTGAAGGAAAAATTTTGTCCTAGCTTAGAACATGTGAGAACATTTGAACACATATGCAAACTAATAACATATTAAAGTAGGCATGCATTCAAAAACAATTCTAAAATCCATGACTTTCAAAGCCTAGTGAATGGTGAACCACAAGACTCTTTAACAATATTAAAGAGAAGGAAGGATTTAGAGATTCATTACCCTTGAAGCTCATCCTTGTTTACACAAGGGATTCACCCAAGTGGAGGGCCTTCAAGTCACCTCCTAGCTCCTTGGATCTTCCTTGTGATTTTCTTCCTTTTGATGCTCCTTTGCTCCTTGAGGATATGAGGAAAGGATCTCCAAGAACACCAAAGATTTGGTGTCTCTAAGTCTCCACACCAAGGATGAGGTGTGAAGATGAAATGGATGACTTACAGAAGAAAAAATTGCTAGCTAATTCTTCCCTAAGTGGCCGGCCTCCTTTTAGAGAAAAAGAGAGAAAGTGTTTCACTTCTTTGCCTCAAGAAAACCCTAATGAGAAAAAGCTATAAAGTTGACTTTATACTACATCACATGTGAGTGGCAAACTTGTAATTAATTCAAGTTTGCTTCCACTCACCCTTATGGCCGGCCTTGTCTTTGTTATTGGGCTAATTGCCCATTTTGTTTTAGTTGTCATACAACTTAAACATAATGGTTCTTGTGGACCAAAACACTTTTGGGCCCCGAAACCCAAAACCAACTTAAAAGCCCAATACGAACCTTTCGTAAAATTAATTAACTAATTAATTAATTTTGATCATTCTCAATTAAACCATTTAATCGCTTATCCATCTCATTTATATTTCTTTACTTTCATCCTTACTCGGTGTACGATCCATTAGGTTCCAATTAGCGAGGCAGTGGGCGATGTTACTCTTAACGATCGATTGTGAATTGAAACAACATTTCAATTCTCCCTTTGATGAAGATTAGTGTTTGCTAATCTTCAGGGCTTCCACAATCCATGAGTGATACCTAGCAGTATGTCATGGCTACCCAAGCTAAGTAGAAGTGGTTGGAGAACCTATCCAGTTACAATTACAATGCAATATGATCCTTCTCTAATACAATACTCTTAATCACATTGTTTGAGTGATAGTTTGTTTCATGTCTACTATCCAATGTGATACTTCTTTATATGATTCCATTGAATATGATTTGGAGTAAACTTCCTAAGTCATATTCATATGCTTTGGCCAAAGACTCCCGAATCATATTTTAGAGTATTCTCCCTCCACCATGGAAGGTTAGAGATCCCTTGTTGTGCATTCATATGCCTACATGACTAGATATCTTGACCCCAACAATGCCGTGGACACTCTCGATGGAATGCCTTTCGCTAGGAACATTTTAGGAATGAACATAAGAGAAAGGTCTCGTTAATCTGACTTACTTAGATCACTTCTCTCTCAGGTTAAATATTTTCCTTGGATTCCCTTATTGCTTAAACACATGATACAATAAATAGTGATCAACAATAAGCTTTGCCCTTCATTAAACATATAATAGTTTAATACAATAAGTATTCCAAAAGCTATTACATCAAATGAGTGGCTTTGTGGTCATACTTCCAACATGATCGAGTCAAGTTAGCACGTCCTTATAAATATAGAGGCAGTGGCAACATGAAAACTCTCTCCAATTCAACACACGAACAGCTTTGTGCAAACTCTAGCTCTACGGGAAACCTCTCAACCATCTTGAGATTTTTATTTTCTTTTTTCCGCCGACACATCTTCAGTTTGGATAAACAACATTATGAAGGCAACCAGCGACATCTTCAGTTTCGATAAACAACACTGGAGTTGTAGAATCAGCCGATCAAGGAGCACCTTTAGTTTGGATAAACAACACTACTTCTCGGTCGACTAATTGCCTATCCAAGTCTCGTTTCGACAAGGATTTTCGAGTCCTTGTTGGTAGAGGTCATCTCATCAGCCTTCTCGGCGAAGTGAGGTGTTACCAGGTTACTACATTCCTCACATTGAAAGTCGAATCTGATATTGAATTTCGCAAAACTAGTAGCCTTGTCTTCAAGCTCTAGAACCCGAAGGCTGAGACGTGTTCCTTCCTCGGCCGCAGTCGCGAGATCAAGAAGTCAGCAGCGCGCTCAATGCAAGATCAACATATTTTACTCCCCGGCTGAGCTCGGCCGACAAGTTGGCACACCCCGTACACAACCGAAGGACGTAATTAGCTTATTAATTACCAGGCTTGGATGCCACGTAGGCTTGGTAGTTTTTTAGGATCAACATTTTTGCACGCCTGGTGGGACCCAATGCTAAAACTACGGAGTTCACATGATATATCAAGATCTCAATGAGGGTGACATTTGGCGCCTATACAAGGAAAGTGTCGAGAAGCAACAAAAACTCCTTGAGAAGTGGTGTAGAGATTTAAAAAAAAAGGCAAGAGGCCTAGGAGAAATTTTTCGCTCCGGCCACAGTCAAACTTCAGCCAAAGAAAATTGTCAAGTCAGCTGTTGTTTGGGTCGAGACTGAAAGTGTGGTAAGCCTAGAAGAAAAAGTTCAAGTTTTTGAGCCAAAAATTGACTCAGAAAATGATTCATCAAATGAGTGTTCCAATGACGAACAAGATCAATAGACGGCTTCGGACCATAAAACCACATCAATTGATATGGTAATTGGAGATATGGTTTTAGACGCTGAAACTAGCCAATCGATATGATTATTGGTGATAAAGCCGATATGGAGAAATCTAGTTCGGCTAAGTTGTTCGAGTTAAAAGTCGAAATTGGCGAAATTATTATGCCTAGGGGGCATAATAATTGTTCAACACATGATAAAAAACATTTCGTCAAGCCAACCATATTTGGAGATGATCTTTTATTCGGCTTTGGAAAAATGCAAAATGAAATTTTTGATGTAAAAAGATCTCGGCTTGGAATAAAGCATCGTTGGCCTCCTCCTGATTATGATTCAGCCGTTTTCATTTTCTTTTTCTAAAAAAATAAAAAAAACAACAACAGATGAATAAAATATTTTCTTAACCATTCGGCTTTCAAGCTGATACTTAAGAAAATAGGGGGCTGCAAACTGTATACTCGGCAGTTCACATTTTAGTCTTGCCGAGACTACATATAATATATATATATATATATATATAGTTTTGGTGTTGGATAGAAATCATGCAGCATTTGCTGAGTTTGATGGTGTCGGCTCATGTGGTGGTGTCGACGAAAACAAATTATTTTCTTAATCATTAGGCCGTGCAGGCTGATGTAAAGAAAATGGGCAGACAAGTTTATTATTACTAAGAAAACACGTAATATAGCCGCATGTATTTCCTTGTGTGCTTTTTGTCGCGAATACGTGATGCTTAAGCTGAGAGTGAGAAGAATTCAGTTGGTTCAGAGAGGAAAATGTGGGCCTCATTTGTTAGGCCACAACAGAAACAACAAATCTGGGTCAATGTCAGCCGAGTCTGGGTTTTATTGTCCTGAATCAAATGGCTCGGGCGATTTTCACATCTCTTGTGAATCATGTGTTTATTTGATTGATTATTGGTGTCTTTGGTAGACTACTTTCGATCGAAACCCACAACTTGAATGACTGTTAAGATTGGGTATCCTTGGCTGTAAAAAAGAATATTTACAGCATGCTCTACATCTACCCATATTCGATCGATCTTCCTTCCCTTCACTCGGCCATGGGAGTTCAGAATTTTCCACGAGAAAAAGCCTGACTTTGATGGGGGGATATACATGATCGACAACATCATTTGATGTTGGTCTCGTGCTTCCTCTTTGGCCTCAAGTGCACGGAAAACTTCCTTGAGAGTCATTGTTTGGGCCCAAAATATTTGTGTGGGCTGAGCTAGGAGTTATTCTCGGCCCGGTAGTATGTTTCTAGAATCATCATGAATTTTAGTTATTATGGGCCGCTTGGTTAAGTTCGGCCGAGTCCTAGTATGAGGCGGATTGATGAAGTAAGTCGAATCCTAGTATAACAAGAAGTCTCAATGGGATGAGGATGCTAAGATTTGAGAAGTGAATGTGGCCGAATAAAGTGGTTGGTTCAAAGCCCTAATGGAGGCAAGATTGGCCGAGACCTGGTTGGATTAGGATGAAGAATCCAAATCTAAGTGTAGTTCTGGTTCGGTCATGTCGATATTGGTTGCTATAAATAAGAAGGGGGTGCATCATTCTAAGCCCCTCCAATTCAACACACAAATTGCCCTGCGTAAACCCTTGCTCTACGCGAAACCTCTCAAACATTTTGAGATTTTTATCTTCTTTTTTCGCCAACACATCTTCAGTTTGGATAAACAGCATTGTGAAGGCAGCCGGTGACATCTTCAGTTTGGATAAACAGAACTGTTGTCGTAGAATCAGCCGACCCAGAGCACCTTCAGTTTGGATAAATATCACTGCGTCGAGGCCGATTAGTTACCTATCCAAGTCTCGACGAAGAACGGTTTTTGAGTTCTTGTTGGCAGAGGTCATCTCATTAGTTCTTGTTTGGTGCCAGTTTGGCATGCTTATACTCTCACAAATATAATCACCGCAACTGAACCCGGTGCCGACAATCCATGAACTTCGCAAGACTCTGCCTTATCTTCAAGCTCTAGGACCCAAAGGTCGAGACGTGTTCCTTCCTCGGTCACAGTTGCAAGATCAAGAAGTCAGTAGCTCGCTCAACGCAACATCAACAAATTTTACTCCCCGGTCGAACTCAGCCGTCGAGTTGGCATGCCCCGTATATAACCAAAGCACGTAGTTAGCTTATTAATTACTCGGCCTGCTCGCCACGTAGGCTTGGTAGTTTTTAGGGTCAACATTTTGCCATGCCCAGTGGGACCCAGTGCTAAAACTACAAGGTTCATGACCATTGAGACACGATCGATTAAAAAGAAAACAGTCGTGAGAAAGTCCACGACCAACCTTCCAATATAAAACCCAGGACAAGAAGACTCGTCACAGGCACAAAATCTTCCTATTGCCATAACGCCTGAGGCCACAATTGCAACACACCGAGAAAATGAAGTTGGCCTCGGCGGCTAGCCCCTTAATGTAGAAACCCCTAACAGAACCAAAGGTGTTTTAATAGAAGATTGAGATAAGGATGGTTTTGAAGGTTCTAATCCACCGACTAGATCTTTTCTTCGGAGAAGACTCGAAAAGCAATCTCAGATTTTTAGTAGAAAATTAAGAAGCATACTTGAAGTAATACGCAGTAATGGTGAGGCACATGACAAAATGCTCGAACTGTTGGTTAGTAAAGTTTACGACGGCGGACCCACCGATCGTTCCTGGCAACTTCCACCTAAGGGTAATCCGGTATCAATGCTACATGTCGAGGCAAGATCTACTCAGCTCAAAATGAACGATTTGGAAAAAAAGAGGAGGATCAAGTAGCAGATCAGATGGATCCGACCGGAGAGAAGAAATAGCATCCGTCGATGTGATCGAGGTCCAAAGAATGATCGATTCGGCTTTAAAACAGGGGCCGAAGTTCCCGAATTTCATCCATCCATACCAAGCTTATGTAGAGAAGTTCAAATATCCTAAAGGTTTTAAAATCCCAGATTTCAGCCTTTTTGCTGGCGAATCGTCCCTGTCATCGTTAGAGCATGTGGCTCGGTTCACTGTACAATGCGGAAATGTTAATAGTGACTTCCATAACTGCGACTATTCCACTTTTCGCTAACAGGTTCAACATTTGCTTGGTACATCAATCTCCAACCCAATTCCATCCAAAGTTGTGGGGAATTGGTTGAAAAGTTCCATGAACAATTCTACCGGCCGGGGATGGAAATGTCTGTTTCATCATTGGCTAGGATGGCTTAAGCATCTGACGAGTCGCCAATGGAATACTTAACGAGGTTCAAGTCGACCAGAAATTGGTGTCGAGTACCTCTCCCTGAAGTTGAATTCGTCAAAATCGCTCTGAACGGCTTGAATGTCGAATATAAAAAGAAATTCTTGGGGGCAAACTTCTGAGATATGTACGAACTGGCCCAGCACGTCGAGCAATATGATTATTTGCTCTGAGAAGAAAAGATCTCGAAGTCCCCATCCTGGGGAATGATTTACAAGAATCCCATGGTTAGCTACACCTCGGCCAAAGGTGAGGATTCCCAGTACGCCAGTGTGGATGCGGCCGAGATAGTGATAGATAAACCGTACGTATGCAAGGCATTAGCTTAAATTAATTCCAAGGATGCCAAAACCTGCTCGGCTTCTGAAGAGACAATTAAAACATCAAAAGTTTACACTTTTGATATCACCAAGGCCGATGCAATTTTTGACCAGTTGTTGTTGGCAAAGATCATCAAACTTTGGCCAGGACATAACATTCCCAAGGCCGAAGAGCTAAAAGGGAAACCGTATTGCAAGTACCATAACTCGAATAAGCATACCACAAACAACTGAGTCATGTTCCGTGATGCTATTCAAAGCTGGATTGATAAAGGCAAGCTAAAATTTCTTGAAAAACAGATGATTGTCGACGTTATCCCTTCCCTTTAGCGATAGTTGACATGGTAGATGCTCATTTGACCAAGAGCAAAGGGAAGGGAAAGGCCGAGTTCATTCCAATACAACATGTCCCAAAGCAGAACTCTCACCCGTGACTCAAGATTGATCTATTTTCAAACAAACCACCTATAGAGTTTTCGGGACCGGCTATAGTCGAATCTATGTCAGGCTCCAGTACAGAAGAAACTGATGGACATATAGTTTTGTGCAGTTGTTGTAAAGCACGCGTCATCCTAACCGAACCAAAAGAGAAACCACCTCAGGCTCCAACACCATAGTACCCAACCATGGCCGCGACAACACCTCCAAAGGCACTCAGCGCAGGCCGACGCTAAAAGTTGTTTGATAGGCTCGGCCCTCAAATACGAATGGATGGCCTAACCTCAGCCAGACGACGTCTTGATTTTGACATGCTGTTTTATAATGAGGATTATTACTCGCATAACTCCAGCAGCTCGAGTTCATCGGCAAATCGAAAAACCTTCAAGCCACCTGAGCCATGTGACCAACGTTGGTATAGTTACAATTCTCCTACAGGCATGTATGCTGCATTATCCAAATCTCAAAAATGTCGACGCTAGCGAATAGACTGCATGGCTCAACAACAGGTAACACAGGCGACTTCGACTACCCCCGACAATCATGGATGAATTACTTCAGGGGAAAAAGGTAATTGATCGTGACTTTGAAACCACCATTGAAGAGTTTGAGAAGTGCATCAAACTCCTCATTCGGCCCGGGGAGATAAAAGCTCGTTTTGAGCATTTCAGAAAAGAAGCTGAAAGCAAGCTTCCCCCATTACCCCTGCGAGAGCCGTTAATAAGAGTCCGACAGAATCCACATCCTCCATTCCTCGGAGAATCCTTGGAGTAAATACTAGAATTTCACAAGAAACATTCTACTAATGACTTGTACGGCTAACCCAAGGCATGTTAAGAAGCCCTCTACCTGGCATTAACTTGCCTTGATGCTGAACAGATTATCCAGAAAACCACTGATCCAACAATGAAGGCTAGGTTCCAGCACATACATGAAGCTCGTGTCCTCGACTTCGTGGTCGACCTGTACACATACATAGACACAGCCGAGCTCCCTTTTTCTTTTGAAGACCTTCAGTATTTACGACATCATTTTGAAGTCTTCTCAGACGTATCTCTTTTCGGCCTTATGGCTGATGAGAATGATCGTGTGGCCCGTTTGGATGCCTACCTAGACACAAGGGATGCCCGAATCACCTATGAAGAACAAGCTCGTAAAGCACTGCAAGGACAAAATCAAACCCCAGCAACGAACAAGCTCGAGGACAACAGCCAAAATGAAACAGGTTTAGTTGACATACCACAAGAGTAGGTACCTGAGGAGGCCAGAGATGATCAGGTCGAGGATGCTCCAAAGCATGATACCGCACTCTATAACCCGGAGGATGACGACCAAGACCCGATGGGTCTTTCAGTCCTTGAAAATATGGAAATCAGCATGGTCAATGTCCTACCTGCTGAATTTCAACCAACCATACACCAACCAAATTCCTTGGATAGGGATGTGGTTACCGAGGAAGCAACACAAGTCGATTTCATCGCCACCTAAAAAGATGAGCAAGCGAGTAAAGCTGACAAATTTAAACCAGCTCTGGCCGTACTATTTCCCTGCTCTTCTTTGGTTAATCTTCAACATTTGAAGCCGTTGTATGTCACGGATCACATTGAAGGTTATCTAATCTCTAAAATCTTCGTCGATTGTGGGGCAACGGTCAATATCATGCCCGTATCCGTCATGAAGGCACTACGATGATCTAACAACGAACTCATTCCATGAGCAGCTTTGTCGGTGACAAGTCTCAGACCAAAGGAGTGCTTCCTTTGAAGGTAAGCGTTGCAGGTCGCAATCACATGACCGCATTCTTTATCGTCGACTTTGAGACCGAGTATAATGCATTGCTTGGTTGGGATTGGATCCATCAAACAAATTGCATTCCTTCTTCATTATATCAGGTTCTCATCTTTTGGGATGGCAAATCAGTTGTGGTTCATCCGGCCGACAATCAGGTGTTTGAAGCCAGTATGATTTAGGCATGGTATTACAATGATCACGTAAGCTATATTACCCTACAGGTTCTGAACGAGGAAGGACGGCTAACCAAATTTGGGTACAGAAAGTAATCGAGGTAGGCACTTAGACTGTCCATCAGGATTCGGCGAGACTTGGGTTGGCCGATCTGATCGTAGACACTGATGTCTGAAGACAGCCAGGACAGACGCCGGGTCGCGGTTTCATCTACCATGGAACGACTGTTGGCCCATTGGTATGCTATTTCCAAGCAACCAAATTCAGGCGTAAACTTAGTCGAATTTTTGGTCGAATGAGACAACGGCCCAATACTTTTGCTAGACAAAGGTCAGGCTGCACCAGCCGAGCTCGAGGATAGTCAACCTCAAGTCAAGGATCGTTTAGAGGAAATAAATGTTGAAACGGCCGAAGACCCACGACCTTTGTTCATTAATGCTTTGCTACCCCAATATGTAAAAACCAAGCCTTGTAATTTGCTCAGAGAATTTAAGGATTGTTTTGCTTGGAGCTACCAAGAGATGCCTGGTTTAGATCGAACGCTAGTTGAACATGAATTACGCATCAAAACTGGGTGTAAACCATTCCGTCAACCACCTCGATGATTCTGAACCGAAGTACAACTTGGCATAAAAGATGAACTCGTTCGACTTTTAAAAGCTAGGTTTATTCGGATAGCTCGATACGTTGATTGGTTGGCAAACATCGTCCCAGTTTTAAAGAAAAATGGGGCTTTGCGTATCTGTATTGATTTTTGAAATTTGAACCTGGCAACTCCTAAAGATGAGTAGCCATTGCTAATTTCAGATTTGTTAATTGACGCAGCAGCAAACCACGAGATTTTATCCTTTATGGATGGACATGCTGGTTATAACCAGACTTTCACCACCAAGGCGGCACTCGACATATACGAATGGGTCGTTATGCCATTCGGCCTTAAGAATGCCGGTGCCACATACCAATGAGCCATGAATACTATTTTTCCATGATTTGATTGGTACGACCGTTGAAGTCTACCTTGACGATGTGGTAATCAAATCACAACGTCGGCAGACACATTTGGATGATCTCCGTCAAGCTTTCCTGCGTATGAGCCGGTAATTTTTTAGGATTCCTTGTACGTCATCATGGTATTGAGGTAGATGAAAATAAGGCCCGAGCAATCATCAACGCTCCACCCCCAATGACTAAGAAACAAATACAGTCGTTTCTCGACAAGATTAACTTTCTTCATCAATTCATTGCCAATTCGGCGGGAAAAATGAAAGCCTTCTCAACGCTATTGAAACTTAAGGATTCTAACATCTTTGAATGGCCCGTAGAAAACCAAGAGGCGTTTACACAGATCAAGGTCTCCCTCACGACTCCACCCATCCTGGTCCTACCACAACGTGGCAGACCTCTCAAGTTGTACATCTCAGCGGCCGAAGAATCCATCGGATGCCTTCTTGCACAAGATAATGATGCTGGGCGAGAACAAACCATTTTTTATCTTAGCCGAAATCTCAACCCACCAGAGATTAATTATTCCACCATCGAGAAGTTTTGCCTAGCCTTATTTTTCGCTGTATCAAAACTCAGGCATTACATGCTCCCATCGGTCATTTAGGTCATCGCCCAGACCAATGTCATTCATTACATGCTCACTCGGTCGATAGTAAAAGGCCAAGTCAGAAAGTGGACAATGGCGTTGTCTGAATTTAGTTTGCAATATGTGCCCCATAAAGCTGTCAAATGCCAAACATTGGCCGATTTCTTAGCCCAACATCCTTCACCATTCAGTTTTGGGGGCAATGACGTTGAAATTGGCATGGTCGAAACACGTGATATTTACTGGATTATGTACTTTGATGGTTCTAGTACTTCAATCTCGGCTGGCGTTAGGATCGTTATTCAATCCCGAAATCACAGCCGCTGGTATTTTTCTCTCAAGCTCGATTTTGATTGTACGAATAATCAGGCCGAATATAAAGCCTTTATCATCAGCCTTGGTGTCCTACATGATTTGCGGGCAACTCGGGTCCTTATTCTCGGTGATTCCAAACTTGTGATTAACCAACTTAATGGGACTTTTCGTTGCATGAGTTGTACTTTGGCGCCCTATCACATGGTTGCCAGCTATTTGGTCGAGTATTTCGACGACGTTACTTTCAAACACATTTCATGACTTCGAAGCACTGACGTGGATGAATTAGCTCAAATAGCCTCCAGAGCACAACTCCTGGGGGGCAAACTAGGCCGAGAAATACCTGTGTCACGACGAGCACCCCCGGCCTTGGTTAATCAGCAAGTTCTCCAATGTGATTGCGTGATTCATACATAAGTCATGTCCTTACCTTTGTTGTTGGAGCGAAATGACCCTATAGAGGTTTGCGCAGTCGAGGCAATGCCAGATGACTGGAGAAAATCAATTATACGGTATCTTGACAATCCCAATGGCAAACACGACCGTAAGACAAGGGTTCACGCCACAAACTATGTAACGTACGAAAATGAATTGTACCGAAGAGGTGAGGACGGTCTATTACTATTATGCCTCGGCCCTCAGGAGACTGCTCAAGCAATCACAGAGGTCCATGAAGGAATTTGCGGGGCTCATCAGTCCTGACAAAAGATGCGATGGTTGCTTCATCGACACGGTTATTTCTGGCTGAGTATATTGAAGGATTGTATTGAGTTCGCACGAGGATGTGTACAATGTCAAATTTATGGTCCTATACAGAGTATCCCGGCCGAATCACTCCATTCGGTCACCAAACCATGGTCGTGCAGAGGATAGGCCATGGATGTTATCGGCAAAGTTGCACCATCTTCCGGGTCAGCAAAGCATGCATGGATACTCGTCGCGACAGACTACTTCACCAAATGGGTCGAAGCCAAGTCATATGACGAGTTAACGTCTAAGGAAGTCTGTAATTTTGTAGAAGAAAACATCGAGACTAGATTTGGCGTACTGGAAACAATCATAACAGATAATGAAACGATCTTTATATTAGACAGGTTTAAGGGGTATACGGCAAATCTAAAAATTCAACTTGAGCAGTCTACGCTGTATTACCCGCAGGCGAATGGATAGGCCGAAGAAAGTAATAAGGTTTTGATCGGTATTCTCGAAAAAATGGTAAAAGAGAGGCCCGGTATGTTGCATTTAAAGTTAAACGAAGCGTTATGGGCTTATTGAACTTCATTTTGATCAGCCACCGGAACGACTCCATACGCTTCAACCTATGGACACGACGCAATGTTACAGGTCGAGCTAAGTATAAACTCGTTGTGAGTGATTGAACGAAGTAGTTTGTTCAGTGCCGAGTACAGTCAGGCCATGAAACAAGAGTTTCAGTTTGACGCTTATAATTTATTGGTGGCACAGAAGAAGATTGCCGAGCGAGCCTATAATCAACGAGTCAGACAAAAAACATTCAGAAATGGAGATTTTGTTTGGAAAACTGTGCTACCCGTGGGGATTAAAGACCCCAGGTTTAGCAAATGGTCGCCGAATTGGGAAGGACCGTTCGTCATTCACAAAAGTTCTCGGCAATGGGGCATACCACCTCAAGGATCGAACTGGTTTAATTCACAAATTACCGATCAACGGGGAACTTTTAAAGAAATACTATCTAGTCACTTGGGAGACACGAGAATAAAACATCATTTCATTAATTTTGCAAAAGGGCGTACAAGTGAAGTTACAAAAGATTCCTAAGGCCAAAATCCTAAGGGGTCGAGAGAAGGAAGGCTTCAAGAATGGCCTTCAGTTCGAACCGCCTTACTTCACCCATTGTGACTTCGGCTTGCCTCGTCCTTTTATTAAGCTGAAGTTGTTGGATCTGCTTTATGCCAGCCGTAAAGTCCGTCAGTCGAGCCTTATTCACTTCAAAATCCTTTTCGAGTTCTGAAGCAACAGCCGACCTTTGCCGTTTAAGTTTGGCAATTTGACTTTGAAATTCGGTAATTTGATGATCAAGGCCAGCCAACCGTGTTTTCTTTACTTTTATGGCCTCAACCTCCGGCTGACTGGCTTCACGAGCAATTTTTGTAGGCTTTAGGTCATCTTCGGCCCAGAGAGCCCGTTCAAAAATAGTAAAGTACTGCCGAGTCTTCTCCAGAAGATTGGATAGGTGGACGACATTTTTAGTGCTTAGCAAACCACTAGCTGCAAGATCGCTCAGGCACTCTCCTATAGAGTTGAGGCCTTTACTTTGAAGGACTTGTGAGGCAGAAAGGGATAGGAGTTCCTGTAACTTGGTGAAGGCATTGGTTTCGGCTGCTGTCGCCGAAGGATTGGCCGACGTGGTAGATGACCCGACTACTCCAGAAGTATTCGAGAGGAGAGCGTCGAGCTCAACTTCCCATGAAGGCTGCACATGAAAAGATTTTAGGCAAAAGGAAAATCGTAAAGAATATAACAAAGAGAATTTGTTTTAGACCTACCGAGATGAGACTTCGGCCATGTCTTCTGGTTCATTGCTCGAACGTAGAGAGCTTAATGGCCGAGCCAAGTGTTTAAGACTGCTTCTCAATTCATGCGGCCGATGAAGGTTATCTACGTTCAACGGCTACTAAGGTGGCCATGAAATATAGATAACACCCTTCAGCGCATAGAATTTTCGATGAAATGAATAACCGGGCACCTGACATTTAATATTTTCTCAGTTCAGACTTGTTATAGTAAAATTAATGAAAGAAATGGATCGAACCTTACAAAGGCCGAAGTAACTTCTTGAGGAGGAATGCCAAGGTCTTAATCCTGCCGATGGATTGGTGTCTCCGCCATCGCTTCAGGCTCGACAAATGGCCTTTTTCCACGATCGGCTGCAAAAGGATCAACCTGGTTAGTCGCCTCAACCACAGCTGGAGAGTTAGTGGTAAAGGGTTTAGTTGGTCGAAGGTGACTCGTTAGCGGGATGTATTCACTGTCGTCATCCTGAAATAAGGGATGTTTAGTATTCAGAATCTAGTCGAAGGAAAAAGTTACCGGCAACATAATCATACCTCTTTCTCCAGAACGACCACTGTTTTTGTTTTTAGATTCGTGGGGAGATTTTTCTTGGCCAAGGTGGCCATTTCCTTCAAGACAGGAGTAAAGGTCGGCCTTGGAGTTGCAGGTTCCTTGATTACCAGATCGATAGTTGGGAGAGTCTGGTTGTATGTTCGTCGAGGCTTCAACGGCAGGAACGCGATGGGACTCAACAGCTGCTCTTGTGGCTTGGCTGGAGATGACATGAATCCCCCTCCCCTTTTTTGGCCAACTTCTTGATGTATTTTTAACAACGGGGAGCATCGCCAGCCACCTCGGCCTCTGGGCGAGATTGGTTGCCTGGCAAGGTAGGCAAAGCGGTCATGGTTTTATTTAGCGAAAGGGCAAGTTTTTTCTTTGCCACGGCCGGAACTGCCATGTTCGTATGACTGCCAAATCATAAGGGTGTTTGAACAAGTGGCCAAAGTGAAATGATAGACGTAGACAAATACCTTGAGATGTTTCTTTCGATTTTGGGGTGGGAGTCTTCTTCGGGTGGTCATCAAAAATTTTCTTGATAATGTTTTCAACCGGTGTGCCAAAAAAGTCTTGAGTATATACGGCCCACCAGTCAACAAAGGTGGTAGTATTGAGAGTCTTAGGGACGTTCGGCCTCCCTGCATTCTCTTTCTGAAAAACCAGATAGGTGTCCTCGGCTTAGGAAAGAACAGGATGTGAGTAGAGGCAATGGGCAGCCTTGGAGGTAGCCAAGTTACCGTGCGGTGAAGTAGGGTTGGTAGACTTCCCAACTTGGGCACTTAGCATCGCAGCTGAGAGGAAGGTCACAAGTTAACACAAATGATCCCCAGTTCTTTCGGAGGTCAGCGTCTTCGGCTTCATTCCATGTCGAGGATGGAAGCTTGATGGAAGGGGGGTATTCTTGGCAACGGTAGATTAAAAACTCGTCATAAAAAAAGGTCTTCTAGGCCTAAAAAGTATTTAAAAACTTCTTCGGCCGAGTGAAGAGGAGCGGGTCTAGAGCCTAATTGAAAACCTAACACTTCAGAGGGTCAGAAGTTGGGGACTTCTAGCCTGAGGGTGGCAAAATAGACTTGCAGCCAGAGTTGAAGAACCCAGAGTGGGCCAGTCTGGTGTGGGTCAATCTTGTTGACAGTCGTCTTGGCTAGGCAATGCGTGAGGTTGGCAAGGATAGCCGAGCTAAGAGCCAGGATATAACCACTTGCTAAGGCTTCAACGACCAGCATGTTCTCGACCAAACATTTATTCGCCTTGGTACAACAAATAAATTTGTTGTACCGATAGAAAAGGAAGGCTTCGTGTTCTCCCTTCCTGAGGGTTTCTTCCCTTTAGCCAGTGAAATGTTGAATGAGGGTGTTGTAGTAAAAAAAGTTCTTGTGCAACTTATGAATTTCTTCTTTCGAGGGCTCTTGATTTTTCTTCCTCAGCGACTCAACAACGCGTTCGTCAAAAAGTATCTTGAGGTCAAGGTTCGATGGGCACCCAAGAAGGGAGATGTCAATCGGGAAACCTGAAGGGGAAGTCCCGAGGATGGCTGAGACGTCGAGAATAGTGGGGCCAATAGGGCCGAGCGGGAGGACCATAGTATTGGTGGTCGAGCACCAAAAGCCTATAGCTGCCATGAGAAGTTCTATGTCCATAGCGATCTCGATGGTCGAGAGCTTGATGGCATTATAAATGCTGAGAATCTTCCATTCCTTACTGAAGAACTTCTCCATCCTTTCGATCCATGCTACCCAGGTCGCGGTAGTTGAAGGCCAGGGCCCTTGGGGTTTGGTCAATTCCCACTTCGACCAGTCATATCCTTGAAGCAAAGGTTCCAGGCAGTGATCTTTGAGGAGGTTGGTAATGGACGCTGAGACATTATCTTTAAATAGTGGTCCAAGGATCTGGTGAGAAGCACTCGAGTCACCTTCGAATCGCAGGGTTTTGATGGCGCTCCGGTCGAAGAAGTCCCGGCATTTGGCGCATTCATTGGAAAGTTTGGAGATGAAGTTTTTGAGAGCCATTGTTGAGAACTCGAAGGAATTTCTGGACTCAAAAGTTTTTCTGGTTAGAAAATGAGCTTTGAAGGTTGATCTGGGAGTAAAAGGTTTGAGAGTTCTGAAAGCGTAAACGGAAAAATAAAGGACTTTGGGTATTTATAGGGGTTTTGGAAGAAGGTCAATCGTTTGATTTAAAAAAAAAAATATAAGACCAGTCGGACAGTTTTACAATCATCATGGAGATTCGGGAAATCCATATGAAGGGACCAAAGAACTCGTGGATTGAGGCGACGTGGTGACGTGTGGCAGCGATTTTTATGATGAATGGACGATTCGATGACCTAGCAGTTCGTGATTCAAGGTAGCACGGGTATGTGTAATAGCAAGATTAATGATGAAAAGATGTTTGGCGTCTGCACGTTTCAAATGTCATCATTAAAGGACAAGCGAGTAAAAGATTGCCATGTGGCAGGATGTTAAAAGAACCAGGAACGTGTGATCATGTCTCATAAATGCGCGTGTTTGGGTTATTTGAGGCGTTTCAGTTTTGAAGAAGTATAAGAGTTGATTTTGCTTCTTCAAGGTCGAGGCTCGGTTTAGAAGTGAAAGTCAAGGACCTCAGAAGTGACGGGGCAATGTTTGGGCCCAAAATATTGGTGTGGGCCGAGCTAGGAGTTATTCTTGTCCTGGCAATATGTTTCTAGAATCGTCGCAAATTTTAGTTATTATGGGCCACTTGGTTAAGTTTGCCTGAGTCCTAGTATGAGGCGGATTGATGGGGTAAATCAATTCCTAGTATAACAAGAAGTCTCAATGGCATGAGGATACTGAGATTTCAGAAATGAATGTGGCCGGATAAAGTGGTTGGTTCAAAGCCATAATGGAGCCAGGATTGGCTGAGACCTGGTTGGATTAGGATGAAGAATCCTAATCTGAGTGTAGTTCTGGTTCGGTCATGTCGAGATTGGCTGCTATATATAAGAAGGGGTTGCATCATTCTAAGCTCCTACGATTCAACACATAAACTGCCCTGCATAAACCCTCGTTCTACGTAAAACCTCTCAACCATCTTGAGATTTTTATTTTCCTTTTCGCCAACACATCTTCAGTTTGGATAAACAGCACTGCATTAAGGTCGACTGGTTACCTATCCAAGTCTCGGCCAAGAAGGATTTTCGAGTTCTTGTTGGCAGAGGTCATCTCATTAGCCTTCTCGGCGAAGTGAGGTGTTACAGATTATTGAGCTCGACACATTGAAAGATGAGTTGTTTATGATTGGATATTCACAAGTAAGTTTTAGAGTTCGACATTCTGACGACCAAACGACATTCACTATCAAGACATATATCTCTTTTGAGTACTTGTGTCCATATAATTTGGTGCCAGTTCGGCGTGCTTATACTCCCACGAATATAATCACCGCGACAAGACCCAGTGCCGACAATCCGTGAACTTTGCAAGACTAGTAGCTTTGTCTTCGAGATTTAGGACCCAAAGGCTGAGACGTGTTCCTTCCTCAACTGCAGTCACAAGATCAAAAAGTCAGCAGCGCGCTCAACGCAAAATCAACAAATTTTACTCCCCAACCGAGCTCAGCCATAGAGTTGGCACGCCCCACACATAACCGAAAGACGTAGTTAGCTTATTAATTACTCGGCCTATGCGCCATGTAGGCTTGGTAGTTTTTAAGGTCAATAGTCATACTCGAGAGTTATGCTTGAAAACTTCAGCGGTATTTGGTGGGATCCTGATACTCAGTGCAGCAGAAAAGAAGAAGTCTCTCATGTTGGTCGGTGAAAGATAGCAGCAAAGAACAGAGATATGCTCAGTGATTTCAGGAATTAATTTGGCGATTCTGCAGTCTTACAAAGTATTCGACCGACACCATGTTCAATTTGAGATTGGTTAGGACTAAGTTTTTGGGTTCCTGGCAAAAATGGTTTTGCTACGAGGCAGTGATGGCATCAGTTGTTGAGATCGGTTCGCAAAAATAGTAGTTGTTCGAGGCTTCTTGACAGTGTTGGTTGATAGCCATGAAAATGGGAATTGCAGAATTTTTTGACCGAGCTCGGTCAAATCCCAAAGTCATGTTCATCTCTCAGGTTCATAAGTACTGCTATGGAACTTTTGCATAAGCCAAACCGTATGACATTCGGAGAGGTTTGTGCTGAAGGAAGAGAAATGTAGAAGTATGCTGACTTGTTTGGCCAATCACAAGTGAAAAATATATATATCAAGTCAGAAAAGAATGAAAATGTGATAGAGATATGCATGGCCGACAACATCATTTCAAGTTTGACAGAATAGGCAAAGATTTTTTATGGCCTTGGTTTTAACAAAGTCATTTGTTGGCATTTGTGTGAAATTATTAGTTCAAGTGTGAACTTGTGTTTCTGCTGCATGGACTCATTCACTGGGGTTCTGATTCCCCAAAACCATTTTCGGTGATACGGAGAGTTCTTCGACTGTGCTGATTAAATGAAGACGATAATGGAATCGTTTTAGCTTCGTGTTTCTCAGCTCCACTTTCTTTTTCTTTTGAATGTAGTGAATAGCCGAATAACATGTCAAACGATTGAGAGCCAAGCACAAATGACTAATTTCCTTAACCATTCGGCTTACGAGCCGAAGTTCAAGGAAACTGGGGGGCAATGTATGGACCCCAAATTTACACTATCGGCCCGTGCAATCAAGGCCGTTGAGTAAGCATAGCTCCACACCGTCGGATAAAAAAATGAAGATAATTTTATTATTATCAAAGGATAATATTACAATTTTTTTATCATAATAATAATTTTTTAATAATGAATTATCTTGTACAAGATAAACGTGATGCAAATAATATCTCCAAACTACAATTCAGAATTAATTGGGGATATTCGGCATATTGGTGTTGGCAGATTCACGCAGCAATACAGTTACTACTGGATTAATTTTCGTGCAATTAATCCATGCATGGGATAAAGGTGAAATTATGAGATGGTTATGTGATTACGATGACATCTGAACAAAAGAGTAGGCTTCAGCCTATTGACACATTGGGAAGAGTCAATTAGCACAAGGATAGTGACGTGGTGATCTTTTGACCATGGATCACATGATGATGGGATAAAGGCATCATTGTTTGGTCAGATGTGGTCATATAAAAAGAGATAATGATGGAGATTTTAAATTGGCTGGACAATTGCAAGATAACACCATGCATTTAGTTGGTTCTAATCCACGCCAAACCGCGTTACAGATCAAATGCAATATTGATCGAGTCAAGTCATCACGTCCCTATAAATATAAAGGCAGTGGCAACAGGAATACTCTCTTCAATTCAACACACAAACAATAATCTTTGCCCTTGATATTAAACTAGATTAGTTCAACATGTGAAATGTCCGTAAAGTATCATCATATGATTGGTTTTAGGGCACATTTCCAACAATCGCCCACACTAGAGCCAATCAGCTTGGTCATCAGTGATGATACCTCTTATGTAGTCGTTTCAAAAATGGCTGAGTAGTAGGCCTAGACAATGGATATCTATATGTTATCCATAGAAGCAACCTTGAGAATAACGACGTCACCATTATACATGATTCTCAATCATGTGGTTTAGTCTCTCATTTGAGTTCGGATCTTGATGAGACCTTGATTCCCTGGCTTGAGCTATCGCCCCATTAGTGTCGTAGTGTCGGTACACTAGAGACACTTTCTGGTTGGAACCGAATAGAAAGTTCATAAATGAACTTTCCCATCCAAACAACATTGTTGTACGCTTCTATATGGCAATATATTTTGCATTCATAATGGAACACACTAAAGTCATTACTTAAATGTTTCCATCCAAATATCTCTTTAGTCATAATAAAGAGATATCTGTTTATCTCTTCATTATTTATTATGAAGAAACATCCAATGATGGATTAGATTCATAATCTAACACATTTACGCTTCCTTTACGTTACTCTAATTCTTCCTCATTCTTTGAGGAATCTATCCTTTAGTATTTCTTAAATACTTAAGGACTCACTTGACAGTTGCCATGGTTCTGATCCTGGGCTTGCACTGATATCGTCTTGTACCGATCTTGGTACAACTCATATCAATGTTTTCATACAATATGAAATACATAAATCACCTTTCTGCGTATGCATAAAGGATTCTATTTACGCATTATTTCTTTGGGAGTCAAAGGGTACGTTCCCTTTGAGAAGAGCTACCTTCTAGTCTTACTAGAGTTGTTCTTCTGATTGAAGTTTATCATCATATGAGAAACTTCCTAGCATCTTTTGTCTATTATTAGGGATTGATACAATCCAATTATATCTTGAAATCTATCATTATAGATTTCCATCCCATGTATATAGACTATATCTCCCATGTATATTCTATCATTATAGAATGTTTAAAGTCATAACTTTAACGAAGAAGTATTCTTTTCATTTCCAAAATTAATATATCATATATGTGTATATACATATATTCAATTTTTAGAAACATGAATAACTCCCACTAATCTTTTGTAAACCTAGTAAACAAAAGATTCATTTACATCTTTATGAGAAATCAAACGATTTGATCTTTTTCTTCTCATAAGACGCTTATAGCTCCCACTAGCTTGTTAAGATCCATGATGGTTGGATCTCTTCAACTTACATGTCTTGTGATTCATAGTTTTAGACATATATTGTTAAGACTATCTTAATAATGGTTTCGGAAACCCACATAATGTCAAAACATTGAATCACCATTTAGTTGTAGCTAGTAATCTTCGAATTAATTGAAACTAAGACTACGTCAAAGATGGTTCCTTCAAAGTCAACCATTCTCTTTGATTGTAGTCACCTTAAGCTACCAATTAGCTATGAAGGTTTCATTATTTCGGGTCAAATGGTACTTTACCATTTCCTTGAGTATATAACGTATATACACTCAATGTAGTCATAAGGATTTTCATTCTTATTTCTTTCGAATTAAGAGGTGGAACTCTATGACATAGTCATAAAGTTCAAACCATTCAACTGAGACAGTTTATAAATCCTTCTCGATTACCTTGGAGCTTGTGGTATAGGAACTAGGTTGTTATATTTGTTGATTATCATCTTGTCTCTCAAAGAACCCATTCTTTGAGTTCTATCTCTCGTTCATTGCTCTATCTTAGGCAAATCATATTGTAGGATTACAATGAACTACCCAACAAAACAACATTTGTTAGTTGGTTTATAGAAGTGATATTCAAATGTTAATTTAAGGATACCCACAAGATAATTCTTAAACAAATATTGCTTATTAGCACACAACCCCAAATCTTAACATGATTAAGATTTGTCTTTCTTTCCAACTACATCCTATGGAGTCATGAAAATCTTGGAAGATCTTTTAATTGACAATCATATTGTCTTAGAAGTATATATCCTATTTATGGGTAATTGATAATATCCAACGAACTAAATCTTTATTCAAGTTCGTTCTTAATGGAGAAATCCATTATCATATGATGCTTCTTTCCTTGATATCTTTCAAGGAAACTGTTCTAAAGTGTTACATTTCCTTGGATCAAATCTAAGGAGGAAAATACTTTAGACGTCTTACTCATCAACTTACATTTCTTGAATTCTTTGAAACATTTTGCACAGTATTCGGACTTGTGTTTATTCAAAATAAACTATAGTCCAACCGAGAGTGATCTTCGGTGAATGTTTAAACAACATGAGTAGCATTATGTTTGTGGACTAGTGCCACTAACATCTAAGTGAATTAACCTCAACAACTTTGTGATTCTTTCTTCTTTCCAAAAGAATAAAGATTCGAACATTTCGCCTCTATACAATTTTAATAAGAAGGTATTGGATCCGGATCTAACGATCCAAAGCATCCATCTTTGACCAACTCGTAATTTATGTTTTAGAAGTGTTTTTTTGTTTGAATTTCCTACTTTTTTTTTGTTCACAACTCAGTTGGGATTAGTCACTACCTTGTAACCTTTTGGGTTTTAAGCATCGTTATATTCTAAACAGTTAACACTACCATATCATCTCTACTATAGAGACAATCAATTAGATTACAATAATCCAATTATTAATTAATAAAGAACAATGTTTTGTCAAACAAAACATTCATCCATCTCTACTATAGTGACGGAATTAAGTTCCTTAAAATTGGAATGTAAAGACAATCTTTGGTTCTTCCAATTTCTTTGGTAGTTCATATGAGGAAGTAAGTACTATCTGCTTTCGCAGAGATCTATATTTTATTCACGTTCCGAATGTGAAGCACCTTTTCTTCTCTCATATATCTTCTACTTCTTATTAGTCACATTTTTACAACGATTGTATAACATAGTTACTAATACGGAATCAAGCATTAAAGTAGAAGAACCAACTGTTTTGAACCATTCAAGAACAATTTACAACACCTTCGAAAGGTGTGTTCTTGACACTTGCAAGACATTTCTTGCAAATACCCCTTCCAATGTCCATCCTTTCATAAAGAAAGTTTGTTCCCTTGGAGTTAATTTTATCTTCTTCATTTGACTTCTCCTTTGACTACAATAGTCATGGTCCCTAAACTCCCACTATCTCTCTTGAAACTTATTTCAATTGTGTTATACACATCAAACATTTTGGAGAGCATGTGTTTATTGTTCACTACATAGTTTACAATAAACTTAGTGAACCATTAGGATAGGGACATAAAGGTGAAGTCCTTGTCTAGTTTCCGTCTCGTTAAGTGGTTTATCACTTCAACACTCAATGATTCAAAATCATCATAAGTCCATGTTGATGGACTATTTTTGTCAAACAATCATTATGTTCTAAACATAATTACAAACTTTCAAGAGTTGTTCAAGGCAACTCTCATTTCTTCATACAACAATTTGTAAGTGAAGAATCATGGCACATAAAGTGTCCATGCCCTTGTGCTTACTTCTAAAGTTCCTTGTTCATGTAACAAAGAAACAAGCACTAATGTTTGCGTTAACTAAGGGTTGTTCAAAGCAACTCTTATTTCTTCATACAACAATTTGTAATTGAAGAATTATGACATTAAAAGTGTTGTCCTCTTTATGATAGACTTTTTCTAACATATTCTTCTAATGATACATTATCAATAGGAAGAGTGTGAGGATGAGACTACTTAGGTACATTTACAAGCCATTAAAGACAATCTATGGTTTTGTAGTACCAAGTCCGGAAACTAAAGCTTTCGGCTTTTATTTGTCAAGTGTTGGATAGCGTTTGCAAATATATTGGTAAACAAATACATAATGAACATAAATTGATTGATTTTAAGCCATTTGATCCGGGTCTTTAAATCAAATAGCACCACCCACTATTTTTGGCAAATTCCATATCCCTCATTGGAATTCGAGAGTTTTGGAGGAAACTCTTAGTAGGGTATGGGACACTCACTACTACCAAGCCCACCTCACAATGATATGATGTTGGCTAGCATTAATAATAATGAGAAAGTACGCTTACTCATTTGCATCTCTTGCAAGTACCCATCTATTTGGCCTCTAGAAAACAATGCCTCACGATGATACGATGTTGGCACCATTTCTCTTAGTTAAGTTCTTTCCCACCATGCCTGGTTTAGATAGGGGTTCAAGTATGACCTCACGATGATACGATGTTGGCCACACTCGTTGCCTACCTTAACCTCATCAAATGTTTTAAATAAACTCTTCCTGAGTATAAGCATGCACTTTGCACTCCCCCATGATAGGGTGAAGGTGGTGTACAAGTCATAAACGATTGGAGTCTACCATGTGGAAGGCCACGAAAGAGTATTCAAAGCACTCTCACGCTTATCAACTTAATAATGGTTTGGTTGAGGGTTTTAGGTCTCATCACATATAAATATTCATTTTAATCTTTATTAAAACAATTTTGGTCCTATTACAACTATTGGTCCATTTGATTGATTTTAGTTGTATATAATACTCCCACTATGCTTATAAAACGGTTTTTAAAGCAAGAGTATATGATACTACTAACATAAGCTTTGCATTCATTTAATGGACTATATAGTTGCCTTAGGGCCTTAGGATGACTATGAACCTTTGATTAGATTCAACACGAGCCTAGTGTTGAATCTCGGTCTAGGGATGGTGATTGATTTTAGTTACGCGTTTAATCATATTAAGGCGTGTTGTTCCTATTGGGCGTTGGACCCAACTACTCCAATTTCATGCATATCAAATAAAACAAGAAAATGAGTACTTTAAAGTAAAGAAGAGCTTATGCTCTTTACAACATTTGAATAATACAAATTACTTTAAAGTAAAGAAGAGCTTATGCTCTTTTACAACATTTGATCCAATCAAATTACAACCAAAATCTAATCTACACATTCCCATTGTTCAAACAAATTTGAGACGGCCTTTCACATAGCTCAATTATCGTAGGCTTAGGTTCATAATCACCCTTTAATTAATTAACACTTTAACTAATTAAATTGAATGCAACATTTTCATTTGGTTTTTGTATCCATATAATTGATTTTAAATGGAGCTAAATGAAATAAAAATCCAATTCTCATTTAAAGAGACAAAACAATTTTGTTCTCAACTTAATTTGGGCCAAAATGCAATAACCTCAACCTTTGGGCTATGTTGCAAAACTTAAACTTTTGAGCTCATTTTGTAAAAACACAAAAGTCCACTACTTCATGTAATTACAACTAGAACTCAAAAATTTTAATAAATTCAAAAACTTCATTAAAGGAACAAAACAATTTGTCCTTTAATGATTTTGGGCCCTTACGTAAAAACGTAAACTTTTGGGCCAAAGTGCAAATACACAAAAGTATCAAAACTTTATGTAATTGCATAAAAGACCCAAAAGTACTCCCACTTGAGGGAGTGGCCAGTTTTGGAGAGAAGGGAGTCATGTGTGTGTGTTGATTTGTAAGTTTTAGACATAAAGCATGCAAGTGGTGCATGACATAAATGTCATGCAAGTGGTGTGTGTGAAAGGGAATTAATCCTTACACAACCACCAATATTTCTTACACCTTTCTAAATAAATATCTAACACATTTAAACATTTGAAAAATCATAAAACATAAACTTTATGAAATAAATCAAAACTTTGAATCAAAACACCAAACTTTTTGTTCTTGTCAAAAATGTCAAGAACAATGAAGAACACTCATGAAAAACTCAAAAAATTTCCATGAACATTTTTCACCCAAAAACATCCCAAAACCACTCAAACTTTAGGGAAATAACATATAACCAAACTAGGGTACATAGGGGTTCCAAAAGTCACTTTAAAACACTTTTAACAAGTCAAACAAGAACCCAAAAATCCACCCTTTGGATTTGGCCGAATTTTCCCAAAAACATGGCACCAAATTTTAGCTCCAATATTCATGCTCATATGAACTACATCTACAACATTTGAGATGGCAAATTTTCTAACAAAATTTACATTCAAAGAAGCAAGAATAAAGCTTGTAACATATTACAACTTTTAAATCATACACTATGAAGAACAAAACCCAAAAGGATTCACCAACTACTAGACCTAGGCTCTGATACCACTTGAAGGAAATTTTGTGAAAAACATGTTCATTTAAGCAACATCTAATAGCATGCAATTAACAATTAAAGGCGGAATCATGCTTGCATGCACTTAAAACAAAACATTTAACCATGAAATTCAAAGCCTAGTAGATTGGTGAACCTTGACTCAACTTTAAAACAACATTTGTTAGTTGAGAAATTATACCTTTGTAGATTCCTCTTTGCATAAGCAAAGGCTAATCACCCAAAGATAGGGCCTTCATTCCTTGCATCTTAGATCTATGGATTTGGATGGATGAAATGGTTCTCCAAGTTCCCAAAATTGAGAACCTCTAAGTCTCTACACCAAGGTTAGATTGGAGAAGAAATCAGTGACCTTGGAGGAGTAGGATTGCTAGCTACACCCTCCAAGGAGGCCGGCCACTTTAGAGAGAAATGAGAGCTTTGTGTTCTCATCCTTTCCCCAAAAGAAACCCTAAATGAATTTTGGCTATAAAGTCATATTTATACCTTAATTCATTGGAGTGGCAAACTTGTAAATAAGTCCAAAACCCATTCCATCTCTAAATGGCCGGCCTTAGGGTATTATTGGGCTAATTGGGCCTTTGTGAATCATTAGTCATTAAGTTGTCATACAACTTAAGTCAATGGGCTTGACGTTCGAAGCCCATTGGGCCTTTATGTCCAAAACTATCCCGAGGTCTTTAATGAACTTATTCGTTTGATTAATTAACATATTAATTAATCCTTGCCATAAATAATTAAACCATTTAATTATTCTTACTCATCTCCATTGTTTCTTCAATCTCCACCTTACACGGTGTACGATCCATTAGGTTCCTTTTAGTGAGGCGGTGGGCGATTAAAACCATTTCAAATCGATTGTGAATTGAAACTTACTTTCAATTCTCCCTTTAGTGATTATACACGTTTAGGGCTTCCACAAACCATGAGTGACACCTAGCAGCATATCATGGTTACCCAAGCTAATCAGAAGAGGTGGAGAACCTATTCAGTTTAGGATTACAAATGCAATACGATCTTTCTCTAATACAATACTCTTGACCACATTGTTTGGTTTGATAGTTTATTCATGTCTACTATCCAATGTGATTCGTGTGCTTATATGATTACCTTGAATGTGATTTGGAATGACTTCCTAAATCTCATTCATACTCTGACCAGAGATTCTTAATCATATCATAGAGTATTCTCCCTCAAAAGGTTTGAAGGTTAGAGATCCCTTGTTGCGCATTTAATTGCCTCCATGGCTAAGTGGCTTAACCCCAACGATGCCGTGGACACCCGCAGATGGGGTGACTTTGACATAATCAAAGATCAAGTACCTAACCACAAGACAACTATGATGCCTCAGGTCAAAGGACTACTTTGCATTATCCCAACCATGAGTTCTCATGTGACATGAGTATGAGAACTCCTCGTTGATCGTGTTCAGTGGACTCATTCGCTATTGAGCACCTACATGCTTGTCTTGGTGTCAAACACACCAATGACTCGAGACTTGTCACTCTCCCTGAGAGAAGACATAGCACGTACTGATCTTAACGGACTGTCAATGCCCAATTGGCAATCCTATGATCAGGAACGTTTAGGATATGTATACGAAAAAGAATGGTCTCAAGAATCTAACTTGTTTAAATTACATTCTCTTAATTACCTATTCCTTGGACTTATCGTTTAAGCATATAACATTTATATGAGACGGCTTAAAACAATAATCTTTGCCCTTGATATTAAACTAGATTAGTTTAACATGTGAAATGTCCGTAAAGTATCATCATATGATTGGTTTTAGGGCACATTTCCTACACTACATTCAACACATTGAAAGTCAAATCTGATATTGAACTTCGCAAAACTAGCATCCATGTCTTCAGGCTCTAGAACCTGAAGGCCGAGAGGTGTTCCTTCCTTGGCCGCAATCATGAGATCAAGAAGTCAGCAGCGCGCTCAACACAACATCAACACATTTTACTCCCCGGTTGAGGTCAGCCGACGAGTTGACACACCCCACACACAACCGAATGACGTAGTTAGCTTATTAATTACTAGGTCTGCGTGCCATGTAGGCTTGGTAGTTTTTAGGATCAACAAGTATGCAGTAATTCAACAGATTCATGGACCAAATTCAAGCATGCCCAATATATACACATTCACATATTATGCATGCAGTATGCACGAATTGATGAACATGTTTCAATCAACTAATTTCACCAACCTCTAAACAACATGCACAATAGAAATTAAGATCAAACAACTTAACTATACAAAACACTAATTCGCACCCAAAACCCAAACTTCCCAATTTTACAAGACCTAGGTTCAAAGAATTAAATTTCATTTGAAAGCGTACCTCTTTTTGGATTTTGGCTTTGAAACCTTTTGGAAAGGATGTGCAAATGCTGGGGTGGTAATAACTTTCTCAAACATTTCAAAAGGATGTGCAAATGCATACCACAACACCTCCTAAATATATAGAGTGGATGGAAAAGGTTGCGTCGTTCGGAAACTAGGGTGGAAAAGGGTTGTGTTGGCAGGAAATGGGGCAGAAAAGGTTGCATCGGTCAGAAATGTGGTGGAAAAGGGTTGCGTCATTTGGGGTTAGGGCTCTTGGAGCTAAGGGTTGGGTGCCATAGATTTTCGAACAAGGAGGAAGAAATGCTGACTTTGTTTGACAAATTAACCCATTTAAATACAAGGGCAATTAGGTCATTTCAAGGTGTAGGAAAATCCTATTTCTGTCCAATTGTTGTGCATCACGTGCGCATGACATTGGCGTGTGCATATTTTAAATGTCATATTTATGTCCCAAGATTAAGAAATTGTCATATTTTGAGGTATTTCAAATTTTAACCCACTTCAAATTTGAGGCCCTATACGATTGTATATTTCGCTCCCCCAAGCTGGCTTTGCATTATGAAAAAAAACAAATGATGTCGCTGTTGATTATTGGATTATTACTTAAGCGTTAATTAACATTTTTTTTTTCCTATTAGTGACACATCATTTATTTTACAAATTTGGTTTAAAATAATATTATTGGGCTGAGCTTAGGTTTGTGTTCGGTCCAATGCTCTTACGAAAATATTATGGGTCGTCCAAGGCTGTCATAAGTTGCCAATCAGGTCGGGCGAGTCCTGTTGTAGGAAGGATTGATTTGGATAAGGGCGAAGAAGTTGAGTCTTGGTAGAACAAGGGGGTTTCAGAATTGAAGGCGTTGGGAATTCGGGAGTGAATCTGATTCATTATAGACCTTGGTTCATAAACCTATTAGAACTAGGATTGCCAGAATCCTAATCAGATTAGATTTGGGAGTTTTGGTGTGGGTATATCTCTAGTTCGGCCAGGAGTAGGTTCACTGCTGTATATCTCTGGATTGGCCGAACCCTGCGCAAACGCTCGCTCTACGCGAAACCTCTCAACAACCTTGAGATTTTTATTTTCTTTTTTTGCCAACACATATTCAGTTTGGATAAACAGCACTGTGAAGGCCACCAGTAAACATCTTCAGTTTGGATAAACAACACTGTTGCCATAGAATCAGCCGACCACGGAGCACCTTCAGTTTGGATAAACAGCATTGCGTCGTGGCCGACTGGTTATCTATCCAAGTCTTGGTCGAGAAGGGTTTTCGAATCCTTATCGACAGAGGTCATCTCACTAGCCTTCTTGGCAAAGTGAGGTGTTACAGATTAGATATTCAGCGCATTGAACGCCGAGTTGTTTTATGATTAGATATTCACAAGTAAGTTTTAGAGTTTGGCATTATGATGGCCGAACCATATTCACCATTAAGACATACATCTATTTTGAGTACTTGTGCCCGTATAGTTTGGTGCCAGTTCAGCATGCTTATACTCTAACGAATATAATCACCGTGACCGAAGCCGGCGTCGACGATCAGTGAAATTCGCAAGACTAGCAGCTTTGTCTTCAGGCTCTAAAACTCGAAGGCAGAGATGTGATCCTTTCTCGGCCGCAATTGCGAGAGTCAGAAGTCAGCAGCACGTCCAACGCAACATCAACTCATTTTACTCCCCGGCCGAGCTCGGTCGACCAGTTGGCACGCCCCGCACACAAACAAATGACGTAGTTAGCTTAATAATTACTCGGCCTGCGCGTCACGTAGGCTTGGTAGTTTTTAGGGTCAACATTTTGGCACGCCCAGTGAGACACAGTGCTAAAACTACGAAGTTCATACTAATTGAGACACAGTCAATAAAGAAGAAAATAGTCATGGGAAAATCAATGACCGACCTGCAGATCCAGAGTCCAGACAAAATTTGCTGCAGGCAGAAAATTCTCTTGCTATCGTGACACCTGATAGGAGCATATTTATGGGACTTAGTTAGCTTGTTTTCTTGCATTTTCATAGCTAGTTTCTACTTATTATAGTGTTTTAAGCTATTTTCGTGTGTTTGTAGGTCCAAATGACAAAGTTGGCAAGAAAGTGCATTTTGGAGCATTTTAGAGCAGTTTTGGGCTGTAATGGATAGCTTACATATGGAGCACAAGGAATGGACGAATTTGAAGTTCAAGAGAGGCTAGGAATGTGCTAAAGAGTTGAAGAAATTAATTCAAGACATTAAAGATAAGGAATCAACTCAAAAGAAGGAGATATTATCTAAACTGCCTTATCTTATCCAAAACCTTATCCAACCTTATCTCTTCCAAACTAACCTTATCTTATCTTGTCCTATCCTAATCCTATCCTACCTTAATTCCAGCTGCAAAGGGGACTCCTTATCACATTAGAATACCTAATATATGATTTTGGAAGCCCTGAAACAATGCAAATAACCTGATCCTTTTTCCCCCTAGAAATCTGACGAATTTAATCCCTTTCTAGAACTTTGTGCTGAATTTCCTTGTCCTATTCCTCTAGGATTGTGTAATCCTTCTCGTCCACTACTTTGCGCAAAACCCTAGCCTATAAATACATATTTTCTGCCACAATTCAAACCACCACCCTCTACCATCAGATCACCACACCATCCACCACAAATTCATCCCATTGTGCTGCAGCTGTGCAAGGAAGAAGAAGAATGAGCCACCTGGAGCCGTGCTTGCCATTCAAGACGTTGGATTGTTGGAGCATTCTTAGGTGTTTTCTATCTTTTATTTTAAATGTCTAATTTAAGTTATCTTTGTTTAATTGCGAACATGAGGAACTAATTTCTTTTTAGTTAGAGGTGAATTCGAAGCCATGATTATATGTTTTATATGAACTGATTACATCCAGTTATTGTTTCTTGAGTCTTGAATGTGATTTGCTTATCTGAGTTATTAAAACTTGTTTATGTATGTTGATTGAGGATGCATACTTAATTTGCTTGCATAAACTTGATGCTAGAGTATAAGGGAGTTTCACCTAATCGTTATGAACTTATATTCACAAGTAGTGGAAGTCACTAGTCATGATTGTTTTAAGTAAATCCTTGGCAGGAGTATCATGCTTTTCATAGTTACGAATGCCTCGTCAATGCTTATGGTTTTCAAAGAACTTAATGACCTTTGATATGTTTTCTATCATGCTTTTCATAGTTAGGGGACTTGAGAAGGATAATTTGGTTGTGATGCGTATCTCGTCCAATTCAATGAAATAAGGAAAATCTGATGGTTAATTTGTGCTATCACGGTTAACTTGGGGTGTTGTCATTCATGGTTTAAAGGAATAATAACTTGAAATTGGTTTGTTTGCATATTTCATGTGTGGAGAAGGACCCTCTAACTAGCCTTTTACCCTTTTTAATTCACCAAATTCGTTTTCTTAAAGTGTTTTATGCAAAGTTTCTGTTTGAAGTTTTAAATGCGTCAAAAACAATCCCCCTTTCATTAAGTCTTGTTAGTTGAGTCATAATCTGTTTTCTTTTAGTCTTTTGAGTCAAATTAAGTCTTATTTTCGTCAAAATCACTTGTTAGGTCTAGAATTGAGTCTTTTTTAGTGTTTGTTGCTGTTTTGAGTCATTTGAGTTAGTTTTGAGTCTATAGAGTCTAATTTAGTGTTTTTAAGTCTTATTTGTGTTGATTAGAAGTCCTAGTTAATCCCCGGTCTAGAGCGATCCCTACTTATATCTTTACTACAATTGTCAACAATAGGGTTTAATTTGTGTGTCAAGTTAATTTTCACATCAACACCTGAGGCTACAAGTGCAACGTGCCGGGAAAAGGAAGTTTGTCTCAGCGGCCAGCTTTGCAATTCAGAAATCCCTAACAAAACCACATGCATTTTCATTGAAGGGATAGTGGATGATTGTGATGAAGATGGTGGTGAAGGCTCTAATCCACTGACCAGGTCATTTCTTCGGAGATGACTTAACGAGCAGTCTCGGCAGGTTGAACACACAGTCAGCCGAGAAGTAGCCAGTTTACTTGAGGTGATACGTAGTAATTGTGATACACACACCAAATTGCTCGAACTATTGGTTAGTAAAGCCTACAAAGGTGGACCTGCTGATCATTCCTGACAATTTCCATCTAGGAATAACCCTTTACCAACAGTACAGGCTGAGCCAGGATATGCTCGGCCAAAAATGATTGACTTGTAGAAAATAGGGGGATCAAGCAGTAAATCGGATGGATCTAACTAGAGCACTGAAACAACATCTGTCGATATGATCGGGGTCCGAAAAATGATCGATTCGGCCTTAAAAAAGGGGTCGAAGTTCCCAAAATTCATCCATCCATACCCAGCTTATGTAGAAAAGTTCGAATATCCTAAGGTCTTTAAAATTCCATACGTCACCCTTTTTGGTGGAGAATCGTCCCTGTCTTCGTTAGAACATGTAACTCGTTTCACTACGTAATGCGGAGATGATAATAATGACTTCCATAAGCTGTGACTATTTAACTTCTCGTTGATGGGTTTAGCATTAGCATGGTACATAACCTCCCACCCAACTCCATCCAGAGTTAGGAGGAACTAGTCAAAAAGTTCCATGATCAATTCTATCGCCCGGGAATGGAAATGTCAGTTTCTTCATTGGCCAGGATGGCTCAAGCATCTGACGAGTCACCAATGGATTATGTATCAAGGTTTAAATTGGCCAGAAACTGGTGTCGAGTACCTCTCCTTGAAGTCGAATTTGTCAGGCTCGCCTTGAATGGGCTAAACATGGAATACAAAAAGAAATTCCTAGGGGAAAACTTTCGAGATATGTATGAGTTGGCTCAACACGTCGAACAATATGATTTTCTGCTCCGAAAATAAAAGATCTCGAAATCCTCATCCCGAGGAACAATTTACAAAAACCCCACAGTCAGTTATGCGTCAGCTGAAGCGGAATAATATGCCAATATAGATGCGGCAAGATAGTAATCAACAAACCATACATATGCAAGGCGTTAGCTCACACCAATCCCAAAGATACCAAAACTCACTCGGCCCCTGAAGAGTCTACCCTCAAAAGTTTATACTTTCGACATTACTAAGGTTGACGCCATTTTCAATCAATTGCTACATGCCAAAGTTATCAAACTTCGGTCGAGGCATGATATCCCTAAGGCCGAAGAACTGAAGGGAAAACTTTATTGCAAGTACCATAACTCGAACAAACACAAGACAAAGAACTGCGCGGTATTTCGAGACGTTATCCAAATCTGGATTGACAACGGTAAACTCAAGTTTCCAGAAAAGAAAATGGGTGTCGACACTAATCCATTTCCTACAGTAGCATGGTAAATGCTCGTCTACCTAGGGATAAAGGAAAAGGAAAGGCTGAGTTCGTTCCAATGCGACACGTCCCAAAACAGAACTGTTGGCCATAATTAAAAATTGATTTGTTCTCAAACGAGCCACCTCAAGATTTAATTGGACCGGTCGTTGTCGAATCAATGTCAAGCTCCGGCGCCAAGGAAGCTAACGAGCCGACAATCTTGTGTAGTCGTTGCAAAACAGACGTCGAGACAAAAGAAGAGCCACGATAGATGGCAGTACCGCAAACACCCACAGCCATGATGACATCCAAAAAAATGCTTGGAACAGGCCAACGTCATAAGGTCTTCAATAGGCTTGGTCCTCAAACGGAAGATACCAAGCCATATTCAGCTAGATGACACCTTGATTTCGATACGCCGTTCTATAACGAAGATTATTATGCTCGCAGCTTTGGTAGTTCAAGTTCACTTGTGAACCAACGCACCTTCAGGCCCCCTGAGCCACATGACCAATGTTGGTATACCTATCATTCCCTTAATGGTGTATACACCACGCTGTCTAAGTCGCAGAAATGTAAGCGTCAAAGAATGGATTGCATGGCCCACCGACAAGCAGCCCAGGAAATTTCGGCTCTTAAGTGGCAGCCGAAGGAAAAAGCCAGCAATGACGATGAACGACAATCGTTGACTATTATGATATAGTTGCTTTAAATAAAACAGGTGATCACTCGTGATTTTGAAACCATAATTAAGGAATCCGATTTTGAAATGTTGTCCTTCATGGACGGCCATGCTGGGTACAACCAGATTTTTATCACCGAAGCCGATGTTCACAAAACTACTTTTCGTTACCCAGGGCCACTCAGAACCTACGAATGGGTAGTCATGCCATTCGGCCTAAAAAATGCTGGTGCCACATACCGACGTGCTATGAATGCCATCTTTCATGACCTAATTGGCACGGTCATAGAAGTGTATATCAACGATGTGGTAGTTCAATCAAAGTGTTGCCAAATGCATCTAGATGATCTTCGGCAAGCTTTCCTTCGTATGCGTCGACACAATCTCTGAATGAACCCGGCCAAATGCGCCTTCAGCTTATCGGTCAACAATTTCTTGGGTTTTTTGGTACACCATTGTGGCATCGAGGTGGACAAAAATAAATCTCATGCGATCATTGACGCTCCACCTCCAGTGACCAAGAAGCAACTCCAGTCTTTACTCGGCAAGACAAATTTTCTCCGCCGTTTCATAGCTAATTTGGAGGGGAAAATGAAGGCATTCTCTACACTTTTGAAAGTCAAGGATTCGAACAATTTCAAGTGGCGGGAAGACCATCAAGTGGCTTTTACACAAATCATGGTTTCCCTTACAACTCCACCCGTCCTCGCACCACCCAGCGTGGTAAACCTCTAAAGTTGTACATTTCGACGGCCGAGGAGTCCATCGGTTGCCTCCTTGCACAAGACAACAATGTCGAGCATGAGCAGGCCATTTTTTTATCTCAGTCGAAATCTTAACTCACCTAATATCAATTATTCAGTTGTAGAAAAGCTCTGCTTGACTTTGTTCTTTGCCGCGTCTAAACTTCTACATTACATGCTTCATTCCGTCACTCAGGTCATCGCCCAAACTGATGGTATTCGGTATATGCTCACACGACCAGTGGTCAAAGGCCGAATTGGAAAATGGACAATGGTACTGTCCGAATTCAATTTGCAATACGTGCCGTAGAAAGCTGTCAACGGGCAAGCACTAGCCGATTTCTTGGCTCAACATCCTTCTCCATAAGGTTTTGGAGGCACTGACGTCGAAATAGGCATGGTGAAAACACGTGATAATTATTGGACGATGTATTTTGATGGCTCCAGTACTTCAGCCTCAGCAGGCGTTGGGATCGTCATTCAATCCTCAGATAGACACCGCTGGTATTTCTCTCTCAAGCTCAATTTTGATTTTATAAATAATCAGGCCGAATACGAAGACATTATTATCGACCTCAACGTCCTTCACGATTTGAGGGCAGCCCGCATACTCGTCCTTGGTGATTCGGAACTTGTGATTAACCAACTCAATGGAACTTTCTGTTGCATGAGTTGTACTCTGGCGCCCTATCACATGGTTGCCAACTGTTTGGCCGAGTCGTTCACTGGTATCACATTCAAACACATCTCCCGTTGTCGAAACACCGACGCAGACAAACTGGCTCAAATAGCCTTTGGAGCACAACTCTTGGGGGCATGGTAGGCCGAGCAATACCTGTCATACGACAATCGTACTTGGCCTTGGTTAATCAACAAGTTCTCCAGCACGACCACATGATCCGTACAAGAGTGATGTCCTTACCTTAGTTGTTAGAATGAGGATATCCTGTAGACGTGTGCGTTGTCGAGACATTACCAGATGACTGGAGAAGGACAATCATGCGATATCTTGATAACCCCAGTGACAAACACAACCACAGGACTGTTGGAAATATGCCCTGAAAGTCAATCTTTGGAAGAAACCTTTCAGGATAAAAGAATCGATGTATGGATAACTCTTATACATCAAATGGCAAAGATACTAATTGGGACTATCTCAATAAACGATATATGTCCTAATTAATGAATCCATGGACAATGGATCGATTGAAGAAGTAATCTAATGATGTTAGACTACAGAGACCTTCTTCACATAACCATTATGTCCAAAAAGGTTCCTGGTCATTGGATTGTCGGAGGGATACTGACAATGCTTAGACCGGTACATACTGTATCCGCTTCAAATGGAAGAATGGAAAGTCTCATCCCATTTGTGTAGTGACACTAAGACAAGTATGTAGGTGCTCATTAAGGGAATGAGTTCACTGAACACAATCGAACGAGAGTGCTTGCATGGAGGTCTACTCACATGTCAAGCAAGTAACTCTAAAGGTTGGAATGATGTAAGTAGTCCTTTGACCTGAGGCATCGTCGTTGTCTTGTGGTTAAGTACTTGATCTTTGATTATGTCAAAAGTCACTCTATCAGAATGTCAACGACATAGTTGGGGTTAAGCCACTTAGTCATGAAGGCAAGTGTATGCGCAACAAGGAATCTCTAATCTTCGATAAGAGAGGAAGAATACTCTAAGATATGATTTGGGAATCTGCGGCCGAAGTATCGAGCGTAATAAAGGAAAGCGTTCCTATATGACTCAATAGAATCATATAAGAAGGAATAATCACATTAGGGGTTTGACATAATAAATCCATACCCTAGTAATGTGATTGAGAGTATTGTTTTAGAGAAGGATCGAATTACATTGTAATTTCAACTGAATAGGTTCTCCGAACAAACTTCTACATTAGCTTGGGTAGCTATGATATATGGTTAGATGTCACTCATAGCTTGTGAGTTCTTCTAGATGATTAAATGTGTTCGTCAAAGAAGAAAGGTGAATTAAAAGGAAGTTTTAATTCACTAAGTGATTGGATTAAATATAATCAATTGGATTGGTGCCAATCACCTCACTGCCTTGCTAATTAGAACCTAAAATGATTGTACACCGATACACTCTTGTGGTGAGTAATTAATGGATGATGGAAATAATTAATTGGATTAATTAAGTGTTGTGATTAATTTAGAAAGTCTAAAGAAATCATAAAAGCGATAAAAGATCGTTTTTGGGCTTAAAGAAACGTTCGGGTTTAATTGGGCCCATTGGGCTTTTATTCAAGCATTGGATGACTTGAAATAAATAAAAGCCCAATGCCCAAACCAACACAAAGAGGCCGGCCCTTGCAAGTGGAGAGGGAGAGATATTTAGTCAAGTTGTTGACTAGGTTTCCTTTTGTCTATATAAGGAACTTTATAGAGATTTATTCCTTAGGGTTTTTGTGTGTTTAAAACAACAAAGAGGCAAACAATTTATTCCTTGGGGGTGATTTAGCTAACAATTTTTCACCCTTTTGGTTATTCCTCCATCCATCTCACTACACTAGTGGGTGTGGATCTTTAGAGGTTTTCTACTTTGGAAACTAAAGGAGAACCTAGGAGCACTCTTTCTAACAAAGTGGAGGAGGCAAGGAGGGAGGCTAGGCTCAAGGACTTTAAGGAGCAAAGGACTTGGAGGTGGTCCATCCTTGGTCTAAAATCAAGATCAAGAGGTATAGATCTATACCTTCTCTTTATTCTTATCTAAAATGTTTTAGATGCATTATATATAAACCTATGAACCTTGAAGGGGATTTGCATGACTATAGCTTTGATATTATTTGATAACATGCTTCCGTTGCTTATGTATATAAATTTTGAATTGTATATGCATGCTAGTCGTTTAGAAATCCCATGTGTTAAACTCATATTTTTCCCTTCAAGGACAAGGGTCCATGCCATAAATTATGTGTTGTATCAGAACGAGTTGTACCGGAAAGGTGAGGATGGTTCCGCAGGACAAAGGTCCATGCCACAAATTATGTGTTGTATCAAAACGAGTTGTACCGGAAATGTGAGGATGGTTTATTGTTATTATGCATCGGCCCTCGGGAGCCTAGCCAAGCAATTGCAGAAGTACATGAAGGAATTTGATGGACTCATCAATCTAGACGCAAGATGCATTGGCTGCTTCGACGACACGGCTATTTATGGCTGAGAACATTGAAAGATTGTATTGAGTATGCACAACGATGTGTAGAATGTCAAATTCATGGGCCTATACAAAGAGTCTCGGCCGAATTACTTCACTCGATCACCAAACCTTGGCCATTCAGGGGATGGGCCATAGACGTAATCGGCAAAATTATACCGTCTTCCGGATCAGCTAAGCATGTATAAATACTTGTTGCAACATACTACTTCACTAAATGGGTCAAAGCAAAGTCATACGTCGAGTTAAAGTCTAAAGAAGTTTGTAATTTTGTGGAAGAAAATATCGTAACCAAATTCAGCGTACCAGAAATAATCATAGCAGACAACGGTACAATCTTTACATCAGATAGATTCAAAGAGTACATGGCGAGTTTAAAAATCCGGCTCGAACAGTCCACGCCGTATTACCTATAGCAAATGGACAGGCCGAAGCAAGTAATAAAGTGTTGATCAGCATTCTTGAAAAATGATAAAAAAAAAGGGTCTGGTATATGGCATCTAAAGTTAAACGACGTTTTATGGGCATATCGGACTTCGCTCCAATCGGCAACAAGGATGACCCCGTATGCGTTAACTTATGGACACGATGTGATGTTACCAGTTGAGTTAAGTATAAATTCATTGCGAGTAATTGAACAAAGTAGTCTATTCAATGCTGAATATAATCAGTCCATGAGACTGTTGGAAGTATGCCCACAAAGCCACTCATTTGATGTAATAGCTTTTTGGAATACTTAATATGTTAAACTTTTATATGTTTAACGGAAGGGCAATACTTATTGTTAATCACTATTTATTGAATCATGTGTTTAATCAATAAGAGAATCCAAGGGATGTATTTGACATAAGAGATAAGTGATCTAATGAGTTAGATTAAGGAGACATTTCTCTTATGTTCATTCCTAAAACGTTCCTAGCCATAGGATTGCCAATTGGGCATTGACAATCCGCTAAGGTTAGTATGTGTTATGTTGACTCAAACGTGAGTATGAACTAGTCTCAAGTCATTTGGTGTTGGACACTAAGACAAACACATAGGTGCTCGAAAGAGTAATCGAGTACACTGAACTGCGATTAATGAAAGTTCAAACATACATGTCATGTACGAACTCTAAGGTTACAATATGCAAAGTAGTCCTTAGACCTGAGGCATCATAGATGTCTAATGGTTAGGTCCTTGATCTTTGATCATGACAAAGGCATTCCCTCGGATTGTCCACGGCATTGTTGGGGTCATGTGATCTAGTCATGTAGGCATATGAATGCACAACAAGGGATCTCTAACCTTCCATGGTGGAAGGAGTATACTCTAAAATATGATTCTAAAGTCTTTGGCCAAAGCAAATGAATATGACTAAGGAAGATGTTCCAAATCATATTCAAGGGAATCATATAAGAAAGTATCACATTGGATAGTAGACATGAAACAAACTATCACTTAAAACAATGTGGTTAAGAGTATTGTATTAGAGAAGGACCGTATTGCATTGTAATTGTAACTGGATAGGTTCTCCAACCAATTCTACTTAGCTTGGGTAACCATGACATACTGCTAGGTGTCACTCATGGTTTGTGGAAGCCCTATTGATTAGCAAACACTAATCATCAAAAAGGGAGAATTGAAATGTGGTTTCAATTCACAATCGATAGTTAAGAGTAACATCGCCCACTGCCTCGCTAATTGGAACCTAATGGATCGCACACCAAATAAGGATATATGTGAAGCAATTAAATGAAATGGATAAGCAATTAAATGGTTTAATTGAAGAATGGTCAAGATTAATTAATTAGTTAATTAATTATACGAAATGTTCGTATTGGGCTTTTAAGTTGGTTTTAGGGCTTCGGGGCCCAAAAGTGTTTTGGTCCACAAGGCCCATTATGTTTAAGTTGTATGACAACTAAAACAAAATGGGCAATAAGCCCAATAACCATATAGGCCAACCATTTAGTGTGAGGGTATGCAAGTTTGCTTAATTGCAAGTTTGCCACTCACCTAAGAAATGAAGTATAAATTCATCTTTATAGCTTTGTTTTCAATTAGGGTTTTCTAAGCTACTTGGGGATAGTTATCTAGCAAATTTACTTCCCTAAGTGATCCATTTTCATTCTCACAAATTACATCCTTGGTGAAGAGACATAGAGACATCAAACTTTTGGTGTTTTGGAGAACTAATCCTCAAATCCTCAAAGAAGCAAAGGAGCACTAAAAGGAGGGAAATCACAAGGAAGATCCAAGGAGCAAGGAGGTGACTTGAAGGCCCTCCACTTGGGTGAATCCCTTGTGTAATCAAGGATGAGCTTCAAGGGTAAAGAATCTCTAAATTCTTCATATTCTTTAATGTTGTTAAAGAGTCTTTTGATTCACCATATACTAGGCTTTGAAAGTCATGGGTTTAATGAATTGTTTTTTGGATGCATGCCTACTTTAAAGAGTTAATTGTTAGCATATGTATTCAAATGTTCATACATGTTCTTAGCTAGGACAAAAATTTTTCCTTCAAGTGGTATCAAGAGCCTAGGTCTAGTGTATGGTGGATCCTTTTGGGTTTTGTGATTTTCATGTTTTATGATTTAAATGTTGTAAATGTTACAAGCTTTGTTCTTGCTTTGAATATAAATTTTGCTAGAAAATTTAGCATCTCAAATGTTGTAGATGTATTTCATTTAAGCATGAATATTGGAACTAAAAATTTGGTGCCATGTATTTTGAGTTTTCATAAGTGTTCTTCAATGTTCTTGGAGTTCTTGCCAAGAACAAAAAGTTTTGAAGTTTTGATTCAAAAAGTTTTATGTTTTTACATAAAGTTTTGATTTAATTTTAGTGGGTGATGGTTAATGATTAAGTAATTTTAATGGGAGACAAACTTTGTTTTAAAGAATGACATAAATCATTTCTTACAAAATTTTATTTCATCTTTACCTCACCTAACATAACCCACTTACAAAACTTTGTATAAAATTTGAATTTTCATCAATAAAACACTATATGGCAGGCCACCCTTTTAAAATAGGGTATTTTTGGGTGTTTTGTGCACTTACATAAAGTTTTGATACTTTTGTGTATTTGCATTTTGGCCCAAAAGTTTACGTTTTTACGTTAAGGTCCAAAAAACTTTAAAGGACAAATTGTTTTGCTCCTTTAATGATGTTTTGACATTATTAAAAATGTTTGGGTTCTAAGTTGTGATTACATGAAGTTGTGGACTCTTGTGTTTTTACAAAGTGACCCCAAAAGTTTTTGTTTTTAGAAAATGGCCCAAAAGTTGTGGTCATTGTTTTTGGCCCAAATTAGATGAGAACAAAATGGTTTGTCTCTTTAAATGAGAATTGGATTTTCATTTTATTTAGTTCCATTTAAATCAATTCTATGGATCCGAAAACCAATTGTTTAAAGTTGTTTTCTTAATTAAATGTGTTTGATTAAGAGAAGGGTGATTATGAACCAAATGCCTCGATAATTGAGCTATGTGATTGGCCGCTTTACATTATGAATGTTTGGGCTTGGTAGTGTAGATATGAATGTAATTTGATTAGTTCAAGATTGTTGTAAATGGACATAAGTCCATCATTTATGTTGTAAAAGGGCATAAGCCCTTATTATTATTTCATGTATTCCTTTTGTTTAAATGTATGCAAAATGGAATAGTTGGGTCCAACGCCCAATTGGAAATAACGGTTTAATTGGATTAAACGCGTAACTAAAATCAACAACTACATACCTTAGACCCAAGGTCCAACACAAGGCTCGTGTTGGATCAAATCAAACGGTTCATAATCATCCTAAAACCTAATATGACTATATAGTCCATATGAGGATGCAAAGCATTCGTTAGTAGTTCCATATAGTCTCGCTTGTTTCAACGAAACAGTGGGAGTATTATATACTACTAATTCATATAAACTTGGACCAATGGTTGTGATAGGCCCAAGTTCTTTTAATGTGATTAAAATGTTTTGATGTAGCCCAACGCTATTCCCTCAAACAAATATTTAAGTTGATAAGCGAGAGATGTTTAGAATATCTCTTCGTAGGCCTTCCACCGTGGTGGGTTCCAAGCGTTTGTGACTCATGCACCGGCTTCACCCTATCATGGGGGAGTACAAAGCATGTGCTTATATCCAGGAGGAATCCATATACATATGATGAGGTGAGTGTAGGCAACGAGGATAGCCAACATCGTATCATCGTGAGGCTATTCTTGAACCCCTTCACGAACTAAGCATGGTGGGAATAACTTAAACTAAGTGCAATGGTGCCAACATCGTATCATCGTGAGGCAACATTCTCTAGAGGCCAAACGAGATGGGTAATTACAAAAGGTTGTAAATGAATAATGCGTTATTCTCTCATCATTATTTTGCTAATCAATATCGTATCATCGTGAGGTGGGCTTGGTAATGGTGAGTCTCCCATAACCCACTAAGAGTTCAATATAACTCTCGAATTCTATTGAGGGATGTGGAATTTGCCAAAAATAGTGGGTGATACTATTTGATTAAAAGACCCAATCAAAATAGTTTTAAACAACAATGCTAATTCGATTTCTGTTATGTTATGTAGTGAACGACATGCCTAAAATTATACCCACCATTATACTTGACAAAAAGGGCCTAAAGGGCCAACGTTTCCTTGCTTGGTATCGCCACATTGAGAATGTCTCAAAGGTGAAAGACATATTGTATGTGCTTAAGCAATCCCCTCCTCATGTACCTCCTACGAAACTGGCTTCAAAGGAGGAGTGTCAAAATTATGTTAGACACTATGAGGATGACTTACAAGCCAAATGCTTAATCCTCACTTCACTTAGTGAGGAACTTATGAAGCTACATGAGCACATGGACACTTCTTGTGCCATGGTTGAAAGTTTGCATAAGATGCATGACATTGAGACTAGTAATGTACGATTCTCAAATGTTTGTAGTCTAATGAATGCCAAAATGGCAAAGGGGACATCGGTCCATAAACATGGACAAAAGATGGAAAGGATCTTTCAAGATCTTCAAAGTTTAGGAACTTCCATCGATGGGAAAATGGCTCAAGACTTTTTCCTTGCATCTCTCTCGGATGATTTCACTAAGTTTATCGTAAACTATAAAGTGAATAGATTCGATCATTCTTTGAAAGAGATGATTGACATGTGCTGTAAATTTGAAAAAGGTTTCAAAAAGGACAGTGGGAGTGAGAATGCAATGATAAGGAAAAGGTTGCGTAAGAAGAAGGCAAAGAAATCCAAAGGAACATGCTTTCATTGTGGAAAGGATGAACGTTGGAAGAAGAAATACAGGGTGCGCATTGCGAGCCTTATGACAAGAACTTTTGAAGAGACTATTTCTGTCATAGAGAGTGCTTTTACAGTGAGCTCCAATTCCTGGATATTTGATTCAGGCGCTAGTCAACATATCTGTAATACGTTGCAGGGACTAACAGGGAGCAGATCACTGCGCAATGGGGAGATGGTTGTGCGAGTTGGGAACGGCACTAAAATCTCTGCAAAAGCAATAGGCACCTATATGCTTAACCTACCCTCTGGGGAAGTCCTGGAACTTAAAAATTGTTTATATTTTCCTTCATGTATAAAGAATTTGATTTCCATCTCTAAGCTTTTACGAGATGGGCACTCAGTGTTGTTTGACAAAATGAGTTGCACTTTATACTTGAACGGTCGTATTATCTCTCATGGTAATATGATAGATGGACTTTTTCACCTAGAGACGAATAGTGGGATGCACTGTATTGAAAGCGGGAATACCTCAAAACCCAAAAGGGCTAGAGAAGAAGTTAACCAAGAAAAGATGTGGCATCTTAAACTTGGACATGTGAACCTTGATAAGATTCGCAAGATGTCGAAAGACGGATATTTCCGCCCATTAGGTAATGACCGGATGGGTACTTGTGAATGTTGCTTGAAAGGGAAGATGACCAAATCTCCATTTACTGGAAAAGGAGAGCGTGCCACTGAAATTCTAGGGTTAATCCACACTGACGTATGTGGACCTATGTCTACTACGTCGAGAGAAGGCTTCTCATACTATATCACATTCACCGACGATCACTCTCGGTTTGGCTATGTATATCTTATGAAGTACAAGTCAGAATCCTTTGAAAGGTTCAAAGAATTCAAGAATGAAGTTGAGAAGCAAACTGGGAAACAGATAAAAATCCTAAGATCGGATCGAGGGGGTGAATATCTGAGTAATGAGTTCCTAGATTATCTCAAAGAGTGTGGAATAATATCACAGTGGACTCCACCGGGAACTCCACAACTTAATGGAGTTTCTGAAAGGAGAAATCGAACCTTGATGAACATGGTTCGTTCTATGATGAGTTCCGCTGATCTACCAGTAACATTCTGGGGATACGCTCTATATACAGCAGCTTACTTGCTTAATAGAGTACCTTCCAAGTCAGTTTCACAAACACCATATGAGATATGGCATGGTAAAAGCACAAGTCTTAATCATATTAAGATTTGGGGTTGTGAAGCATATGTCAAGAAGCTTGAGGCTACTAAGCTTGAAGCGAGATCAGTAAGATGCTATTTTGTGGGATATCCTAGAGAAACTATGGGATATGAGTTCTACCATCCTGACGACCAGAAAGTCTTTGTCGCCAGAACTGCTATGTTTCTAGAGGAACAATTTGTTCTCAAAGGAACTAGAAGCAAAGAGATGGAAATTAATGAGATTAATAATGAACCACAAACAAGCACTCGACATATTGACAACCCTGTTCCTGAACCCCTAGCTCCACGTAGATCTGAACGGGTTAGTAAGCCACCTATGAGGTTTGGCTTAAATAATGACTTTGATGAATTGTACCTTTTAGGTGACAATGAAACAAATGAGGACCCTAGGAACTACACTGAAGCAATGTCCGACATTGATTCAAAGAGATGGCAAGAGGCCATGAAATCCGATTCGGATTTTGCTTGCTATAGCTGCGTACCAAGATTATGAAATCTGGCAAATGGACGTGAAGACAGCCTTTCTGAACGGCTACCTACAGGAAGAGCTCTATATGACTCAACCCGAAGGTTTCGTGTCCGAGTCTGAAGAGACTAAGGTATGCAAGCTTCAAAGGTCCATTTATGGACTTAAGCAAGCCTCCAGGAGCTGGAACATTCGTTTCGATACTGAAATCAAAACGTTTGGTTTTACTCAAAACGAAGACGACAATTGTGTTTATCAAAAAGTCGTTGGGGATGCAGTAGTATTCCTAGTGTTATATGTAGATGACATATTACTATTCGGGAATGACACTGCAGTACTTTCTTCTGTAAAAGTGTGGTTGTCTAAAACCTTCCACATGAAAGATTTAGGAGATGCATCTTATGTACTTGGGATAAAACTCTATCGTGATAGATCCAGAAAATTAATTGGATTATCCCAATCGATGTACATTGATAAGGTGCTAAGTAGGTTCCAGATGGAACAATCTAAGAAAGGTTTTCTTCCTGTGAGACATGGAATTCACCTTTCTAAGTCCATGGGACCTAAGACTCCTGAAGAGATACGGCTAAATGAATGAAATTCCTTATGCTTCCGCCATAGGGAGTCTCATGTATGCCATGATATACACAAGGCCTGATATCGCGTATGCTGTGAGCATTACTAGTCGATATCAATCTAACCCAGGATCAGAACACTGGGCAGCTGTCAAGATGGTCCTTAAGTACTTAAGAAGAACTAAGGACATGTTCCTCGTTTATGGAGGAGCATCAGAGTTGCGAGTGGAAGCTTATACAGACGCAGATTTCCAATCTGACGTCGATGATAGAAGTTCCAACTCCGGATATGTATTCACTCTGAATGGTGGGGCTGTCAGTTGGAAAAGCAAGAAACAAAGTGTAATTGCTGATTCCACGACAGAGGCTGAATATGTCGCTACAGCTGAAGCCGGCAAAGAAGCGTTCTGGATGAAAAAGTTCATTACTGAACTTGGAGTGGTTCCAACCATCACATCACCAGTAACTTTGTACTGTGATAATAGTGGGGCGATAGCTCAAGCCAAGGAACCCAGGGCTCATCAAAAGAACAAGCATTTTGATAGGCGCTTTAATATCATAAGATGATATGCTGCCGAGGGGAAAGTCAACATCCTCAAAGTTGCTTCAGCCGATAATGTAGCAGATCCACTGACAAAGCCAATGACTCAAATCCAGCTTGATCGTCATATGGATAAGATGAGTATTAGATACATGGGAGGATGGCTTTGAGTGCAAGTGGGAGATTGTTGGAAGTATGCCCACAAAGCCACTCATTTGATGTAATAGCTTTTTGGAATACTTAATATGTTAAACTTTTATATGTTTAACGGAAGGGCAATACTTATTGTTAATCACTATTTATTGAATCATGTGTTTAATCAATAAGAGAATCCAAGGGATGTATTTGACATAAGAGATAAGTGATCTAATGAGTTAGATTAAGGAGACATTTCTCTTATGTTCATTCCTAAAACGTTCCTAGCCATAGGATTGCCAATTGGGCATTGACAATCCGCTAAGGTTAGTATGTGTTATGTTGACTCAAACGTGAGTATGAACTAGTCTCAAGTCATTTGGTGTTGGACACTAAGACAAACACATAGGTGCTCGAAAGAGTAATCGAGTACACTGAACTGCGATTAATGAAAGTTCAAACATACATGTCATGTACGAACTCTAAGGTTACAATATGCAAAGTAGTCCTTAGACCTGAGGCATCATAGATGTCTAATGGTTAGGTCCTTGATCTTTGATCATGACAAAGGCATTCCCTCGGATTGTCCACGGCATTGTTGGGGTCATGTGATCTAGTCATGTAGGCATATGAATGCACAACAAGGGATCTCTAACCTTCCATGGTGGAAGGAGTATACTCTAAAATATGATTCTAAAGTCTTTGGCCAAAGCAAATGAATATGACTAAGGAAGATGTTCCAAATCATATTCAAGGGAATCATATAAGAAAGTATCACATTGGATAGTAGACATGAAACAAACTATCACTTAAAACAATGTGGTTAAGAGTATTGTATTAGAGAAGGACCGTATTGCATTGTAATTGTAACTGGATAGGTTCTCCAACCAATTCTACTTAGCTTGGGTAACCATGACATACTGCTAGGTGTCACTCATGGTTTGTGGAAGCCCTATTGATTAGCAAACACTAATCATCAAAAAGGGAGAATTGAAATGTGGTTTCAATTCACAATCGATAGTTAAGAGTAACATCGCCCACTGCCTCGCTAATTGGAACCTAATGGATCGCACACCAAATAAGGATATATGTGAAGCAATTAAATGAAATGGATAAGCAATTAAATGGTTTAATTGAAGAATGGTCAAGATTAATTAATTAGTTAATTAATTATACGAAATGTTCGTATTGGGCTTTTAAGTTGGTTTTAGGGCTTCGGGGCCCAAAAGTGTTTTGGTCCACAAGGCCCATTATGTTTAAGTTGTATGACAACTAAAACAAAATGGGCAATAAGCCCAATAACCATATAGGCCAACCATTTAGTGTGAGGGTATGCAAGTTTGCTTAATTGCAAGTTTGCCACTCACCTAAGAAATGAAGTATAAATTCATCTTTATAGCTTTGTTTTCAATTAGGGTTTTCTAAGCTACTTGGGGATAGTTATCTAGCAAATTTACTTCCCTAAGTGATCCATTTTCATTCTCACAAATTACATCCTTGGTGAAGAGACATAGAGACATCAAACTTTTGGTGTTTTGGAGAACTAATCCTCAAATCCTCAAAGAAGCAAAGGAGCACTAAAAGGAGGGAAATCACAAGGAAGATCCAAGGAGCAAGGAGGTGACTTGAAGGCCCTCCACTTGGGTGAATCCCTTGTGTAATCAAGGATGAGCTTCAAGGGTAAAGAATCTCTAAATTCTTCATATTCTTTAATGTTGTTAAAGAGTCTTTTGATTCACCATATACTAGGCTTTGAAAGTCATGGGTTTAATGAATTGTTTTTTGGATGCATGCCTACTTTAAAGAGTTAATTGTTAGCATATGTATTCAAATGTTCATACATGTTCTTAGCTAGGACAAAAATTTTTCCTTCAAGTGGTATCAAGAGCCTAGGTCTAGTGTATGGTGGATCCTTTTGGGTTTTGTGATTTTCATGTTTTATGATTTAAATGTTGTAAATGTTACAAGCTTTGTTCTTGCTTTGAATATAAATTTTGCTAGAAAATTTAGCATCTCAAATGTTGTAGATGTATTTCATTTAAGCATGAATATTGGAACTAAAAATTTGGTGCCATGTATTTTGAGTTTTCATAAGTGTTCTTCAATGTTCTTGGAGTTCTTGCCAAGAACAAAAAGTTTTGAAGTTTTGATTCAAAAAGTTTTATGTTTTTACATAAAGTTTTGATTTAATTTTAGTGGGTGATGGTTAATCATTAAGTAATTTTAATGGGAGACAAACTTTGTTTTAAAGAATGACATAAATCATTTCTTACAAAATTTTATTTCATCTTTACCTCACCTAACATAACCCACTTACAAAACTTTGTATAAAATTTGAATTTTCATCAATAAAACACTATATGGCAGGCCACCCTTTTAAAATAGGGTATTTTTGGGTGTTTTGTGCACTTACATAAAGTTTTGATACTTTTGTGTATTTGCATTTTGGCCCAAAAGTTTACGTTTTTACGTTAAGGTCCAAAAAACTTTAAAGGACAAATTGTTTTGCTCCTTTAATGATGTTTTGACATTATTAAAAATGTTTGGGTTCTAAGTTGTGATTACATGAAGTTGTGGACTCTTGTGTTTTTACAAAGTGACCCCAAAAGTTTTTGTTTTTAGAAAATGGCCCAAAAGTTGTGGTCATTGTTTTTGGCCCAAATTAGATGAGAACAAAATGGTTTGTCTCTTTAAATGAGAATTGGATTTTCATTTTATTTAGTTCCATTTAAATCAATTCTATGGATCCGAAAACCAATTGTTTAAAGTTGTTTTCTTAATTAAATGTGTTTGATTAAGAGAAGGGTGATTATGAACCAAATGCCTCGATAATTGAGCTATGTGATTGGCCGCTTTACATTATGAATGTTTGGGCTTGGTAGTGTAGATATGAATGTAATTTGATTAGTTCAAGATTGTTGTAAATGGACATAAGTCCATCATTTATGTTGTAAAAGGGCATAAGCCCTTATTATTATTTCATGTATTCCTTTTGTTTAAATGTATGCAAAATGGAATAGTTGGGTCCAACGCCCAATTGGAAATAACGGTTTAATTGGATTAAACGCGTAACTAAAATCAACAACTACATACCTTAGACCCAAGGTCCAACACAAGGCTCGTGTTGGATCAAATCAAACGGTTCATAATCATCCTAAAACCTAATATGACTATATAGTCCATATGAGGATGCAAAGCATTCGTTAGTAGTTCCATATAGTCTCGCTTGTTTCAACGAAACAGTGGGAGTATTATATACTACTAATTCATATAAACTTGGACCAATGGTTGTGATAGGCCCAAGTTCTTTTAATGTGATTAAAATGTTTTGATGTAGCCCAACGCTATTCCCTCAAACAAATATTTAAGTTGATAAGCGAGAGATGTTTAGAATATCTCTTCGTAGGCCTTCCACCGTGGTGGGTTCCAAGCGTTTGTGACTCATGCACCGGCTTCACCCTATCATGGGGGAGTACAAAGCATGTGCTTATATCCAGGAGGAATCCATATACATATGATGAGGTGAGTGTAGGCAACGAGGATAGCCAACATCGTATCATCGTGAGGCTATTCTTGAACCCCTTCACGAACTAAGCATGGTGGGAATAACTTAAACTAAGTGCAATGGTGCCAACATCGTATCATCGTGAGGCAACATTCTCTAGAGGCCAAACGAGATGGGTAATTACAAAAGGTTGTAAATGAATAATGCGTTATTCTCTCATCATTATTTTGCTAATCAATATCGTATCATCGTGAGGTGGGCTTGGTAATGGTGAGTCTCCCATAACCCACTAAGAGTTCAATATAACTCTCGAATTCTATTGAGGGATGTGGAATTTGCCAAAAATAGTGGGTGATACTATTTGATTAAAAGACCCAATCAAAATAGTTTTAAACAACAATGCTAATTCGATTTCTGTTATGTTATGTAGTGAACGACATGCCTAAAATTATACCCACCATTATACTTGACAAAAAGGGCCTAAAGGGCCAACGTTTCCTTGCTTGGTATCGCCACATTGAGAATGTCTCAAAGGTGAAAGACATATTGTATGTGCTTAAGCAATCCCCTCCTCATGTACCTCCTACGAAACTGGCTTCAAAGGAGGAGTGTCAAAATTATGTTAGACACTATGAGGATGACTTACAAGCCAAATGCTTAATCCTCACTTCACTTAGTGAGGAACTTATGAAGCTACATGAGCACATGGACACTTCTTGTGCCATGGTTGAAAGTTTGCATAAGATGCATGACATTGAGACTAGTAATGTACGATTCTCAAATGTTTGTAGTCTAATGAATGCCAAAATGGCAAAGGGGACATCGGTCCATAAACATGGACAAAAGATGGAAAGGATCTTTCAAGATCTTCAAAGTTTAGGAACTTCCATCGATGGGAAAATGGCTCAAGACTTTTTCCTTGCATCTCTCTCGGATGATTTCACTAAGTTTATCGTAAACTATAAAGTGAATAGATTCGATCATTCTTTGAAAGAGATGATTGACATGTGCTGTAAATTTGAAAAAGGTTTCAAAAAGGACAGTGGGAGTGAGAATGCAATGATAAGGAAAAGGTTGCGTAAGAAGAAGGCAAAGAAATCCAAAGGAACATGCTTTCATTGTGGAAAGGATGAACGTTGGAAGAAGAAATACAGGGTGCGCATTGCGAGCCTTATGACAAGAACTTTTGAAGAGACTATTTCTGTCATAGAGAGTGCTTTTACAGTGAGCTCCAATTCCTGGATATTTGATTCAGGCGCTAGTCAACATATCTGTAATACGTTGCAGGGACTAACAGGGAGCAGATCACTGCGCAATGGGGAGATGGTTGTGCGAGTTGGGAACGGCACTAAAATCTCTGCAAAAGCAATAGGCACCTATATGCTTAACCTACCCTCTGGGGAAGTCCTGGAACTTAAAAATTGTTTATATTTTCCTTCATGTATAAAGAATTTGATTTCCATCTCTAAGCTTTTACGAGATGGGCACTCAGTGTTGTTTGACAAAATGAGTTGCACTTTATACTTGAACGGTCGTATTATCTCTCATGGTAATATGATAGATGGACTTTTTCACCTAGAGACGAATAGTGGGATGCACTGTATTGAAAGCGGGAATACCTCAAAACCCAAAAGGGCTAGAGAAGAAGTTAACCAAGAAAAGATGTGGCATCTTAAACTTGGACATGTGAACCTTGATAAGATTCGCAAGATGTCGAAAGACGGATATTTCCGCCCATTAGGTAATGACCGGATGGGTACTTGTGAATGTTGCTTGAAAGGGAAGATGACCAAATCTCCATTTACTGGAAAAGGAGAGCGTGCCACTGAAATTCTAGGGTTAATCCACACTGACGTATGTGGACCTATGTCTACTACGTCGAGAGAAGGCTTCTCATACTATATCACATTCACCGACGATCACTCTCGGTTTGGCTATGTATATCTTATGAAGTACAAGTCAGAATCCTTTGAAAGGTTCAAAGAATTCAAGAATGAAGTTGAGAAGCAAACTGGGAAACAGATAAAAATCCTAAGATCGGATCGAGGGGGTGAATATCTGAGTAATGAGTTCCTAGATTATCTCAAAGAGTGTGGAATAATATCACAGTGGACTCCACCGGGAACTCCACAACTTAATGGAGTTTCTGAAAGGAGAAATCGAACCTTGATGAACATGGTTCGTTCTATGATGAGTTCCGCTGATCTACCAGTAACATTCTGGGGATACGCTCTATATACAGCAGCTTACTTGCTTAATAGAGTACCTTCCAAGTCAGTTTCACAAACACCATATGAGATATGGCATGGTAAAAGCACAAGTCTTAATCATATTAAGATTTGGGGTTGTGAAGCATATGTCAAGAAGCTTGAGGCTACTAAGCTTGAAGCGAGATCAGTAAGATGCTATTTTGTGGGATATCCTAGAGAAACTATGGGATATGAGTTCTACCATCCTGACGACCAGAAAGTCTTTGTCGCCAGAACTGCTATGTTTCTAGAGGAACAATTTGTTCTCAAAGGAACTAGAAGCAAAGAGATGGAAATTAATGAGATTAATAATGAACCACAAACAAGCACTCGACATATTGACAACCCTGTTCCTGAACCCCTAGCTCCACGTAGATCTGAACGGGTTAGTAAGCCACCTATGAGGTTTGGCTTAAATAATGACTTTGATGAATTGTACCTTTTAGGTGACAATGAAACAAATGAGGACCCTAGGAACTACACTGAAGCAATGTCCGACATTGATTCAAAGAGATGGCAAGAGGCCATGAAATCCGATTCGGATTTTGCTTGCTATAGCTGCGTACCAAGATTATGAAATCTGGCAAATGGACGTGAAGACAGCCTTTCTGAACGGCTACCTACAGGAAGAGCTCTATATGACTCAACCCGAAGGTTTCGTGTCCGAGTCTGAAGAGACTAAGGTATGCAAGCTTCAAAGGTCCATTTATGGACTTAAGCAAGCCTCCAGGAGCTGGAACATTCGTTTCGATACTGAAATCAAAACGTTTGGTTTTACTCAAAACGAAGACGACAATTGTGTTTATCAAAAAGTCGTTGGGGATGCAGTAGTATTCCTAGTGTTATATGTAGATGACATATTACTATTCGGGAATGACACTGCAGTACTTTCTTCTGTAAAAGTGTGGTTGTCTAAAACCTTCCACATGAAAGATTTAGGAGATGCATCTTATGTACTTGGGATAAAACTCTATCGTGATAGATCCAGAAAATTAATTGGATTATCCCAATCGATGTACATTGATAAGGTGCTAAGTAGGTTCCAGATGGAACAATCTAAGAAAGGTTTTCTTCCTGTGAGACATGGAATTCACCTTTCTAAGTCCATGGGACCTAAGACTCCTGAAGAGATACGGCTAAATGAATGAAATTCCTTATGCTTCCGCCATAGGGAGTCTCATGTATGCCATGATATACACAAGGCCTGATATCGCGTATGCTGTGAGCATTACTAGTCGATATCAATCTAACCCAGGATCAGAACATTGGGCAGCTGTCAAGATGGTCCTTAAGTACTTAAGAAGAACTAAGGACATGTTCCTCGTTTATGGAGGAGCATCAGAGTTGCGAGTGGAAGCTTATACAGACGCAGATTTCCAATCTGACGTCGATGATAGAAGTTCCAACTCCGGATATGTATTCACTCTGAATGGTGGGGCTGTCAGTTGGAAAAGCAAGAAACAAAGTGTAATTGCTGATTCCACGACAGAGGCTGAATATGTCGCTACAGCTGAAGCCGGCAAAGAAGCGTTCTGGATGAAAAAGTTCATTACTGAACTTGGAGTGGTTCCAACCATCACATCACCAGTAACTTTGTACTGTGATAATAGTGGGGCGATAGCTCAAGCCAAGGAACCCAGGGCTCATCAAAAGAACAAGCATTTTGATAGGCGCTTTAATATCATAAGATGATATGCTGCCGAGGGGAAAGTCAACATCCTCAAAGTTGCTTCAGCCGATAATGTAGCAGATCCACTGACAAAGCCAATGACTCAAATCCAGCTTGATCGTCATATGGATAAGATGAGTATTAGATACATGGGAGGATGGCTTTGAGTGCAAGTGGGAGATTGTTGGAAGTATGCCCACAAAGCCACTCATTTGATGTAATAGCTTTTTGGAATACTTAATATGTTAAACTTTTATATGTTTAACGGAAGGGCAATACTTATTGTTAATCACTATTTATTGAATCATGTGTTTAATCAATAAGAGAATCCAAGGGATGTATTTGACATAAGAGATAAGTGATCTAATGAGTTAGATTAAGGAGACATTTCTCTTATGTTCATTCCTAAAACGTTCCTAGCCATAGGATTGCCAATTGGGCATTGACAATCCGCTAAGGTTAGTATGTGTTATGTTGACTCAAACGTGAGTATGAACTAGTCTCAAGTCATTTGGTGTTGGACACTAAGACAAACACATAGGTGCTCGAAAGAGTAATCGAGTACACTGAACTGCGATTAATGAAAGTTCAAACATACATGTCATGTACGAACTCTAAGGTTACAATATGCAAAGTAGTCCTTAGACCTGAGGCATCATAGATGTCTAATGGTTAGGTCCTTGATCTTTGATCATGACAAAGGCATTCCCTTGGATTGTCCACGGCATTGTTGGGGTCATGTGATCTAGTCATGTAGGCATATGAATGCACAACAAGGGATCTCTAACCTTCCATGGTGGAAGGAGTATACTCTAAAATATGATTCTAAAGTCTTTGGCCAAAGCAAATGAATATGACTAAGGAAGATGTTCCAAATCATATTCAAGGGAATCATATAAGAAAGTATCACATTGGATAGTAGACATGAAACAAACTATCACTTAAAACAATGTGGTTAAGAGTATTGTATTAGAGAAGGACCGTATTGCATTGTAATTGTAACTGGATAGGTTCTCCAACCAATTCTACTTAGCTTGGGTAACCATGACATACTGCTAGGTGTCACTCATGGTTTGTGGAAGCCCTATTGATTAGCAAACACTAATCATCAAAAAGGGAGAATTGAAATGTGGTTTCAATTCACAATCGATAGTTAAGAGTAACATCGCCCACTGCCTCGCTAATTGGAACCTAATGGATCGCACACCAAATAAGGATATATGTGAAGCAATTAAATGAAATGGATAAGCAATTAAATGGTTTAATTGAAGAATGGTCAAGATTAATTAATTAGTTAATTAATTATACGAAATGTTCGTATTGGGCTTTTAAGTTGGTTTTAGGGCTTCGGGGCCCAAAAGTGTTTTGGTCCACAAGGCCCATTATGTTTAAGTTGTATGACAACTAAAACAAAATGGGCAATAAGCCCAATAACCATATAGGCCAACCATTTAGTGTGAGGGTATGCAAGTTTGCTTAATTGCAAGTTTGCCACTCACCTAAGAAATGAAGTATAAATTCATCTTTATAGCTTTGTTTTCAATTAGGGTTTTCTAAGCTACTTGGGGATAGTTATCTAGCAAATTTACTTCCCTAAGTGATCCATTTTCATTCTCACAAATTACATCCTTGGTGAAGAGACATAGAGACATCAAACTTTTGGTGTTTTGGAGAACTAATCCTCAAATCCTCAAAGAAGCAAAGGAGCACTAAAAGGAGGGAAATCACAAGGAAGATCCAAGGAGCAAGGAGGTGACTTGAAGGCCCTCCACTTGGGTGAATCCCTTGTGTAATCAAGGATGAGCTTCAAGGGTAAAGAATCTCTAAATTCTTCATATTCTTTAATGTTGTTAAAGAGTCTTTTGATTCACCATATACTAGGCTTTGAAAGTCATGGGTTTAATGAATTGTTTTTTGGATGCATGCCTACTTTAAAGAGTTAATTGTTAGCATATGTATTCAAATGTTCATACATGTTCTTAGCTAGGACAAAAAATTTTCCTTCAGAGACAAGAGTTAGAAGACTTGGAGGAAGCTTGAGTCGATGATTATAACTTATTGGTGGCACTGAAAAAGATTGTTGAGCGAGCCTATAATCAACGAGTCAGACAAAAAATGTTTGGCGAGGGAGAGTTGGTTTGGCAAACTATGTTGCCCGTAGGAATCAAAGATCCTAGATTCGGCAAATGGTCACCAAATTGGGAAGGACCGTTCATCATCCATAAAGTCCTTGGCAAGGGGGCATACCACCTTAAAGATCGAACCAGTCTAATTCATAGACTGCCTAGTCACTTGGGAAATGCGAGAATAAAAAGTTCATTTCATTAAGTTCGCAAAAAGGGTGTACAAATAGAGTTGGCCGACCAGTTTACAACTAAACAGTTCTAGGGTGATAAAGGAAGAAAGGCTTCAAGGGCAGTCTTCAACTCTAACCACCTCACTTCACCCATTATGACCTCAGCTTTCCGATTTCTCTTATCCATCTTCAGCTGCTCGATCCGCTTCACACTAGCCGTGTATTCAGTTAAGCAAGATTTACTCGACTCGAAATCCTTTGCAACCTCAGAGGGAACTGCCGACCTTCGATTTTGGAGTTTCGCAATTTGACGATCAAGGTCGTCCAGTTACTCTTTCTTCGCCTTTAGTACCTCGACCTTTGGACGAAGAGCTTCTTGAACGACCGTTGCAGGCTTCAAGTCATATTTGGCCCGAAGAGCTCTCTCGAACATACCAAAATATTCTCGGGTTCGTTCTAGGATAAAAGACACTCGAGTGACAGCTTCATTGCTCAAACGGGCATCAGCTACAAAGTTGCTCAAACATTCTTCTACATAATCAAGGCATTTATGTTCAAGGATTTGAGAGGTCGAGAGGGATAAGAGCTCCTATAGCTTAGCAATGGCATTTGTCTTGGACGAACCTGTTGCAGTGGTGGAGGGATTGGCTGTCCCTGAGGAGCTGGCAAGGAGAGCATCGAGTTCAACTTGTCACGAAGGCTACATTAAGGATATATGTATTTTTAGAAAAATCAAGCCAGAGGAATGGCAAAAAAGAGAAAGTTTGCTCTAAGACCTGCATAGAGGACACTTCAGCCGTGTCTGCCGGTTCATTGCTCGAACCTAGACAACTTAGTGGCCGAGCCCAGTTTTTAAGGGAGCCTCTTAATTCACGCGGTCGATGGAGGCTATCCACATTCGATGGCCACTGAGGTGGCAGAGAAATATAGATAACACCCTTCGGCATGTAGAATTTTTAGTGAAATGAATAATCGGGACCTGACATTTAATGTTTTTCTCGGTTTAGATTTGTTAGAGTAAAATTAACAAGAGAAGGCGATCGTACAAAAGCCGAAGTAACTTCTTGAGGAGGAATGCCAATATTTTGATCCTGAGGATGAACCAGAGTCTCTGCTGTTACTTCCGGTTCAACCAACGGTGCCCCTGCAGGATCAGGACCAGCTTCGACCGAGGGAGGCTTGACTCGATTGGTCGTTTCGGCCACCTATTGGGGATTAAGAGTGGTTTTCTCAGCCGGCTGAGGCCTCCTCACCAGCTTGGGACTTTCAATCTCATCATCCTAGATAAAAATAAAAGGGTCAATCATTAGACAAAGAGTTTTAGATAGAAGAACATTATAAATTTTATACCTCCTCTTCCAGGATGACCGTCGTAGTTTTCTTTGCTTTAGGGAGGAAGTTCTTCTCGGCCGAGAGAGTCACCTCCTCCGGGGTGGTAAACATCGGGCCGACTTCTGCAGGAGCAGCTGCCGGTGCTGAAGTTACAAGTTGCTCAACAACTGGATTGATGGCCGGCTCAATCGACGGGTCTAGTTGTACCACGGCTGAAGCCTCGACTACAGGAGGAAGAGAAACACTAGGAGCAGTTGCCCCTGTAGTTTGACTGGAGATAACATGAATCTTCCATTCCCCTTTCTTAGCCAATTTCATGACCCTTTTATTGGGTCAAGGAGCGTCTCCTGTAGTTTCAACTTCTGGGCAGGGACGTTTGCTCTACGAAGTCAGCACAGCAGTTGCCACCTTTTTTGGATGAGGGGCAAGTTTCTTCTTAGCTATGGCCATCGCCATCACCTCGACCCAAAGAAGTCTATGGTGTAAGCATCCCACCACTCGGCGAAGGTGCTAACACACCGGGATTCTATGTTTCTCTGCCGAAGGCAGAATTTGGAGTGCCGATCGACAAACTCCTTCAAGGCTGCCTCGCATTCCTTTTTCGAGGAGCTAGAAAAGTGTTCTCGGCTTAAAAGGGAGTGAGATGAAAGGAATGGCAGGGGCACCCTTGGAGATAACCTAGTTGGCGAGCTATAAAATTGAGGTAGTAGACCTCCCAACTACCTCGCCGAGTTTTGCAACCATAAGGTAGGTCACGAGTCATGATGAATGACCCCTAGGACTCCAGAAGATCAGCATCCTTGCCCGTTTCCCATGCCGATTGTGGAAGAATGATGGAAGATGGGTATGTTTGGTGACAGCAGATTTGGAATTCGTCGTCAGACAAATCTTTTAGGCCGAAGAAATATTTGAAAATCTCTTCGGCCAAGTGAGTAGGATTAGGCGCAAAGCTAACTCCAGACCCATAGCTGTAGAGGAACTAAAGCTTGGGATTTCAGGCCGCAGGGTCGAGAAGTAGGCTTGCAGCCAGAGCTGGAAGACCCAGAGTAGGCCGTTTTGATGGGGGTCGACTTTTCCCAAGGTTGCTTCGGCCAAACACCGGGTAAGGTTGGCAAAGACAGCTGGGCTGAGAGCTAGGATGTGACCGCTAGCCAGGGCATCTGCGACAAGCATGTTCTCGGCCAATCACTTATTCAACTTCGCACAAAACAAATATTTGTTGTACCAGTAGAATAAGAAATCCCCATGTTCTTCTTTCTTGAGGTTTTCCTCTTCTGAGCCGGTGAAGTGGGTGATTAAGGTGTTGTAGTTGAATTTTTTTTTTTACATTTTATGTACTTCCTCTTTTGACGGCCTTTGATCTCCCTTCATCAAAACTTCGACAACGCGTTCCTTAAAGACCGTCTTCAGGTCTTAGTCGAATTTGTACTCGGTGAGAGAAGTGTCGACCGAGAGGTCGGTTAAAGAAGTGCCGAATATGGCAGTCATGTCTACAATCGTTGGGCCAAGAGGGTCGAGGGGGATAACCATCGTGTTACTGGCCGAGCACCAAAAGTTTAACGCGGCCATCACGAGCTCTCAATCCAAGCTCATCTCGATGGTCGAGAGTTTGATGGCATCAAAAATGCCGAGAACCCTCCACTCGCCGCTGAAATATGGCTCCATCCGAGTAAGGGTTTTAGGCAGTGCTCCTTAAACATTTTGATGATCGCTTCTGGAACATTGTCCTTGAACAATTGGCCTAGGGTCTGGTAGGAGGTGTTTGGCTCATCTTCAAACTGGATGGTTTTGATCGTGTTTTTTTCGGTAATGTTTTGACACTTGCTGCACTCCTCGATCAACTTGTTGATGAAAACATTGGCAGCCATTGGAGAAGAATGTTTTCTTGGTATTGGAGGTTGGTTTTCTAGTTTTCGAGAGAAAATGGTTAAGAAATTTGAGAGAAAATGGCAAAGGGATTTAAGGTTTCTGAAAGTGTAAAAGGTTGAATGAAGAGAGGTGAGTATTTATAGGTGTTTTGGGGCAAGATCCAACGGTTTAATGTTTAAAATGAGGGATAGGATTAATCGGGGGATTTGGTAATCATGATGAATATTCAAAGGATCCAGGTGAAAGGACTGAAAAACTCACAGATCGAGACTGCACGATTAAGTATCTGCACGTCTCAAAAAGATCGAAAACTCGCGAATCAAGGTTATAATGATGGCGTGTGGTGGAGAGTTTAGTTTTGAGAAGGCGTTTCAGTGTCAAGTAAGGACAAACATGCCAAGGAGATGCCACGTGGCAGGGTGTCTGACAAAATTAAGATCGTGCAATCGTGCTTCATAAATGCGCCTAGTGGATGGAATATTCGAGACTTTTCATCATCTTTTAAAGATACCTTAAGGGTTTGATTTCACTTCTTCAAGGTCGAAACTCGACTAAGGAGTTCTAGGTCGTAGACCTCAGAAGCGAGGGGTTCATGTTTGGGCCCAAAATATTATTATTAGGTCGAGCTTAGGTTTATGTTCTATCCAATGCTCTTCCAAAAATACTATGGGTCGTCCAAGCTGTCATAAGTCACCAATTAGGTCGGCCGAGTCCTGTTGCAGGAAGGATTGATTTCGATAAGAGCGAAGAAGTTGAGTCTTGGTACAACAAGGGGGTTTCAGAATTAAAGGCGTTGGGAATTCAGGAGTGAATCTGATTCATTATAGAGCTTGGTTCAGAAACCTATTAGAACTAGGATTGGCCGAATCCTAATCAGATTAGATTTGGAAGTTTTAGTCCGGGTATATCTATGGTTCGACCAAGAGTAGGTTCGCTACTATATATATAAAGGGAGTGCATCATTCAAGGCCCCTCCAATTCAACACACAAAACCGCCCTGCGCAAACTCTCGCTCTACGCGAATCCTCTCTCAACAACCTTGAGATTTTTATTTTCTTTTTTCGCCAACACATCTTCAGTTTGGATAAACAGCACTGTGAAGGCAACCGGAAAACATCTTCAGTTTGGATAAATAACATTATTGTCGTAGAATCATCCGACCATGTAGCACCTTCAGTTTGGATAAACAGCATTGCATCTAGGCCGACTAGTTATCTATCCAAGTCTCAGTGGAGAAGGGTTTTCGAATCCTTATTGGCAGAGGTCATCTTACTAGCCTTCTCGGTGAAGTGAGGTGTTATAGATTACTGGGCTCGGCACATTGAACGTCGAGTTGTTTTATGATTGGATATTCACAAGTAAGTTTTAGAGTTCGGCATTCTGACGGCCGAACCACATTCACCATCAAGACATACATATCTTTTGAGTACTTGTGCCCATATAGTTTGGTGCCAGTTCGGCTTACTCTTACGAATATAATCACTGTGACCAAACCCGACACCGACGATCAGTCAACTTTGCAAGACTAGCAGCCTTATCTTCAGGCTTTAGACCCCGAAGGCTGAGATGTGTTGAAGGAAGATTTGTGAAAAACATGTTCATTTAAGCAACATCAATAGCATGCTATTAACAATTAAAGGCGGAATCATGCTTGCATGCACTTAAAAACAAAACATTAACCATGAAATTCAAAGCGTAGTAGATTGGTGAACCAAGACTCAACTCAAATCAAAGTGAGTTGAGAAATATATACCTTTGTAGATTCCTCTTTGCAAAAGCAAAGGCTAATCACCCAAAGAGAGGGCCTTCATTCCTTGCTTCTTAGATCCATGGATTTGGATGGATGAAATGGTTCTCCAAGTTCCCAAAATTGAGAACCTCTAAGTCTCCACACCAAGGATGGATTGATGAAGAAATGAGTGACCTAGAGGAAGCAAGATTGCTAGATAATTTCCTCTAGGGTGGCCGGCCTCTTTAGAGAGAAATGAGAGCTTTGTGTTCTCTCCAATTTCCTAAAAGAAACCCTAAATGAATTTTGGCTATAAAGTCATATTTATACCTTAATTCATTGGAGTGGCAAACTTGTAAATAAGTCCAAAACCCACTCCTTTAACTAAATGGCCGGCCATAGGGTTTCATTGGGCCTTTTAGGCCTTTGTGAATTTTAGTCATTAAGTTGTCATACAACTTAAGTCAATGGGCTTGACGTTCGAAGCCCATTGGGCCTTGAGGCCCAAAACTAACCCGTGGTCTTTTAACGAACTATATTCGTTTGATTAATTAATCATATTAATTAATCCTTGCCATAAATAATTAAACCATTTAATTATTCTTACTCATCTCCGTTGTTTCTTCAATCTTTACCTTACACGGTGTATGATCCATTAGGTTCCTTTTAGCGAGGCAGTGGGCGATTAAAACTCTTTCTAATCGATTGTGAATTGAAACTTACTTTCTATTCTCCCTTTAGTGATTATACACGTTTAGGGCTTCCACAAACCATGAGTGACACCTAGCAGCATATCATGGTTACCCAAGCTAATCAGAAGAGGTAGAGAACCTATTCAGTTTAGGATTACAAATGCAATACGGTCTTTCTCTAATACAATACTCTTGACCACATTGTTTGGTTTGATAGTTTATTCATGTCTACTATCCAATGTGATTCGTGTGCTTATATGATTACCTTGAATGTGATTTGGAACGCCTTCCTAAATCTCATTCATACTCTGGCCAGAGATTCTTAATCATATCATAGAGTATTCTCCCTCAAAAGGTTTGAAGGTTAGAGATCCCTTGTTGCGCATTTAATTGCCTCCATAGCTAAGTGGCTTAACCCCAACGATGCCGTGGACACCCGTGTATGGGTGACGTTTGACATAATCAAAGATCAAGGACCTAACCACAAGACAACTATGATGCCTCAGGTCAAATGACTACTTTGCATTATCCCAACTATGAGTTCTCATGTGACATGAATATGAGAACTCTTCGTTGATCGTGTTCAATGAACTCATTCTCTATTGAGCACCTACGTACCTGTCTTGATGTCACACACACCAATGACTCGAGACTAGTCACTCTCCCTGAGAGAAGACACAGCACGTACTGATCTTAACGGACTATCAATGCCCAATTGGCAATCCTATGATCAGGAACGTTTAGGATGTGTCTACGAAAGAATGGTCTCATGAATCTAACTTCTTTAGATCGTATTCTCTCAATCACATATTCCTTGGACTTATCGTTTAAGCATATAACATTTATATGAGACGGCTTAAACAATAATATTTGCCCTTGATATTAAACTAGATTAGTTTAACATATGAAATGTCCGTAAAGTATCATCATATGATTGGCTTTAGGGCACATTTCCAACATGTGTTCCTTTCTCGTCCACAGTCGCCACATTCAGAAGTCAGCAGCTCGCCCAACGCAATATCAATTCATTTTACTCCCCGGCCGAGCTCGGCCGATGAGTTGGCATGCCCCTCACACAACCGAATGATGTAGTTGCTTATTAATTACTCGGCCTGCGCACCACGTAGGCTTGGTAGATTTTAGGGTTAACAGTTCATCACAGCTTACAAGATCAATGGTTAAATGAAGATAGAGCTCGATTTTATGAGTGGCTTGATAAGAAAAAGCCTTTTTGTTCTAGGTTCAAATCAATTCCATTTGAAGAATGGTTGGATCAAAAGACCGGGGGGCAATTCTTCGTTCCGGGCACAATCACAATTCGGCTAAGAAAATTGTCAAAACGGCCGAAGAAAAACCTAGGCCACCTGTTTTTTCTTTCGAGACTGAAAGTGTGGTAAGCCTGGAAGAAAAAGTTCAAGTTTCTGAGCCAAAAATCAACTCAGAAAATGATTCATCAAAGGAGTGTTCCAATGACGAACAAAGCCATTACACGGCTTCAGAAGAAAAAACCACATCAATTGATATGGTAATTGGAGACATGGTTTTAGACGCTGAAACCATGACAATCGATATGGTTATTAGCGATAAAGTCGTTATGGAGCAATCCCGTTCAGCTAAGTTATTTGAGTTGAAAGCCGAAATTAACAAATATGCGTGGGGGGCATAATAATTGTTCAACACATTCGGCGGCCGATGATAAAGAATCTTTCGTCAGACTAAACATATTTGGAGATGATCTTTTATTCGGCTTTGGAAAAACTCAAAGTAAAAATTTTGATATAAAAAGATCTCAGCTTGGAATAAAGCATCATTGGCCCCTCATGCATATGATTCAGCCGTTTTCATTTTCTTTTCCTAAAAAAATAAAAAATAAAAAAAATAAAAATAAAAATAAAAAATAAATAAAAAATAAAGAAAAGAAAGAATAAATTATTTTCTTAACCATTCGGCCTTTTAGGCCGATGCATAAGAAAATAAGGGGGCAATAAGTGGTATATTTGGCAATTGAAAAATGGGTACGCTCAGCTTTAAATTTAGTGCATTCGCTGAGAAAGGATGTCACTCGGCACCATTGGTTTCTGGAATCAGAGAAAACGAAACATGCTTTATCCGGTAAAGCATTATGGGATTCTCCAATTTGAAGTCAAGTGTCAGACCGATTATAAGTCTCACGGTGGTCCTATTAATTCGGTGGAGTTATGTTAGCCTAGCATGCCTTTGACTATTGTTGACCCTAAAAACTACCAAGCCTACGTGGTGCGCAGCCGAGTAATAAAAAAGCTAACTATGTCCTTCGGTTATGTGCGGGGCGTGCTAACTCAACGCCCAAGCTCGGCCGGTGAGTAAAATAAGTTGATGTTGCGTTGGGCACGCTACTGACTTCTGAAACTCCCGACTTTGGCCAAAAAAGGAACACGTCTCGGCCTTCGGGTTCTAGAGCCTGAAGACAAGGTTACTAGTTCTGCGAAGTTCAATATCAAATTCGACTTTCAGGGTGCCGAATGTAGTAACCTGGTAGCACCTCACTTTGCCGAGAAGGCTAATGAGATGACCTCTGCCAATAAGGACTCGAAAATCCTTCTTGACCGAGACTTAGATAGGTAACCAGTCGATCTCGGAGTAGTGTTGTTTATCCAAACTGAAGGTGCTTCGCAGTTGAATGGTTCTACGGCTACAGTGCTGTTTATCCAAACTGAAGATGTTCACCGGTTGCCTTCACAGTGTTGTTTATTCAAACTGAAGATGTGTTGGCAAAAAAGAAAAATAAAAATCTCAAGGTTGTTGAGAGGTTTCGTGTAGAGTGATAGTTTGCGCGGGGCAGTTTGTGTGTTGAATTGGAGAGGGCTCCACTTGTTGCAACGCACCTTGTATTTATAGCATTCATATCTTCTACTGGGCATGGCCAGATAATTTTGTAGAGTGCAACTACAACTCTATCTTGCGGAGCTGAAATTGATCTGTGTCAAAGGCGAAGGCATATCCTTTAGATTATTGTTCGTGACTTTTCAAACAAAATAAAAATCTATATAGGCTTATCACATCTCAGAAGAAGCCTAGCCCACCTAGGCTTCTTATCTCATCATCAAAACTTCATTAGTAGCTTTTAAACCCATCTGACAACATCCATCACCATGCAAAAAGGCCTAGTCTACCTAGGTTCCTTATCATTATCCAAGACTATGATTTTAAGATCATCAAATCCCATATGTTGATCTCCACTCCAAGCTATTTCAGTCTACACGTCCACTGCCAGACATCCAAATCAATTTGAACTGTACTGCTTGCTTCATTATTTGACGATGTGCATATCCCAATATTCCACTATCACTCAAATTAATTAGGATAAAGACAAATATTAGGTTTAAATAATTTAATATATTACTAAGAAATAATATCATGATTAAGATCACAATATTATTTCTCAATAATAACTAAAAATTATTTTCAACCACTTTGTCTTTCAATGGTCTAAAATTCTGCTCATTCAATGGCCTCTATTACTCGGACCGATAGTGTTAAATCAGGTCCAAACAACTATTCAGCATAACAAGAAGTGGAATGGTGGTGAACTGATTCAATTTGGTTTCGAGGCCCTCGGCCAGGACAACCGTTGTCTCTCAGTCGAGGCCTTGTCATCGAGATCATGACATGCAAAGATTTAGTGATGGTAGTTCATTGGCCAAGGGGACCATTATGTTGTTTGGGTGTGGTTTGATTATTGCCGAGAGATGTAATCAATCGAGAACAGAGAAGCAGCTCTTTTTCTTGGCTTCTTGTCTCGGTTTCATTTTTTAGTTTCAACCAAATGGAGTGGACGGTCGAAGCTGGGATTATAAGGTTTTAGTTGAGAAGTCTTTGCCGAGCCTTTAAGAAGAGGAACATGTCTGCATATGACTTTTATGAGTCGAGCTCAGCCGTGAGGAAGGTTTCATTATGGCAGTCAGCGGTTCGAAGCTCTAATCATAGATGAAACTTCTAGAATTATGCTGATCTGCAGTAAAGAGAAAATAGATGTGCTCGCAATGCAGAAATGCACAGTTCCAAGCTGAGAGGACAACTAAGCGATAGTCTCTGCCGATGACCCAGCATGCGTTGCTTGGTGTATCAATTCATTTCTAAACTTGGTTCGAACTCGGCGGTATCGACTCATTCGGCAGTATTCTAGTTCAACAAGATAAAATGGTGGCCTGATAATTTCCAGTTCAGAACAACCAATATGGTCCGTGGAAGGCAAGAGGATTCTGCCCTCGACCATAACTGTCCTCGACCATAGCTTTGGTCATCAAGTCAAGGTGGTTGGTCATCAAGTCAGAAAAGAATGTGATAAAGATATGCATGGCAGACAACATCATTTCAAGCCAACATCATTTCAAGCCTTGGTTTTAACAAAGCCAGTTGTTGGCATTTGTTTGAGATTTCAAGTTAGACAACATCATTTCAAGCCTTAGTTTTAACAAAGCCATTTATTGGATTCTTCATAGCATCATTTGTCGAGCTCGGCCAGAAGTATTGTGGGGTGTTAGGCGAGGTTGGTTTGTCACGATTTGGGCTAGGTGCGTTCTTATAGTCTGAAAATCATGATTTTTAATTGCCGAGCTCGACGAGGCTGATTCAAAAGGGAGTTTGTTACGTCTATGAAGGAAAATTAGCTCATGACGAGGTAAAAGAGAGTAAGGCCACTAGCTGATAGGCTTTTATGTAGGTGTAGTTAGTTCAAGGTACTCTGCTTGTGCAGCTGTCATTATTTGATAACACTCCGAGTCATCATCACTCTGACATTTCCACTAGAAGGTTCAATCTTGATTGTTGTCGAGCTATTCCACTAGAAGGTCTGATCCTGATTGTTGCCGAGCTAGATTTTTCCAACTAAACAATGACATTTCGCTGGGCATTGATGAGTAATTTCCTTGACCATTCAACTTATAAGCCGAAGCCCAAGGAAACTGGGGGGCAATGTTTAGACCCGATTTTACATTATTGGCCTGAGTAATCGAGGCAGTTGAATGAGCAGAATTTTAGACCGTTGAATGAAAAAGTGAAGATAATTTTGTTATTGTTAAAGGATATTATTATGGTTTTATCATAATAATTATCTTTTAATAAGGAATTATCTTAGCGTTTTCTTATCCAAGATAAATGGAATGCAAACTATATCTGCGATCTGGAAGTAGACAATACAGTTCGAGTTTAGGACTCTTATCACATGGTATGGCTCGGATGTGATGGTCATGATAGGCTTTGGCCTGCAGATGAAATAAGAAAATAAGTGACGTGATGCGGCAGAAGGTTATCATGCATGCACAGATAAAGATTACGAGATGATGGTAAGATAATTAGCACCACCGAATATCCTTGGTAGGATGCCAAGAATCTTAGTACTGCATCATGTGGCTGCAAAGGAACACATGGATTTTAAAATGGTGATGTGGTCATAATGGCTTTTGGGATTAGTCAAAGACCAACAAACTTGTCATATACGTGGATTATCACTAGCAATGGATGATTAGGTGGCGGCCTTTAATTTTGCATGCGGCAAATAAAGATGAGTTCTATTAGGATTCTATCTCTGGCTAACAACGTGTGGAGGTGATGATAATGATTATCCAATGTTCCATGCAATTTAGGATTCTATCGGGATGCATGTGATGATTTCTAGTTGGCCGACGAAGGGACAATTATCCTAATGCAATTGCGTGCATAGGATAATCAGCAAGGATATTTTGCATGCGGCAAATAAAGATGAGTTCTATTAGGATTCTATCTCTGGCTAACAACGTGTGGAGGTGATGATAATGATTATCCAATGTTCCATGCAATTTAGGATTTTATCGGGATGCATGTGATGATTTCCAGTTGGCCGATGAAAGGACAATTATCCTAATGCAATTGCGTGCATAGGATAATCAGCAAGGATAAGTGACGATTATTCTACCTGGCGTAATATTCCAAGAATCGTGTGCTAACTTGAGGGTGAGGCAGTTCATTCTTATAAATACAAAGTCGCGGACAACATTCAAACCCCCTCCAATTCAACACACAAACTGCCCTGGGCAAACTCTCGCTCTACTCAAAACCTCTCAACAATCTTGAGATTTTTATTTTCCTTTTCCCGCCGACACATCTTCAGTTTGGATAAACAGCATTGTGAAGGCAACCAATGACATCTTTAGTTTGGATAAACAACACTGGAGCCGTAGAATCAGCCTATCAAGGAGCACCTTCAGTTGTATAAATAGTACTGCTTCTTAGCCGACTGATTACCTATCCAAGTCTCGGTCGACAAGGATTTTCGAGTCCTTGTTGGTAGAGGTCATCTCATCAGCCTTCTCGGCGAAGTAAGGTATTACCAGGTTACTACATTCGGTACATTGAAAGCCGAATCTAATATTGAACTTCGCAAAACTAGCAGCCTTGTCTTCAGGCTCTAGAATCTGAAGGTCGAGACGTGTTCCTTCCTCGATCGCAGTTGCAAGATCAAGAAGTCAGCAGCATGCTCAAAGCAACATCAACACATTTTACTCCCCGGCCAAGCTTGGCTGACGAGTTGGCACGCCCCGCACACAACCGAAAGACATATTTATCTTATTAATTACTCGGCCTACGCGCCACGTAGGCTTGGTAGTTTTTAGGGTCAATAGTCTGGTAATTCAATTCTCAAATGAAAAGGAAAAACGATTCTTATGGCAGTAAAGGACACCTTCTACCTATTAAGTGTATAAGTGAATGGTTGAGATTAGGACATGTGTCACTTAATACTACAATATATATTAGATTGTTATAACTGTTAGTATTCCTTTAGTTAGTATAGTTAAGGATTGTATTGTACTGCTGTGAGTATAAAGCTTCACATGAATCATTGTAAACTTGATCGTTAAGAAATATAGAATTCCTATTTTTGTTTCTCTCTCTGTCCTCTTCTACTCTCGCTCTCTAAAACTTTGCTTCTACATTTCTTCATATTAACACTGCCTATTCCACAAATCACTGACGCTAAGCATGGACGAGTAGCTTTCGGCCAGAAAATTCCTCCAGTCATGGAAGGAAACCGTGTATTTTCAGAAACCCACCTCTATCCTCATCATTTTTGGACACTGGGACGTCACCGTCCCTACCGTTAGCTCCATTTCTGGACGATACAATTTACGACTTCTACAGCTTCCCCGAATCTATGTACCAGCTCAAGTACCCTGCCCGGGCTCCCCCCACCTCGCCAACCGGGTCAAGCAGCTGCTTGCATCCTCTGGATTTGGCCACGTTGACGTGAACACCAAGTGGGGGCTCGACCACGAGAAATTTTTAGTTGTGACGGGAACACAAGTGATACACCATGTGTTTTAATAGGAATGGTGGGAAATTTTATTTTTTAAGAAATTTTATTCATTCAATTTCTTGATAGGGATTTTTACCTCCTGCAAAAGTAGGGATAAAAATACTTAAAAATACCTGCAAGAGAACAAGGTAGTTGTAGTATAAATGGCTCAAGTAAGGTCGTTTTCCACAATGATTGAATGAATAATTTGTATTTAAACTAATTCTTAATTAATTATTTGAAAACAAAGTTGGGAAGAGCTTGATTTTGAATTTAAAAATAATAAAAACGAATTTAATTAAAAACAATTAAATAAATTGGCAAAGAAAAGAAAACAAAAGAAAATAGTTTTGAAAACCAAATTGTAAAGGCCTAGGGTTCCGCCGTCCCCTTAACAATCCTATGTAGATTTATTAATTACTTATAAATTACCCATGCAACTTTGAAGGTTAAGTTTTCCTAATGCATATTCTACTCGTGTTATTCAAGCTAGAATGTATATCAAACATGCAATCCATCTGTGGTATTCAGATCAAATATAAACATGCATGACTCAGTACGCTTTGTGAAAACCTTTTGAAAAACCATGCAACCCCTAAGACGTGGTATTCATCCTAGGTGAAATTACAACTATCAATCACAAGAAGCAATACTCAATTCCCCGGTGGTATTCCAACCGAATTGCATTCGACTACATATTCATGCTAAAGCTCAAGGCATCGCCCTAGAAAACGAAACTTAGTTACGAACAACCATAAAACAAAATATTATTAAAACATGGATAGAAAACACCTTGAAAATAAACTTGAATTGTCAAAAGCAATTCTCCAAATAGTGCGTGCGTTCTCACCAATGTTGCGTACATCCCCCTAATGGCTAAAAAGCCTTATTTATACTACTCTAATTAAAATCCTCCTAGTAAAAGGTCTTAGAATAAAACTAGGAAACATAATTAAATGATAAAACAGAAAATAAAAGGTTTCCTGTTTGAACTAGAATTCGGAGTCCTCAGAAAATTAGTGTTTTGACCAACCAAATAAACTCCGATTTGGTCCCAAAATATCTCTTTTGAAAGCTGAAGACGTCACCTACAAATCCTCAGAATGAATCTTCCTCAAAATATGCCATTGACATCCAAAATACCCAAAACGTCAAGAAACGTCAATCTGGTAAAGCTATGCGCTGGGTCTTCTTTTCTTCGCCACGGTCAAACGGCTTGGTAGAAAAATCTAAAATTTGGACACAATCATCTTGAAAGACACACGAACATCCTCCAATTAGAATCACTCCAAAATTCATCCGTTTGATCACTTTTTACTCCAGAGGAAGTCGAATGTCCTACATTAGAAATATATAACAAAGTATCAAAATTTTACCAAAATAACCAATAAATTAATACTAAGAATAGGGTAAAATATATGGTATAATATGGACTCATCAGCACACATATCCCACCATTTGTTTAGTGACACATTGTGTACCATCCCGTGTACCGATCACACTGTAAAATTTATCCTCGACCACGGCTCCTGGGTCCTGCTCATGTTGATGTACCTGAAGGGAGACATCCATGTTTGCCAACTGTCCATTCAAAAGGGAAGGGACGTCACCTATCACTACAACTTGGGGAAGGCCCTAGCCCCACTAAAAGATGAGGGTGTTCTTATTGTGGGGTCAAGCAGCGCCACACACAACTTGAGGACGATGAGGACGACCATGAACAATGATGTAACGACCCATCCCAATTTATTTTATATATTTAATCCACGAGTATGTAAAGTGATGATAATGCCCTGGAGGCTTGGTGACGTGGATGTACGTATATAATTTTAAATTATTTGCTCGCTAACATAATTAAATCGTAAGCGTCGTTACAAGAGTATTGACGTGAATTAGGGCCTAATCAGGTTCGTAACGAAAATGTTACGAATGAATAGGTGAGTTTGGGTTGGTTTTATTCTTATTTGGACTCATTTTCTTAAGCCCTAAAAATTGTAGCCCAATTAGGGCTTAAGATCCTTTTATTTATGGCCAACCCGTGGCCAATTACACACACACACACACACGTGCAACCCCACCTTCTCTCTCTTTCTTTCTCGAACTCTCCCTCTCGTCCGTACGACCAAGCCCTCTAATCTTCAAACACTATCAAACACACACCGATCAAGCTTAAGGATAACACCTTCGTACTCCTCTTGACTTCACAAGTCTAGCCATACCATTAGTTGGAAGGGAGAGCGTATAGAACACGAGAAGCCCGAACTCTGGCAAGGTGTCTAATTCCTCTGATGCGATCGTGAAGGATTTATGTGGTTTTGACACTTAAGAAGGTACTCTTCTAGCTTTCCTAGTGCTTTGGAGTCATTTTGGAGTGTTTTGCACGTCGGGACACGCGGGTTCACTAAGTTGCAGGTTAGGCCAGAATCTCGAAGGATTTTCCGACCACTTTCCGTCGATTTTAGGACCTCTAAGAGGTAAGGATTTGTTCCCTTGGTTGAGATCTTCAAATTCATATAAGATTTGTAAAGTTTGGTGTGGAATTGAAGGAGATATTAAAGCTTTAAATTTTTCCAGAAACCGGCGACGCAGCAACGATCGGCGCCGAAATCCGACGAACCACAGAGAATGAAGGAAAATATTCCATCAACTTTGATGGAATATACTGATGGCGTCAGGTAACTTTAACAAAATATTCTAGGAATTTAACAGAATATTCCCTAACATTGTTAGGGAATCCGTTAGTGTGCCAAGCACGTGCCTACGTGAGGCCGGCGAGTGTGGCCGTACCTTGGTCGGCATGTGATGGCGCATGAGTTATAAGAAAATTATTCTAAAAATATGGGGATGTTCATGGAGTTGAGTAGGCCACGATGGTATATTCAAATACCCCAATTGAGCAACGTACGAGAAATTATTACACGGTTTTCGTTATGTACTTAAAATTAACGTTAAATTAGTTGTTTCGTATATAGGTGAGACGTTTCCGAAGGACGAGCGTAACCAGGTGAGACTCAGGGGTTACGACCCTACTACATACCAGTGAGTGGGCTTTTGGTTTTCTAGATATATATACATATATATGCTTTACATTTTCCCAAAAACTGTTTTGAAACGAGCGTATTCTTTTAAATGCCATGTCATGCTTGCATTTCATTTTATTATATGCATTGGTATGTATATGCAAACTGCTGTATGATGCTGTGGAGGCGAGGTAAGTTTTAGGTGAGTACTGTATGATGTTAGTGGTTGCATTGGTTATGGTTATACATAGAGGCATGTAGAGCTCATTATCCTACATCGCAGTGTTAGTTCTCCCGCCCGTGGCCAGGGCACAGTCCTTCACGTGATGTTCACCTCCCACTTGGTGCACAGCCCTGTCGTACAGACCACATTAGGTGATTCTGACTCGTAGGTGACCCGCGATTATTCACACAGCCTTCACGTGATCGTAGCACTTGAGCGTACTTATTTACACCCAACCCTGTCGTACAGACCACAATAGGTGGTTCCGACTCGTGTGCAGGCATATTTGATGAGCTATAGGTTCAGCCGTATAGGTCACGTTAGGTGACTCCGGCTAGCATATCATTCATATGGATTTATTTCACCTGGCTTACTTATTTCATTGCTGAGATACTTGACATGGCATATACTCAGTTTTCATTATTTGCGAGCACGATTTCTACATACATATGTATCACTATTTTCTGGGAAATTATACGAGTTTTACGGTGAGGGGTTATTATTTTTCGAAAGTGAAATGGTTTTAAAAAAGCTTTGTTTTTGCCCACTCACATTTTCTGTTTTGCGCCTCTCCAGGTTCTAGTTGGAAGTTCATGTTGGTGGCTTACGAGGACTCTAAGACGGTTCTGACAGACTTCAAATCATATAGGGATTTCTTTCGTGCCTTGTATAATTCTTACCTAGCTGGTTGGACTGCATCTAAGTTACCTATGCTCTGAATATGTGTATCTACACTCTAAACACCTTCACTCGCACTTATATACTTGTCTAGTGTAAGTTAGCTAGTTTGGTTTTTATTTACTCACATTTTCATATCATTGTCACTTCCGCACTACGCACATGGCTACGTCATCCTCACGTGACGGCCAGCATGCCTCGATTTAGGTCGGGGTGTGTCAGTTTGGTATCAGAGCTTAGGTTTGGCAGTCCTACATATTTTGTGAATATTCTAATCATTTTGATGTCTTATGTCAGAACCATGCCGCCTCGTAGAGAGCCACGTACTTCATCTGAGTCTAATTTTCCCGATATTGCCCAACTTGGTGAAGCCATTGCTAATGCCATTCAGTCTTCACTTCGTCCTCCCCAGAGGACTCCTTTGGAGATTGTATATAACCTAAAGTTGAATAATTTTGTTGGTACTGAGGGGCCCGAGGGAGCTGAGCGTTGGCTTAATCATGTCAAGAAAACCTATCGAGTGATGGGGCGACAGGGGAATTTCCCTGAGGATAGATGGGTCAAGACGACTACTTGGTTTTTGGGCGAGGAGGGTGCATCCTAGTAGAGGCAAGAATATTTTCAGTTGTCACCGGAGAAAGTTGCAGGTTGGGAGGTTTTTAAGCATCTATTCCAGAAGAGATTTGTACCTCCAAAGTATTTGGATCGTAAGAAGGAAGAATTCTCGCGGTTGAAACAGGGGAAAATGTCAGCTAATGAGTACTATAGGAAGTTTATTGATTTATCCTGATATTGTTCAGAGATTACTGAAATGCTTCGACATTTTAAGTGGGGTACTCGAAAGAAGTGGCATTCTATGGCGACTACAACCCCCTGCTCTACATAACAGGAGTGTTATGAGGTTCTACTTCGGGTTGAGGATTCTGAGAATGCCCTAGATGATAGTGAGGAGGACGAAGAAAAAGATAATAACCAGAAGAAAAATAATAATAAAGATAAAGGGCAGTCATCTTAGGGTCCTCGCAAAACACAGAGTTTTAAACGAAGTGGTACTAGCTTGGGTTCATCCAGTGGTTGTTCGAGTTCTACTGCACCGCAGAAGGGCGGCCGGTTTTCAGAAGGTTCCCGATTCCAGAGACAGAGAGATTCTCTCAGTTCAGCCGCTCCACTTTGTCGTAGATGCAATAATCGGCATTTTGGGGATTGTAGACGAGGTAGCAGTGGATGTTTCACTTGTGGTTAGATGGGACATCAGGCTATCCAGTGCCTGTAGAACTAGCAAAAGCCCCAGCCACCTGCCTTGCCATCTCCAGCTCCTATTCAGCAAGTCCCAGGGCCTAGTGGTTATACCCTGACGGGTTATGGAGGTGCATATCATTATCAGGGAGATATAGCTCTATATTCTAGAGGACCGTATCAGTACCCATGAGGTTAGACACCATATCCACCATATCCAGGTAGTGGATCACAGTGGTATCTCGGAGGGCAGTCCTAGAGCATTAAGGTTGCTTTTAGTAGTGTGGGATCATCGAGACAGCCTGATCAGCCTGGTCAGGGACATGGTTTGCAGGGATGTGGAAATCAAGCTAACAGAGGTCGTGGAGGACGGCAGCAGCCACAGGGCCGTGTTCATCACATTACTCTGCAGGATGCGCAGAGTAATCTCGATCAGATTATGGGTATGTTGAATATTCTTGGCCATTTTTCTAGAGTATTAATTGATTCTGGTGCCACACATTCTATTATTTCTCATACGTTTGTTCAGACGACACAACCTTACCCTACACCTCTAAATTATGAGTTAGAGTTTTCGATGCCTATAGGTGAGACATGTTATGTTAGCTGGGTATATTAAGGATGTCCTGTTCTAGTGGAAGACGTCGTCATGCCAACTAATCTTGTTCCATTAGATATTGTTGATTTCGATGTTATTTTGGGCATGGATTGGTTACATTATAATCGTGCCAAATTGGATTGTTACGAGAAGACGGTCACTTTCCATCGGCCGGGTTTGCCTGTGGTTACCTTCGTGGGTGGACGTAGTGGACTGAACACAGTGTTATTTCTACCGTGAGGGCCAAGCGACTATTGAGGAAAGGTTGCCAGGGTTATTTGGCTCACGTGGTATTGAATGAGGATACTTCTACTCGTGTGCAGGATGTTCGAGTAGTTAGGCATTTCCCTGATGTTTTCCCTGAAGATTTACCTGGATTACCACCAGATAGAGAAGTAGAGTTCACTATTGATTTACTTCCAGGTACAGATCCTATTTCCTTAACCCTTTACCGAATGGCTCCTGCTGAGTTGAGGGAATTAAAAACCCAGTTGCAAGAATTGGTTGATTAGGGTTTCATTCAGCCTAGTACTTCACCTTGGGGAGCTCCAGTTTTGTTTGTACGGAAGAAAGACGGGACTTTGAGGCTGTGTATCGACTATTGACAGCTGAATCGGGTAACGATTAAAAATTGTATCCGTTGCCGCGTATAGATGATATATTTGACCAACTTTGAGGTGCCTGCGTGTTCTCCAAGATTGATTTGAGGTCTAGGTATTATCAATTAAAGATCAGAAGTGAAGCTGTCCCTAAGGCGACTTTTAGGACTCGATATGTTCATTACGAATTCCTTGTGATGCCATTCGGGTTAACAAATGCCCTCGCAACTTTTATGGATTTGATGAATCGAGTATTTAAGCCATACCTCGACATGTTTGTTATTGTCTTTATTAATGATATTTTGGTGTATTGTAAGTCTAAGGCAGAGCATACTCGACCTCTCACTCTGGTTTTGAAGAAATTGAGGGAACACCAATTATATGCTAAGTTTAGCAAATGACAGTTTTGGTTGGATCAAATATCATTTTTGGGGCATGTAATATCAGCTCAGGGCATTCAGGTAGACCCACAAAAAGTAGCTGCAGTTGAAAATTGGGAGCAACCACAAACCGTCACCAAGGTACAGAGTTTTCTCGTCTTAGCAGGTTATTACCGACGGTTTGTTAAAGGATTTTCAACTATAGCACTACCACTGACGAGGTTGACTAGAAAAGACGTTAGATTCGAGTGGGACGATGTTTATGAGTGGAGTTTTCGGCATCTAAAGTATTACCTTACTCACGCACCTGTTTTGGCACTTCTTTGAATGGTTTTGGCTATGTATTAATGCAACATGGCAGGGTAATTGCGTATGCCTCACGACAGTTGAAACCTCACGAGATGAATTACCCTACCCATGACCTTGAGCTAGCAGCCATTATTTTTGCCCTGAAGATTTGGAGGCATTATTTATATGGAGAAAAGTGTAGAATTTTCACGGACCATAAAAGCCTCAAGTACATATTCACCCAGCAAGATCTTAACCTTCGACAGCGGAGGTGGATAGAATTACTTAGTGATTATGACTGCACGATTGAGTAGCACCCTGGTTGTGCAAACTTGGTGGCAGATGCACTCAGCAGAAAATCACATGACCGACTTAATGCTTTATATGCTTGCCATATCCCTCTTCTCACAGAATTCAGATCTACTGGAGTTGATTTGGGAGTGATAGATCGGGAAAAAGCTTTACTTGCTGGTTTTCGGGTCAGACCAATTTTAATTGATCGTGTGCTCGAGGCTCAATTGAATGATGAAGAATCTCAGGAATTATCAGAGGCAATGTCACGAGGGAAAAAGAAAGATCTCAGGATCCGTGAATCTGATGGCATGCTTATGCAGGGAAAACGAATGTACGTGTCGAATATTGTAGAATTAAAGAAAGATATTCTCAATGAAGCACATATATCGGCATATACGATGCATCCTAGGAGTACCAGGATGTATCACACTATTCCACCTTTCTACTACTGGCCTGGCATGAAAAGAGAGATTGCTGAATATGTGAGTCCTTGTGCAATTTGTCAGCAAGTCAAAGCTGAGAGGAAGAAGCCTTTTGGATTAATACAGTCACTTCCCATTCCCCTAGTGGAAATGGGAAAATATTACCATGAATTTCTTGTACAAGCTTCCTTGTACATGAAATGGTTACGATGGCATCTGGGTGATAGTGGATCGGCTTACTAAGTCAGCACACTTTATACCAGTTCGAGAGAACTATTCTTTAAGCCAATTAGCTGAGCTATTTATATTGGAGATTGTTAAGTACCATGGGGTTCTGGTTAGTATTATTTCTTATCGGAATCCTAGGTTCACTTCCAAGTTTTGAGTGGCTTTCCAGGAAGCTCTTGGTTTGAGACTACTTTACAGTACGGCGTATCATCCACAAACAGACAGGTAATCTGAGAGAACTATCCAAACGCTGGAAGATATGATAAGATCTTCTGTACTGCAATTTGGCGACGCTTGGCATAAGCGTTTGGAATTGATTGAGTTTGCCTACAATAACAACTACCATTCTAGCATCGGTATGTCACTTTTCGAGGCACTCTATGGTAAATCCTGTCGTACTCCTTTGTGTTGGTCAGAAGTTGGTGAGAGGGTGTTAGTGGGCCCAGAGATTATTGATGAGACTACCCAGAATATTCAGGTAATTAAAGCTAACCTGAAAGAGGCCCAGGATCGACAAAAGAGCCTTGCCGATAAACACGCCACTAATAGAGTTTATAAAGTTGGAGATTGGGTATTTCTGAAACTATCTCCGTGGAAGGGTGTAGTACTATTCGGTAAGAAAGGTAAGTTAAGTCCTCGCTACATTGGACCGTACCAGACCACCGAACGAGTCGGTGAAGTCGCCTATAGACTTGAGTTACCTCCAGAACTATCAAGAGTGCACGACGCTTTTCATGTCTCTATGCTTCGTCATTATGTCTTCGATCCATCACACGTGATACCTCCTCAGCCACTAGAAATTAATCCAGACTTAACATAAGACGAGGAGCCAGTGACAATTTTGACTAGAAGGATAAGGTTCTTAGGAACAAAATTGCGCGCATGGTGGGTAGGTTGTAACGACCCGTCCCAATTTATTGTATATATTTTATCCCCGAGCATAAGTGACGATAATGCCCTCGAGGCTTAGTGACGTGGATGTACATATATAGTTTTAAATTATTTTTCTCACTAACATAATTAAATCGTATGCGTCGTTACGAGAGTGTTGACACGAGTTAGGGTCGAATCGAGTTCGTAACGAAAATGTTACGAATTAGTAGGTGAGTTTGGGTTGGTTTTATTCTTATTTGGACTCATTTTCTTAAGCCCTAAACATTGTAGCCCAATTAGGGCTTGAGATCCTTTTATTTCTGGCCAACCCGTGACCAATTACACACACACACACGCACGCGTGCAACCCCACCTTCTCTTTCTTTCTTTCTCGAACTCTCCCTCTCGTCCGTACGACCGAGCCCTCTAACCTTCAAACACTATCAAACACACACCGATCGAGCTTAAGGATAACACCTGCGTACTCCTCTTGACTTCACGACTCTAGCCGTACCATTAGTTGGAAGGGCGGACGTACAGAACTCGAGAAGCCCGAAATCTGGCAAGGGGTCCAATTTCCTCCGACACGATCATGAAGGATTTATGTGGTTTTGAGACTTAAGAAGGTACTCTTCTAGCTTTCCTAGTGCTTTGGAGTCATTTTGGAGTGTTTTGGACGTTGGGACATGCGGGTTCACTGAGTTGCAGGTTAGGCTGGAATCTCGAAGGATTTTCCGACCACTTTCCATCGATTTTAGGACCTCTAAGAGGTAAGGATTTGTTCCCCTGGTTGAGACCTTCAAATTCATGTAAGATTTGTGAAGTTTGGTGTGGAATTGAAGGAGATATTAAAGCTTTAAATTTTTCCAAAAACCGGCGACGCAGCGGCGATCCCTTTGAAGCATTCCCGTGGCTCTCTTTCCACTACTCCTCAAAACTTTCAATCTCTTTTTTCTCTATTTATTTTCTAGAAGAAAAAAATATCATCTTTGCAGAAAATGTTTAAATTTTTTTTGGAATTCTTGCCCATCCCTAAAATTTTCTTTTTGGGTTTGGTCCTCAGGTCGAGAATCTAAAAAGGTTTTCGCGGTGGAGATTGGTTCTACAACAACAACAAGTGGCGTCGCAGTGGAGCAGCTGCTCGACAAGAATCCTTACAACACTGACATCTTTTCCGATCCCGAAAATTACGTCAACGAGCAGGTATGTATCGCTGTCTCTTTATTGATGGAATCGATACTTGGGTTTGATTAATTTCGATTGAATGATTGGTAATTTGGTTGTTTTAGGTTTCTTCACAAATCGATATTTGGGTTTAATGCCAATCTCTACCTTCTTTGCCTCTATCAGGTAAATTTGAGAGTTGAGTTTTTGTTTTTCTTTGTTTTTTCTTTTAGATTAGATTTTGATTTAGAGTCAATACATAAGTGATTTTTTTTCTATTGTGTTTTGTTTTGGTTTGAAAATTACTGCAAAAGTGAAATTTTTTGATTTGAAAATCCATAGTTTTCTGCAAATTCGCTTAATTGGTCTTGAATTTTTTTAGTTGCCTTTTGTATTAGAATCCATAATTTATTGCGAAGCTGGACTTTGTTAGTTGGTTTTCAGTTTATATTCTATGATTTACTAAAAATTTGAACTCTGTTAAATTGGTTTGTGTTTTTAGATTCCGTTAATTATTTATTTTATTTAATAAAAAATTGAAATAGGCTTTTTTTTTGTTTTTGTTTTTTTATTATTAATGGTTAGTGGTGTCGGTTATGACCAAAACAAATCTGCTTTTTTATTATGGGAGTTTCAATGTCACTTATATCTGACACTACTATCATTTTTTTTATTTGTAAATGCTTTCCTTTTTCTTGGCGGATTAAGGGAACTAACCGACAGCAAAAGCCTTTTTGTGACGCTAGCAATGCTGTCGGTTCTTCTATCCACCACTACATGAGTTTCTGTCGGATTTTTCCTTAATATCCAACAGGAATTGGTTTTTCTTGTCGCTTTCTAAAATGACACTACTGGGTACTTTTGTAGTAGTGTTGCGTAGGTCCACTTGTGTCCTTTCTTGGGATGACGCGACCAAGCGCCTTGCTCGTCCCCCAGAGTTGGTGGGGACTCGTAACCGAGCACTTCTCTTCTCAACCATTATGTCCCTTCGTAGGAAAAATTTTTAGTTGTGACAATAACACAAGTGGTACATCACGTGTTTTAATAGGAGTGGTAGAATATTTTATTTTTTAAGTTATTAACTTTTTAGCACACATATTCCACCATTTGTATAGTGACACATGATGTACCATCCCGTGTACCGGTCACACTGAAAAATCTCTCCCTTCGTACATCTATATTCCCTTGTATGGCTACCACGTGGCATAGAGTTGACGCTTGACTAGGCTACCCTTTATGTTCCTAGAGCCTTGTGCCCAAAAGTTGTTAGTGGCAAACTTGCCCTTTGGTGCTCGGAAGGTGTTTGATAAAGAAGTGCTCGGCTCGACTGCTAATTAGACATCGGGAGGCCATGAGCTCCTTAGAGCGCTCGGCTTCATTTTTCCATGCTCATTAGACTTTTGCTTTCTTTGGGGCAGTGTTCATTTGCCCACCATATTCCTTTGGGCCTATCGGGATCGGAATGAACCCACAAGTCCCCTAACTCCTTGTCCAAGGGTCCTTCTTGGGTAGGGAGTTGCAAGAGTCGGTCGGATTCGGGGGTGGCTGTTAGGCATTGCGTCATATACCCGGAATGGTGGGCCTTTGGCGGTTGGTTCCTTCTTTTGTGAGTGCTTGGCTAAGAATTCCATTAGTCACGAAATTTTGAGTCCGCCGCGAGTTGGTGGCTGAATCGAGGCGTCTTCACATTAAATGCGCCGCAGACATGCGTGGCCTTGTAGGCTGCGAAGTCCCCTTTCAGGTCCCTTCAATTTCAAAAGCAAAGCTACGGAGTCGCCACGTGTCGTGATCCAATCGTTTTGGCACCTCTTCTATGAATGGCTGGGATCGTCTGGTCATGTCTAAAAAGACTTTCTTCGGAGTAATTTCAGAATTTTATAGTCGCTTCAGCTAGACTGTGCCATTTTTCGTACTGCGTCCTCCTCTGTTACCTCAAATTGTGTCCAAAAGCCTTGGAATTTTGCAGCCGATTCCTCTCAACTTAGTTTCCCATGTATGCGCTTTCTCCTGCTTTTAATTGGTTTGTTTTTGAAAAGATTTCTGTTTTCATTTAGCAATTCTACAATGTTAGTTTTCGAACTAGTGACAAGCATCAGACGAGAGAATTCTCTTCCCTTGTGTGCGAGCAATTATCTCATCTTTGCGGATTCTCACTCTTTCACAGGATTTCGATTAGTATTCAAAATGGCGCTTGGCTTGGGCATGATTGGAGATTTACCTGCTCTATGTCCATGCAAAAACATTGTGCAAATTGATGGAAAGTTCTGAAATATATAACCAATCAATGTATATAACAAATTTCTATCATCAATACAAGGTGCTTGAACGTACTTGTCCTTTGAACACTAGAATAGTCATTGGAAAATCTCCGTGCAGGGCAAGAGGGCAAGAGGGCAAGAGGGCAAGATAGTTGGTATAAAATAGCAACGCCTCGAGGTCCAGTTGCTTAATTGCTTCTTCAAGTCTTCCACACCCTAATGGTGCCATCAACAGACGAACTTATCATGCAGTTGTCCTTTGGGTGATAACTGACACTTGTGACCTATAAAAGAAAATTCAACCAACTTTTGTTTAACATTGTATTCCAAACCATTCATTCCATGGAAAACAAAACCTGAACATTTTCGCAAACTAAGATGTCTAGTGTTATTGTCCTCAGGGGATGACTCATGATCGCTTCATTCAACAATCAACATGCATATTTCAACAACGGTATGGTTCTTCACCCGGAACAGATCCTGGGCCACATAACAATACACACGGAGGAACAGGAAACATATACGGTCGAGGTCAAAATCAAATGTACATGTAAAATTTTTTATTCTTTAAACTAGTTTGCTTGAGAAAGAAGCACAGCAATGATAAAATGTTGCAACCAATACACTACTTTTAAACCCCTTACAATCACGATGAATGTTGCGACACAATTCCTCGACGAAGTTTGTCTTGAGATCATAGAATAGTTTTGTGTTAGGTAAACTTTGACTATTTCACAATTTGGTCTTTTCAGTTTGTGTTTTCCATACCCACCATCGAAGTTTTAACTCGTTTTGCATTTTCTTTACCATTTCACTTTAAAACTAATACATTATTAAAGTACCCAGCAAGCAGCAAGCCCTTGAGACTCAGTCTCAAGTTATTGTGGAGTTTGCTCTGGGGAGAAAGCAAGTTCTACAAGGACAGTCTGATTAATTCTATCTGAGGGGAGCATTTCGTAAGAGGGAGGACTAACCTCCATGATGTTTTGTCTACTCTGACAATAAATCAGAACAAAAAGGATGACATATTAGTATGTACCAGTTCACAACAATATACAGAAAGAAAAAGCTTTACCAAAAGCTACCACAATTGAAGAGCAAAAAAATATAGAGAAAATTTAAAAAGAAGAACATGTTAGGATTTTGGCTCATAAAAGTTAGTGTCCTCTTTTGTTTAGGATTGTATTAGGGAAATTAAAGGTGCACCGATTCTTCTCCTGGACTAGGAAAGAATCATAGTTTCCTTGTACAATTAGATTAGGAATCCTGGAAGTCTAATTGGAATAGGTAAGAAAGTGTACTTTCTATTTCCATAAATAGAAAACTTAATCAGAAAATAGGCATGTAAACCACACCCTATACTTATAAAAAGGGTGCGGCAATGCTAGAAATTAGGGAGAAAAAGCCAGAAATAGTCGAGGGACAAAGTGGGATTAGTTCTAGGATTTTGCAAAAGTACTGTAACTCTATTATTAATCAAAGAAGCCATGGTTTCTCTACCCAAGGAAATCACAACTGGACGTAGGCAAAAGTTCTGCCAGACCAGTATAAATCTTGTGTGTTTCTAGTTATTCTCTAATTTTCTAAGTGTAGTCTATTGCAGGATACATCAAAGAGCAAGATCCAGAGGAGAGTCAAAATTATAACAGAACAATTAACAAGGAATCACAAAGAAATACACCTTAAAAAGAAGAAAAATATCAGAACTGAAACAATATGATGAAAGAAAGCTTATTATTCTTAAATTTGTTGACAATCTTATTCAATTTGGCTGGATTAGTCACACGTACAACTTTATACACAAGAAACAGGAAGAGGCGCTATGAGCATTCAACATCAACATTATTTTAAAAGTAAAAACACAATGATTGGAAAAGAAAAATAAGCTTTACCACTGATGAATGCGCTCTGAAACTTGTTGCCACAGATGCATCTACCAGATCCCAAAAGAAAATGTAACCATCCTCCGACCCACCAGTTACATGGGCATCGGTATTGGTAAGGCAACAATCCAATTTGTAAGACTGGTACAGAAATAACCAATTAAAATGATAAGTCATGAACAAGAGAGTAAAACTTACATAGTACCCTATGTCAAATATTGCAAGATCACCACTGGATATGGAGAAAAAGTGACCAAAAGAGCCAAGAACACGCATGAAGGGGATGGTATAGTAATAAAAATCACAAGAGGAGTCGCACTACACAGCTGCATACTAACCTTACAAGTGTGTCCTTTGTATTCTTGAAGCAATTCACCAGAAGTTCTATCATAAGAAACAGTTAGTGAATGGAGCGTGCGTGCAAATTAAGCAAGATACACGTCTGCAATAAGTAAACTCAAATGTATACCTATCAATAAGGCGTAAAGTTGAATCTAAGCAGCCAGCCAGTACACAGTGTCCGTCATTTGACATGGAGATGCAGTTTACAGGTTGCCCCAAGTTATCGGATAGTTCTCTATGTAATACAACATTAAATATCGTCACAATAAGCTCACAAAATTTCTAATTAAACTTCGGTGTGTCTACGTATTAGCATTTTCACAAAGTAACAAAGCGGTACAGCTGAACTAAAAACATGGGGTTTTTCGTCTCTGAATTTGCAGGGCAATGTACCAACATTACCTCCCAATACGCATGTCAAATGTTCGAACAGTTCCATCAACACTTGCACCAATAATCTCGGTCTTTGTCAAACAAACAGACATTACACTATCTGTAAATGTGTCAATTATCTGAATTGGTTCAATGCTGTGAGATCTGCAGTCCCAAGCACGCAACGACTGATCGAAACCAGCGGAGACAACAACCGACGAATACTCATTGAACTTGACAGCATTCACCTCCCCTTCGTGTCCCCGAAACTTTCGAATCACTCGACCCGTGGCCACATCCCAGTAAAATATTTGTCTATCACCTCCGCAGGAACACAATTTGGAATTGTCCCTAAACAACAATTTACATGTTTTCATCGGAATTTGGAAATTTGGGTTCAATCAAAAAGCTCGAAAGACAGAAGGACAACATTAAAGTTCGAGACTTACGAGGTCACATGAACGTCGCGGACTTCACGGCCGTGGGACTTGTAGGTCTTGATGTGGATGCCGCGGTGAGGGTTCCATAGTCGGATGGTTCGGTCTTTGCCGGCGCTCAGGCAGTAGTTTCCGTCGCTGTTGAACCTGGCGGCTAATACTGCGCCCTCGTGCCCTCTCAGCACGATTGCCTCTTTCGTTGGCAATTCCGATTCGCTCATCTCCCACTTCAACTCCCTCCTTCTCTGCTACCTCTTCGCTGCTGCTTTTTCTGGGTTTGCGTCTGGACTATTTGAGTTGGGCCTAAAGTCAGCTTTGTTTTTGGGCTCACATTTTCTTTTTTGAGACCATTGAACTTAAAAGATTTCTATTTGCATCCCAAACTGAGTTGAGATCGTCCCCAGATCTCACTGTTAGGAGTTCAAGAACCAAGAAATTCAGACCACTTAAATTGAATTCTCTAGCTCTCATGAATCCATTCCACTGGCCACCATCTCACACAAAAACAAGTGTCCTTATCTCTCTCTTTGAACAATCCGAATTTTAAGGTCCTCGGGCTTTTGACAATGAGATCTGAAGAGGATATCAACTCCCCAAACTAATCTTTGTGCCTGTTGCAAACATGTGTCTGGTTAAGTTGGCTAAAACAATGTACTTTTATTGTATCCAAGTTTAAATCTAAAATGTAGAAGATTACTATACTTGATTAAGATTTTGGTGGTTTCTTAAACAATAATTTGTTCTAGAAATGCTAGCTACATTTCCCTAGTTGCCTTTCCCGTTCAATTGTTTTTTTTTTTTTATGTCAAATGATTTTAGATTGTTTTGTCAAGCAAATTTCTTTATAACTTAAAAATCAATATTTAATGTACTGAAAAAATTATTTATTTGATTTTCACATGTCCCTCATTAATCTACCAACTTTTAGTTTACACTTCATACTTTTATTTGTTGTGGCCTATTTTCTCTGAGAGAGGGTGCGGCAAAGAGAGAGAATAGAGAGTTGAGGAATTTCTAGGATGTGTATTTTTCATTTCCTATGCTTTTATTTATAGTAAAATGGAAAGGATTACTTGCCTTACAAACAATAGAATAAAAAAGGAATAACATCTTCTAGTATCTAAATACAATTTCCTAATGAATTACACAACCACTCATGTGCTAGAATTTATGTCACAACAGTCCCCCTTAAGTATGTAAATATTCAAATAGATGTTGCATCGAATCTTCAAGGATGATGTTGAAGTAGTTGATAAAGTCATCTCGTCTAGTTAGTAGAATGAGCAAATGCAAGTCTCAAAACAAACGGAAGGAATGCATAAAAGGTAACACTCACAAACCTCGCTATGGTAAAATCGTAGGTAGGATAAAAACCCATAGACTAAGGAGAAAAATGAGAACTTGCATTTAGGGATGGGCAACGGTTATGGCGGGCAGGTAACAGCGGTTATTTACCCATAACCGTTTATGCTCATACCCGCATAACCGTTTACCCGTTGGGTAATTGCCTAAACGGTTATACCCATACCCATGACCATTTATAAACGGTTAACCATACCCATAACCACATACCCATTTAACTGTAACCGTTTAATACTCGTTTACCCATTTACCCTTTTTAACCTGTTTATCTTTTTTTTTAGAGAAAAAATAAAACAAAAGGATCAATCAAATCGGTCATATATTCATAAAGTTTAAACCGGTTATAATAACAAAAAGTTCCCCACATAAGACATTCATCCAAAACAAACTAAGGAGTTACGTACACCAAAGTTTATATTCATGATACCGATTATAAGAAGGGTATCATGAATATATTACCGATTTAGATGAAATGTTGTAATATATTCATGATACCGATTTAGAATTTTGACTGGCATCTTGAGGCTATCATTGATTTTCTGACCTTAAAAGTAAATTCCTGGAATATGTGGTGGAAGCAGGGCATATATTTGTGCGAATTCGAGTAGCATTTGTCAAATATTTGGATGAATGTCTTATATGGCTTGTTGTAATGTTGAAATGTTTCTATATGCAATTTATCTTCAAAATTCTAAACAACTAAATCGGTGATATATTCATGATACCCTTCTCATTTTCTAGGAAGTTACGTACACTGTTTATGTTATTATAAATCGGTAATTCAAAATTCTAAACAAAACAAACTAGGGAGTTACGTACACCAAAGTATAAACCGGATAAGAAAAATGTTCCCCGCACGAAAGCCTTCCCCAGTTCCTTTTCCTCACCAAATTTTACATATATAAAATAAATGGGTAAACAGTTACCCATTTATTCCAGGAAGTTACGTACACCGTTTATATTAACTTTATGTTATAAATCGGTAATTCAAAATTCCAAACAAAACAAACTAGGGAGTTATGTACACCAAAGTTTAAACCGGGTAGGAAAAATGTTCCCCACACGAAAGCCTTCCCCAGTTCCCCTTCCTCACCAAATTTTACATATATAAAATAAATGGGTAAACGGTTACCCGTTTATAACCGCGGTTAATACCCATAACCACCCATTTAAATTTCACGGGTAAACGGTTATTTATCTAAACGGTTACCCATAACCGTTTCTTTATCTAAACGGTTACCCATAACCGTAACCGTGAAGTTTAAATGGGCGGGTAACCGCTGGTATTTTGCCCATCCTTACTTGCATTAAGTCAAAACTAAACACCTTTAGGATGCAAGTAGAACACACAACAATATGACCAGCCCATAGATAGGTGTCTTGTTAAAACCTTGTTAGGTAGCAAAAAAAAAAAGCTTCTTATCGTAGGGAAAAAAGTATAATAAGATCAAGTGAGCATACGTCTGGATACTCCTCCTTGACAATTGACACATACTGATTCCTTGAACAAACTTTTGGGAGGTAGACTTCGATAGTGACTTTGTGAAGAGGTCAACTAGATTGTCCTATAATTGGATTTGCTTGACTTCAATCTTCTAATGCTCTTACTGCTTATGTAAGAAGAAGAATTTCGGCGCAATATGCTTGGTGCTGCCTCCTTTGATGTATCCTTTCTTGATTTGGTCGCTATAGGCTGTGTTATCTTCATAGATCGTTGTAGGTTGTGAACGACAGAAGAAAATCCACATATGCTTCGTTTATGCTCAATAGCAGCTCTCAGCCAAAAGCATTCATGCGTAGCTTCATGTAAGGCGAGAATTTCAACATGGTTCGAAGAAGTCGCTACTAAGGTCTACTTGGTTAAATTCAACATATTGCGGTTTCTCCAATGGTAAGGACATAACTCGTTTGAGTTTATCACTGAGGCAGTTATACCACATCTACCCTAATTGTTTGAATCGGTAGAGTAACCGCCTCAATCTAATCAAGAGGGTGTTCTGTGGTCTAGAACTATATGATCCAGTCAATGTAAGTTCTTAGGGAACTTTCATATAGATTTCTGTAGCAAGATCCCCATAGACATATGCGGTTACCATGCCCATAAGATTCATATTCAGTTTTTCAGAAAATACCGAACTGATAAGTTAACATAACGTTATGACGTCAATTACAGGGAAATACGTCTCCTCATAATCAATCACAGGGTGTTGAGAGAAACCTTGTGCCACGAGGCATGCCTAGTATCACACTATCTCATTCTTCTTATTACGCTTCCTTATAAAATTGTACTTATAGCCAACGGGCTTCACATGTGAGGGTGTAGAAACTACATGCCTAAACACCTTGCGTTTCACAAGTGAATCAGTTCGACTTGGATTGCTTGTTTTTAGTTTGACCAATCAGTTCTACTTTGACATTCATCAATAGGACGCAGTTCAATGTCATCGATGAACGATCCATAGGAAACAAAAGTTGATAAAAAGGGAGGGGCGAAAAAAAAGGTGGTAATATCAATAGTTATTGTGCAAATGCATCATCGACGATCAACTTAGTTCGATTCCAAACCTTATGCAAACTAGCATAATGAACCGAAACCTCACAATCCTTGGGAAGTGTATTCATCTCTTGAAGGACACTTTCGTAATCTAGAATAACCTTAAGTGTTGGTTGAGTAGGCTATGGTTGGATTCAAATTAGTTTAACTAGTAGTTGTCGTGGGCTTTCTCTTTCGGGGTTGTGAACCTTTTGGACCAATAGGTCTGCCATGCTTCAGGGTAGGAGAAGATGATTGGCTAGTTGCTAATGTACCGGGATGTATGGCCAACTGTCATTCAGGAATTGCTCATTCTTCATGGGCGATGTTTCAACGTATGTGTAGTACATATATCCTTGTAGGTGCGTTTGTAGCTAGTATATGTGATCTCTTCACTTTTGCTAGATGGTTAAAAGCATCGGGTATGCTTTAAGCACTGCTATGTAGATCTAAAGTACGTTGCACTTCAATTTCAGACAATGCGGTGCTAGAATCTAGATGAGACATAATGGGGTTAATCCACGACAATTCACTATGTTCTTCAGGAACATTAAGGCTCTTATATTTCATTAACAACGGAAAAGATTGTCTCATCGAAGTGACAATCCACAAAATGTGCAGTAAATTAAAGGATCTATGGAGCAAATAATTGATGGTGAATCATAACTGACATATATTTTCATTCTTCTCAGCGGACCTATTTTGGTACGTAGTGGTAGCACTGTTGCACATAAACTACACCATATAAGTACGAGTCGTCAGATTTGTACCTAGTGACCAACTTTAACGGTGAAAAAGGTTAGGTGGCGATGAGTCTCAGGCGAACCAACATAACTGTGTACATAATTACATAGCCTTAAGCAGATTTCGAAAGCTTGGTGCTCATGGCCAAGGTCCAAGCAATCAAGTGAAGGCGCTTTATGAACACTTCTGTAGGCCGTTTTGCATATGAATATGAGGTACATGATGTTCAACATTAATCCCACCTGACATGAAATAATCGTCAAAAGTTTGTGACATTCACTCTCCAGTATTATCTAGTCGAATCTACGTAATTGGTTAATCAGGGTGGTGAACCTTGAGCTTAATCATTTGTGTCAAGAGTTTCGCAAATGGGACAGTGAACAACGTGTTGATGAATCAATAAACACTAGAAAGTAACGAAATGGTACGTATATTGGTTAGATAGGTCCACAAGTGTCCCCTTGATTCAGTTGAGAAGAGGTTGGAGGGTCATTTCGAACTTTGTATGAAAATGGGTGACTAATAAATTTACCCAAAGAACAAGCTTTGCAAGAAGTGCAACCAGGTATGATGTGCCTACTTTGGGAGAGCGGATACCCGTGGAAAGGTTGGAAGAACAAATACAGGGTGCGCATTGCGAGCCTTATGACAAGAACTTTTGAAGGGACTATTTCTATCTTAGAGAGTGCTTTTATAGTGAGCTCAAATTTCTGGATATTTAATTCAAGTGATACTTAACATATCTACTATTCATTGTAGGGACTAACATGGAGTAAGACATTGTGCAATAGGGATATTCATTACAAACAACAACTTATTTTCTTAATAGAGTGCCTTTCAAGTTAGTCCCATAAACCCCATATGAGATATGGCATAGCAAAAGAACAAATCTTAATCATATTAAGATTTTGGGTTGTCTAGCTTGCGTGAAGAAGCTTGAAGCTGACAAGTTTAAAACAAGATCAGTTAAGCGCTACTTTGTGGGTATTCCAAATAGACTTTGGGATACAAGTTCTATCACCCTGACAACCAAAAAGTCTTTGTCGCCAGAACTACTATGTTCCTTGAGGACGAATATGTTCTCAATGGAACTGGCAAAAGAACGATAAATTAAAGGAAATTCCTAATGAACCACAAACAAGCAATCAACATATGGACAACCATGTTCCTGAACCCCTAACTCCATGTAAATCTGAAAGGTTGTAGGCCACCTCAGAGGTATGGCATAGGGGTGGGCACGGGCTGGGCCAGGCCCAAATTTGGAGAAACCTGACCATACCCGTTATAAACTGTAATGGGACAGGCTAGGCCGGGTAGAGAGATTTTGAGTTTTGGAATCGGACCTAACCCGACCCGTTTCAAACGGGCCGGTCCGGGACGAGTCCATGGGTCCAACTTTATTTTTTTTTTCAAAAATACATTTTTATAAAATTGCAGTGCAGTGCACTACAGCAGCACAAATGTTTTCAAAAATTACAAGAGCTGCTTCAAGCTTCAAGCTTCTGCACAGACAAATTATAGGAGCTATTCCAAATCCAAAAAAAACATAAACATTAAAACCGAAATAACATCCGCATTAACATCTGCAATGACATCAAATGTCCAACATCATTCCTCATTGAATCTGTAAGAAAAAGAATAACATCAAATTGACATCCAACGCCCAATATGTTCACATTATAATTATTCAATCTGAAAGATTATCAAGAGAAATATAATAATTCGATAATAATTCGATCAAAATGTTGATGTACCTAATTGTCAAGAGAGAGACAATGGATATTTATTAATCAAACAAAGAGAAATAGGTATTCTACAAACTGATCAACACAAAACAGAATCCAGAACTCAGGAATTGAGAAGAATCAGAACTTAAAGGAATTTGCCTGAAGAACTTTGAGCAAGAGTGCAAGACAACTGGGCAAGGGCCACAATTGCATAATTTCTAGATTCGAATTGCATAATTCAGTCAAACTGATCAAAGCTATATGCTCGAGATAACATTCTCAATCAAATTTCCACACATATTCTAATATATGTATATGCAAAGGGGCCTGCTTTACAACCATATGCTTACAAGTTCAGTAGTAGACACAATAATATAAACACTCAAGTAAGAATCAAAATCACCATCACAATTCCATGCAACCACACCTATCCTCGTTAACCAACTTCCTCATCCATTACAAAACCAATTGAACTTATTTTTCAAAGTCAGTGATCTGAGAACAAATTCTAACCTAACTAATGGTGCCAAGATAATTATTATCATTCGCTAATTGTTTCGCAAATACGAGTTTCGCAAGTTGTTCTGAGTTTCTAAACACATGTACAATCCAAAAGTTCAGGATTTAATGAGATGCAAATCACTAAACAAAATAGTAGCAAACGCAAATCTATCACTTAGCAGGTGTTTTTGAATTAAAAAACAGAACAATGGCGGTGAAGGCAAACACTGCTAATAATTACTAGTATTAGATCCATCAAAGAAACAAATTAGTTCAATCCATTCAAGAACTTAGCTTTTTGCTTCACTAAATTACATATATGCCAGTTTAAAGCGAAGGATACTAAGAAATATCTTAACAAAAAAAAACCCAATACTCAAAACCCTTTGAATTCTTATTACCCCATAATAATTCCACATATCCATCCACATCTCGCATGAACAAATACAAGTTTAATTCAATTAATTTTAAAACAAAATTTGATAAAAATAAATAAAGGGGAAAAAAGGGATTAAAGAGTAAAACATATCTGATTAAAATTTGTAATGAAAATTGAAAAAATATGATAAATATGATGGTTCCCAAGATATCCGAAAACAAGTAGAGAAGAAAATGGGGGTTTGGTTTTTACCTGTGAGACTGAGTGCACCACAAGACTGCTCTACGAAAGTTGTGAGAGATATGGCAAATCGAGAAGATGGGTGGTGGAGTGCTTGGGTTCTCTAAGTCTGGGATGTCGTCGAGGACTCGAGGAGGACAATCGAGGTTGTTGGGCCGTCGTGATGTCGGGGACGTGAAGAAGTTTGGTGATGTTCAAATTACGGGTGAGAGAGAGAGACAGTGAGAGCGAAGGCGGTGAGAGAGAAATGAGAGATGTGAAGAAGTTTGCTATAGGGGTGGGCACTTAGAACCGAAAATCGAAACCGAAACACGAACCAAATCGAACCGCACCAAATGGTTTGGTTTTGCGGTTTTGAAACCAAACCGCAACATAGAAAACAGTTTGGTTTCGGTTTTGGCTTTTGAAAACCACACCGAAACCGAACCGCACCACAAATATTAATAAACATTTAATTAAATGTCCATATTATATTCATGTTTTAATTGGTTGTTTGTTAGAATCCATATACTTAGTATAGGACTCAACCACACTAGAATATCATCATTCATCACTTTCTTTCGTTCATTAACTTGAAGGACCTTTGTTATTTTATACCATCACACACACATATATGTACAAGGGTGGATTGATCTTGTTATCAAGAGTCGAACAATGATCTAATGAAGTCCACTCATTTGAAGCATGATATCACATATTATAGTATCAAAGTTTCGCTCACTTTTAATGAATTCAAATTTATTCAACTTGTTTTATGATAAACATTGTAAGGGACACCCTTTTGTTGCACAAACATGTTTTAACATCACAACTACATGCAACATGCTAATTGTTTTAACATCACAACTACATGCAACATGCTAAAAGGAACCTAATGAATCGTACACCGTGTAAGGCAGAGATTGAAGAAACAACGGAGATGAGTAAGGATAATTAAATGGTTTAATTATTTATGGCAATGATTAATTAATATGTTAATTAATCAAACGAATAAAGTTCGTTAAAAGACCACGGGTTAGTTTTGGGCATCAAGGCCCAATGGGCTTCGAACGTCAAGCCCATTGACTTAAGTTGTATGACAACTTAATGACTAATAATTCACAAAGGCCCAAAAAGCCCAATAAAACCCTATGGCCGGCCATAATGAGAGTGGAGTGGGTTTTTGGACTTATTACAAGTTTGCCACTCCAATGAAGGTAGATATAAATATGACTTTATAGCTATTTCTTCATTAGGGTTTCTTTTGGAGAAAAGATGGGAACACAAGCTCTATTTTCTCTCTAAGAGGCTGGCCACCCTAGAGGATTTTAGCTAGCAATCTTACTTCCTCTAGGTCACTCATTTCTTCATCAATCTTTCCTTGGTGTGGAGACCTAGAGGTTCTCAACTTTGAGAACTTGGAGAAACCAATTTTTCCATCCAAATCCATGGAGCTAAGAAGCAAGGAATGAAGGCCCTATCTCTTGGGTGATTATCCTTTGCTTATGCAAAGAGGAATCAACAAAGGTATAAATTTCTCAACTCACTTTGTTTTGAGTTGAGTCTTGGTTCACCTAACTACTAGGCTTTTAATTTCATGGGTAATGTTTTGTTTTGAGTGCATACAAGCATGATTCCGCCTTTAATTTGTTAATTGCATGCTATAGATGTTGCTCAAATGAACATGTTTTTCACAAAATTTCCTTCAAGATTACCCTAAAGACTACACTGAAGCAATGTCAGACATTGATTCAAAGAATGGCAAGAGGAAAGGAATGGCAAGAAGCCATGAAATTCGAGATGGATTCCATGTATCAAAATCAAGTTTGGACTCTTGTAGACCCTCAAGATGGTATAATACCTGTTGGAAACAAATGGGTCTTCTAGAGGAAGATAGCGTCGATGAGAACATGGAGACTTATAAGGCTAGATTAGTAACCAAGAGTTACAAACAACGTGAAGGGATTGACAACGAAGAAACCTTCTCTCTTTTAGCCATGATTAAGTCTAGTCGGGTTTCGCTTGTCATAAACAAGAAATGACCACTTGCCTTGCAAGCAATACAATCATAATGCGATAATATCTTCTAGTATCGTAAATTCAATCTACTAATAATTTACACAATCACATATGTGCTAGAATTTATGTAACAACATTATATTAATTATTTATTTTTTTTATTTTAAAGCAACAAATCCCTACCACGACACCACCTCCCTCCCACCCCTCAACACCTTTCCCACGAGAAGGGCTTACATAGAACAGGTTTATTGTAACATGGTGTCCCCTTTCCAATAATAAATTGTCATGTGTGAATTTTTATTTACATATCAATATATCATTGAATCGGGACTCTATGTGACCGTGAATCCATTCAATATAAGTTGCCCTCTTTTCCCACATACCATATTTGCTCCACTCCCATATCCAACGCCCCCAAGAACCTGTGTTATCCAACACACCCAATATTCCCTTCCAGTATGGATAATTTCCTTACACCACCCCACCCTTTGATTTGCCCCTCACAACCAATTTGGAGATTGCGGAGGCATGGAGATGACGGATTCTCGCGGTCGATTGGTCAAGATTAGTTTGATGACAAATCTATTTTTTTTTTAAATCATATGTCTTGTGGGTTTAGAGCATTGATTTGGGTGGGTTGAATGTGAATTTTGGTTTGAGAAGAAAATATGAATTTTGATTTTAATTTGTATAGGTGTTTACGAAAAATGTGAATCTTACTACCCCACCTTCGGTGGCAGAGCCATTTGAGGACCAAACGGGCACTGGCCCGTCCTGAAATGTTTTTTAAAATTGGTTCACATATATGTAACTAGATGGAGAGCACCAATAGGTAACTAACCTTCCAATGATTCCACAATTTTTATGTGTTTTCTTCTATTCTCCATTCATCTATTATTTTTAGACCCATAGAACCATAATTAAAATAAAAATAAATTGTACCAATGAGCAAAAACAAATCAAAACATTTTCTCTCGCTTTTAACACTACACACACACGCACACACACGGAGAAAAGGACAATAGTTTTCTCTGCATGTCCCTGCGTTTTCTATATACCTTTGACCTTTCATATGATGCTGATTGTGTGTTCATAAATTAAGAATAGAAACCAAAATTTAATATATTTTTTTAACAAACAATATTATCTAAACTGAAGGGATGGAGAAGTGGACTAAGCTTCATAATGGGCGAACCATTGTAATATGGTTCAAATTCGCCTTTTGGCGAGAATCAATACTGACCTTTCACTTACAAGGGAAGAGAAATACCGTTAGACCGTAGTATTATGTGGAAATTTGAATGAATATGCTCTTTTTTGTATTATGAAAATCGTAAGAAGTTACAAGGATTACAAGAATACATATAGGGGATTGAGTGATCAGATGAGCACTCAATTAGCTCCTTAAATTACGCCACACATGCTGACCTAGGGAGCCTAACTAATCACCTTGAATTAAGGAGATGACTTTTACAATTGCTAAACACAAGAAATAAAGAAACAGCTATTAACTAGGTAAAACACATCTCCTAGAGTTGACTTAAACCCTAAGAAACATCTATACCGAGAAGCCCTAATATCTAAAGGGTCTTCCATACTCCCCCTCAAGCTGGATCTAGTAGGTTGATGGGTCTAAGCTTGCCCGACAGACATTGAAACTGATGAGAAGCTAAGGATTTTGTGAATAAATCTGCCAATTGATCAGCGCTCCTGACATAATGAGTGTTAATCACCTGTGATTGAACTTGTTCACGCACATAGTGGCAATCCACTTCGATGTGTTTGGTCATCTCGTGAAACACAAGGTTGGAGCTCTATGCATGGTTGCTTGATTGTCACAGTAAAGTGACATGGAATGAGATGTAAACAACCCTATGTCAGAAAAACCTCGCAGCCAAATCAACTCACAAACTGTGGAAGCCATTGATCGATACTCAGCTTCAGCACTTGATCGTGCCACCATTGCTTGTTTTTTGCTTTTCCATGTGACTAAGTTGCCTCCCACAAATGTGCAATACCCCGTTGTTAATTTTCGATCAATAGAATTTCCAGCCCAATTAGCATCGCAGTACCCTATTATTTGAGTGTTCCCATTGTTTTTTATGATAATGCCACGACCCACAGAACCTTTCAAGTAGCGTAGGATCCTTTTTCCAAGATTAAAATGCTCTAAGGTAGGGGAATGCATGAACTGACTTGCAATACTCACTGAATAAGATATGTCAGTCATGTTATTGTTAGATAAATCAACTTACCAACAAATCTTTTATCAAAGTGGCTAACCTTCCATGCGGAATTTGAGTTTGCTATCAAAAGGTGTGGTGGCTGGTTTGACATCACTCATGTTAACTTCCTTAAGGAGGTCAAGAACATACTTTCCCTGGCTTAAAAATATGCCTTTATGAGATGATGCGATTTCTATACCTAGAAAGTATTTCAAAACTCAAAGATCATTGATGGCAAATCGTTGTTGAAGAGCATGTTTGAGCTTGGTTATTTTTTTAGCACTATCACCAATAATAATGAAGTCATCAACATAAATTAAGACCACCAATTTTCCAGTAGTTCCTATACATACGAACATTGAAATGTCTGCATTACTTCTTTGAAAACCAACACCTGTGAGAATTGAGCTTAGCTTGGCATACCAAGCTCGAGGAGATTGCGTGAGTCCATAAATGGATTTGTGCAATTTGCAAACCACTTCAGGGTCCCTGCTTTATGGATGACCTGGAGGAAATTTCATATAGACCTCTTCTTCAGGATCTCCATGCAAGAAGGCATTTTTTACATCCATTTGATACATAGACCATCCCATATTGACATCCATAGAAAGAAGAACATGCACTGAGTTCATCTTTGAAACTGGAGCAAAGGTTTCCTTGTAGTCCATGTCAAGTGTTTAAGTGAAGCCACGAGCTACTAATCATGCTTTGTACCTTCTATGGATCCATCAGAGTTGAATTTGATCTTATAAATCCATCTACATCCCACTGCCTTTTATCCTTTTGGTAATTTTACAATGCTCCAAATGTTGTATTGGTTTAGAGAATGTAATTCATCTTGCATTACTTGCTTCCATACCTCATATTCACTTGCTTCATGGAAGTTTTGAGGTTCTGTAGACTCAGAAATGCTGTTGAGAAATGCATTGTAAGCAGGTGTAAACCTGTGATATGAAACATAGTTGGAAGATGCATGCCTTGGTTTTTAAGTCACAAAATCTTGTACCCTTGGAGGTAGATGTCTTTCACGTGCAGGGTTGTATCGAAGGACAACTGAAGATGGCTCCTATTCCATAACTTTTGGGATCAAAGTTTGTGAAGTTTCACTCTCTTCGCAAGTGACACCATTGGTTGAACCATCTGCATTTTGTCTTTCACTGGAAGGAAGATCATCACTAGCTAGAACTTGAAAACTGTTAGGTTGAACTTTATTGGACATTATCTCAATTTTTGGCAAAGGAAACAAATTCAAGAAATTCTCCCTCCTGAGTTGCAACTTCAAGATTCTTACTGTAATAAAGGTTAGTTTCATGAAATCTAACATCCTTTGATACAATTAGTTTTTCTAAGTTGAGGATTGTAGCATTTGTATCCTTTTTGGGTTGAGGAATTGCCACGAAAAATACATTTTGCTACCTTTGCATCCAGCTTATCTTGATAAAGAGATTGTACATGGACAAAGCATATGCAACCAAAAACTTTGAGATGAGTGAGGTCCACTTTCCTTCCCTTCATCATCTCCATTGGAGACATAAAATCTAACACCATGCTAGGTAACATGTTTATTAAATATGCAGTTGCCATAACGCCTTGCGACCAAAATCTTTTAGGCACTTTCATTTGTAACATGAGTGCCCTTGTTTTTTCAAGTAAGTCACGATTTTTCTCTTAGCAATGCCATTTTGCTAAGGTGTTCCCACAAAACTAGTTTGATGCATAATGCCATTATTGCTCAAGTATTGTGTCATGATTTGAGACATGTATTTGGTGCCATTATCAGACCTTAGTGTTTGAATTTGTGAAGAAAAATTATTCTTAACAAGATTACGAAAATCCTTAAACACATCCATCACTTCATTTTTGGATTTCAAAAGATACAACCATGTGGCTCTTGAATAGTCATCAACAAGGTTATAAGTTATAACCATCAAAAGACTCACTAGTAGGTCCCCATATATCTGAATGTACAAGCTCAAAAATGTTGCTAGCCCTACACAAAGACACACCTAATGGCAGCCTAGTAGCCTTGGACATATGACAAGTTTCACACTGGATTGTTTCTTTGCTTAAAGTTGGGAACAAAGTTGACAAAACACATTGAGATGGGTGAGCAAGACGTTGATGCCACAAATGGTTGTCTTGAATTAAAACAGCTTGACTTGAAATCCACTAGGACAACTTTTTTAGATGTAATAGAGACCATCTAGATAAAAACCTTCACCAATCGCCTTCTTGGTGATACAATCCTGAAAATGACACTTTGTGGTGAAAAGATGGCTAAACAGTTCAAAGTATTTGTGATTTTCCCTACAAAAAGAAGTTGGAAAGGAAAAAAGGTACATATAAAGCCATGGATTCTACTTTGTTTGAGATCAAATGAATTTTCCCTCTCCTAATACTTTAGCCCCCTCACCATTTGCAACAAAACCTTGTGAAGGTTTGTGAATTTTTCAAAATCATTTAATCTAGACACTTTATTAGTCATGTGGTCTAAGGCACCATAATCAACCACCTAAAAATCATGCAACAAATGGACATTTAGAGCAGTTTTAAAGGCAATCATGATACCTTGGTAGTCTTGTCATGGTATGTGCTCAGCTTCAGCCATAAAACCAACAAATTTGCCCAACAAAGCAATAGAATTTCCATCGTTAGTATCAACAGTTTGATCGATTTCTTCCCTTCCTTTCTTTTTTTGGAGATAGACTACAAACTCGTTTATGAGAGCTGGATGATTTGTTGTGAATTGCTGGAAAGAATCATGGATGTTGATAGATGAAGATGAGGCTATATTGGCTTGATGAAATGCTTGAGACACCCTCTGTGGACCTTGGTTTTTCATGAAATCAGGTTTAAGCTCTGGATGCAGAATCCAACACTTATCCTTCACATGCCTTGTGTAGTTGTAGTGCTGACACTTCAAATTAGGCTTTTTTCCTTTGTAGTTTCTCTCGTTTGTCATGTAGGCCCGAGCTTCAGTTACGTTAGCTTTTGTGCCAGAGTTCATGACATTTCTTCGCACTTCCTCACGCTGGATGGTTGCACAAATGCTTGTGAATGATGGTATCTCTGGGTTCATGAGAATATGACTTCTTAGATCCTTATAGTCAGAACTCAAACTCAATAACAGATGGAATATTTTATCCTCCTCAGCCCTCTTTAGGAGCACTGTGGAGTCATGGCCTATAGACATCTAACTCGTTCCATATACCCTTTAAAGAACCAAGATGTTGAACAAAGCTTTTACCTTCTTGTTGAATGCAGGAGATGTCCCCTTTGAGTTGAAACACACGAACAAAATTGTTTCGGTTCCCATACATCTCCTTCACTATGGTCCATAACAATAGAGAAGAACTAGAATAACTAAAGATCTCAGCTATGTTTCTATCCATGGAATTGAGTAACCATGACATAACAAGCTGATCTTTGCATAGCCAAGCTTCATAATCAGGTGATGTGCTTTATGGAGCTAGAACATTGCCATTGATGAGACCAAGTTTGTTTCTTCCACCAAGGGCAAGTGTAACTGCCCTTGACCACGGGAGATAGTTAAAACTCATTCAGTAATACTGAATTGAGTCTTTGGTTTGGATTGATATCCACTTCAGAAAGGTTTCCAGGCAGAGAAACAATTATGCTTTCAGCTTCCTAGTTCACTAGGTTTTCCTCGGCCATATTTTTGTAGCTTGAGAATGCTCACAACTAGAGATATGTAGAGACAGGCTCAGAAGAGTGCCCACTCTTATACCATGTGAAAATTTGAATGAATATGTGTGGATGCAAATTTCCGCCTTCTCCTTCTTGGACAAAAATGCACCTGCAAAACAATTAACATCTAAGATCAAGGCCAAAAACCTCATGCGCCCACGATGATTTTGGGGGGGGGGTTTGGCCGAAGAATCTCCAATGCCAAAGTTAGAATTTGAGAGAGAAAGTGTTTAGAGAATTTTAGAAGAGAATTGGACTTAGGTTTTTGGAGAAATGAAGGGCAATATATAGGGGTGTGGCCGACCCTATTTGGAGAAATGGGGACCGGCCACTTATGGTGGTTTTTTGGCTCTAATTGTAAGATATTATGCCAAATAATATCTTGCATTTAATTAGGAAATTAATCAATTAATTAGGGAATTAATCAATTAATTTTGGTAATTAATCCCAGTTTGAAAATAATAATTGGGTGTTACCTTGTGGGTGTGGATTTGATGAGGAGTGATGAGAGGGTTTAAAAGAATATCATTTTGATCACCTTTGACCTCGATTAAGCTGTTATTGTTCGTTGCATGCATGTGGGAGTCCCAGTGTGACTCAAGGGTAATTTTGTCTTTTTCACCCCAAAAGTCCACGTGTCGCGTTCATATTTTTCTTGATTATTTTTTGCTCTACAAATGCCCCAACACCTGTTGGGCTGCTCCCAGGAAAGGGTAGTAGGTGTAGAGATCTTCTTGCTTTAGGAAACAAAAGATTGTTTCATGTTTTGATGTAGATTCCCTCTTTAATTGGAAATTAGATCCTTCTAGGAAAGCGAAATAAATTACTTCTAAATTTTGTTTAGGTCTACCTTAAGTAGATTATTAATTCAACTTCAGAGAGCAATTTATTCTACCCTACAAGAGAGAGAAAGCTAGAGGATATTTGTTCCCCATCCCCTAGCAATCTTCTACAATTGCCTGTGCAAAGGACCATCTTTCATTGCTTTCTTTGTCTTCTCTGTGCCGCACCGAGGTAAGAAAAAATTAATTTTCCTTGTCTTCCTCTTAGATGGTGTTGTTGCGGGGCAGCCGTCGGGGTGGTGCGGCACGTCAGCTGGCAGGGGCCACTACTTGGGCTGCTAAGCTTGGCTAAAGCGAAGGGCACCTGTGTGGCTGGGGCTGCGGATTGAGGTGTTGGGGCATAGTGTTAGGCGAGCCACATGGCTTATGTCGTTTGGGCTCTTGGACTTGATGCGGGCCCAAAGGGTGATTAAGAGAAATGAGGAAGTCACGGGCCTCATAGGCTGCTGGAATGCTGGCCATGCAGGCCTCCTGCCTGTTGGTCTAGAGAAAAAATAAGGGAAAAGCCAGCATAAGTTGAGCTCTCGTGCTGAGTACCGTGAATGGCGTTGGCTGCTTAGTCCTATTCGTCGAGAGAAATGTGGGTTGCTCCCCAGAAAGGAGATTAAGAAGATCAAGGTGGATGCATTGGCTCTTCTGATCGCTGTCGTGAAGCCTACTACGAACGAAGGTGGAAAGAAAAGATCTTCCCCGCCTGCTCAAGAGATGCCAGTTAAGATTCCTCCGCTGCTCGTGAAGGTCCACCTATTGCTGAGAGGCTTGTGATTGACTTGACTTCTTCCAATGGGAAGAAAAATAAGGCTGCTAGATCTGAGCCTAAGACGCCTACCATGCCGAAAATAGCTAGTACGATTGCTAATAGGATTGTTCGATGTAGAGGTTCTGTGATGCCCCAAGTGCTGAAGTTTGTACCAAGACGTTTGTTGAGAGATAAGTCTGATTCACCTTTGGAGAGGCTTGCTACTATGAAGAGCGATAATGTGGACATTGCTGCTAAAGTGGCACTGAAGCCTATTCCTCTTGCTGCTGAGACTGGTTCGCCTGCTGAGAAAGAGGAGACTACTTGCATAGGCAGTTGTGAGAAATCCACCAAGCCTGTTTCTAGAGAGGCTGCTAAGATCTGTGCACTTTTGAAGCCAGATTTGCTTGAAGACATGGACGCGTGTGCCAAGCTTGTTGATGGCATTAGATGGGTTATTTGCCCAAGTTCCTTTGTGAAGTATATGACCCAATATAGAAAGACTGCTCTGCTTGCTATGATGCAGAAAATGACGATTTTGGTAGTCGAGTCTACACTCCTTGACCAAGATGATACCAAGGTTGCCAAGGAGGTGGCAAAGACTATGGCAGCTGAAGCTTATTCAACTGCCAAGAAGGTTAAGAGATTGGAGTCTAAGCTCGTCGCTTTGAAGAGGTCTAATATCTCTGCCCCCACTTCTCTGCAGCTTGAGACCGCTCGTCAAGAGATCGTTGATTTGAAGACTAGGCTTGACGCAATCCAAGTTAAGTATGACATGGCAGAGAAGGAGATTGGATGTTACATACCTCAGATTCAAGATCTTGAGCGTGCCATTTCTGAGTTTCATTCAGCTGCTTACGCAAAGGATGAAAAGTTGATGGCTGCTTACAATCAAGTGATCCACTTCAAGAAGATCATTAATAAGCTTGAACCCCAAGTGTTGGAACTCTAAGGTGCACTAAAGATCAACGAAAGTCTAAAGAAAGAAGTGGATGAGCTGCAACGCGTCCGTATTAGTCTGCTTGAGGAGAACGAGCAGCTGAATGGGCTGGGCTCGAGGCTTCTCTTGTTCAGAGTCAGGCCGATTTCTACAATCTGGGTTATGTAGATCATCTCTTTGGTAGGCCATCTAATTTTGAGTTTGTTGGAAAAGACTTCGAGACCTTCTCTATTTCTCCAGAAGACTTGCTTGCCTTTACTTTTGAGGCTTCCATTGGTGAAGTAGTAAGAGAAGTTAATGCCCAGGCTAGAGCATCCAGGGGTAAAGCGCTGAGAAAGTCGCGGCTGCTGAAGGTGTGGCGACCGAGTAGTCGTGGGATGTACAAGCTGTTGAAGAGTAGTCTTCTAGGTAGCCTTTAGGATTTTCTTTGTTTTCCTTATTGCTTTTTACTTTGTTGAACTCTTTTGGATTTTGCTAGTTGTTTATCAATTTTGCTAGAAAATTTAATAAACTTGCTTTCTTCGCTTTTCTTCATCTTCGCCTTTTTTGTTTACACCCAACCTTTGACCTTTAGACTAGTGGTAGACGTGCTACTTTTCTGTCTGCGTAGCCTATGCAGCCATAGGTGTTTGTGTAGAACTTGTGCAAAGTTGTTAGCCATAGGGTCGGTAGCCGGTGACCACTTAGTTGTTAACCTTGGCTTTCTTCAATCCTTTGAGCTATGTGGCCTACATCACAACATACTAAGTATTTTTGGGTCATGAAATTGTTGGAAGTATGCCCACAAAGCCACTCATTTGATGTAATAGCCTTTTGGAATACTTAATATGTTAAACTTTTATATGTTTAATGGAAGGGCAAGACTTATGGTTAATCACTATTTATTGTATCATGTGTTTAAGCAATAAGAGAATCCAAGGGATGTATTTGGTCTAAGAGATAAGTGATCTAATGAGTTAGATTAACGAGACCTTTCTCTTATGTTCATTCCTAAAACGTTCCTAGCCATAGGATTGCCAATTGGGCATTGACAATCCGCTAAGGTTAGTATGTGTTATGTTGACTCAAACGTGAGTATGAACTAGTCTCAAGTCATTTGGTGTTGGACACTAAGACAAACACATAGGTGCTCGAAAGAGTGATCGAGTACACTGAACTACGATCAAAAGAGAGTTAGAACATACATGTCATGTATAAACTCTAAGGTTACAATATGCAAAGTAGTCCTTTGACCTGAGGCATCATAGATGTCTAATGGTTAGGTCCTTGATCTTTGATCATGACAAAGGCATTCCTTCGGATTGTCCACGACATTGTTGGGGTCATGCGATCTAGTCATGTAGGCATATGAATGCACAACAAGGGATCTCTAACCTTCCATGGTGGGAGGAGAATACTCTAAAATATGATTCTAAAGTCTTTGGCCAAAGCAAATGAATATGACTTAGGAAGTTGTTCCAAATCATATTCAAGGGAATCATATAGGAAAGTATCACGTTGGATAGTAGACATGAAACAAACTATCACTTAAACAATGTGATTAAGAGTATTGTATTAGAGAAGGACTGTATTGCATTGTAATTGTAATTGGATAGGTTCTCCAACCAATTCTACTTAGCTTGGGTAACCATGACATACTGCTAGGTGTCACTCATGGTTTGTGGAAGCCCTAATGATTAGCAAACACTAATCATCAAAGGGAGAATTGAAATGTGGTTTCAATTCACAATCGATCGTTAAGAGTAACATCGCCCACTGCCTCGCTAATTGGAACCTAATGGATCGCACACCGAGTAAGGATGTATGTGAAGAAATTAAATGAAATGGATAAGCAATTAAATGGTTTAATTGAAGAATGGTCAAGATTAATTAATTAGTTAATTAATTATACGAAATGTTCGTATTGGGCTTTTAAGTTGGTTTTAGGGCTTCGGGGCCCAAAAGTGTTTTGGTCCACAAGGCCCATTATGTTTAAGTTGTATGACAACTAAAACAAAATGGGCAATAAGCCCAATAACATTAAATGGCCGGCCATGGTAGAGAAATTGGGCTTTTGGTTCTTTAGGTCACTTATTTGAAGGGACTATATAAAGGACTTTATAGCCAAAATTCAATTAGGGTTTTTCTTGTGGAAATTGGTTGAAACATTTTTCTCTCTAATTTCTCCAAGAGGCCGGCCACCTAGGGAGAGAGGTCTAGCAATTTCTACTTCCCTAAGTCATCCATTTCATCCTCACAAGATACATCCTTGGTGAAGAGACTTAGAGACATCAAACTTTTGGTGTTTTGGAGAACTAATCCTCAAATCCTCAAAGAAGCAAAGGAGCACTAAAAGGAGGAAAATCACAAGGAAGATCCAAGGAGCAAGGAGGTGACTTGAAGGCCCTCCACTTGGGTGAATCCTGAAGGAAATTTTGTGAAAAACATGTTCATTTGAATAACATCATATAGCATGCAATTAACAATTAAAGGCGGAATCATGCTTTCATGCATTCAAAAACAAAACATCTACCATGAAATTCAAAGCCTAGTAGATTGGTGAACCTTGACTCAACTTAAAAACAACAATTTGTTAGTTGAGAAATATTTACCTTTGTAGATTCCTCTTTGCATATGCAAAGGATAATCACCCAAGAGATAGGGCCTTCATTCCTTGCTTCTTAGCTCCATGGATTTGGTTAGAAGAATAGGTTCTCCAAGTTCCCAAAATTGAGAACCTCTAAAGATTCTACACCAAGGTTGGATTGGAGAGGAAAATGAGTGACCTTGAGGAAATAGAATTGCTAGACAATATCCCCCAAGGTGGTTGGCCTCTTAGAGAGAAATGGAAGCTTTGTGTTCTCACCAATTTTCTCTAAAATCAACAACTTATGAATTTTAGGTTATAAAGTTCTTTATATAGTCACTTCTTTAAATGACCTAAAGAACCAAAAACCCTAATTCAACACTAAATGGATATGGGCTTTTGGGCCTTTGTGAATCTTTATTCATTAAGTTGTCATACAACTTAAGTCAATGGGCTTTGACGTTCGAAGCCCATTGGGCCTTAAGGTCCAAAACTATCCCGAGGTCTTTAACGAACTTATTCGTTTGATTAATTAACATATTAATTAATCCTTGCCATAAATAATTAAACCATTTAATTCATCTCCTTTGTTTCTTCAATCTCCACCTTACTCGGTGTACGATACATTAGGTTCCTTTTAGCGAGGCAGTGGGCGATTAAAACCATTTTACATCGATTGTGAATTGAAACTTACTTTCAATTCTCCCTTTAGTGATTACACACGTTTAGGGCTTCCACAAACCATGAGTGACACCTAGCAGCATATCATGGCTACCCAAGCTAATCAGAAGAGGTAGAGAACCTATTCAGTTTAGGATTACAAATGCAATACGGTCTTTCTCTAATCTAATACTCTTGACCACATTGTTTGGTTTGATAGTTTATTTATTCATGTCTACTATCCAATGTGATTCATTTGCATTTTATGATTACTTTGAATGTGATTTGGAACGCATTCCCCAATCTCATTCATACTCTGGCCAGAGATTTTAATCATATCATAGAGTATTCTCCCTCAAGCCAATTGAAGGTTAGAGATCCCTTGTTGCGCATTCACTTGTCTCCATGACTAAGTGGCTTAACCCCAATGATGTCGTGGACACCCCGATGGGGTGACTTTGGCATAATCAAAGATCAAGGACTTAACCACAAGACAACAACTGTGATGCCTCAGGTCAAAGGACGAATTTGCATTATCCCAAACATGAGTTCTCATGTGACATGAGTATGAGAACTCCTCGTTGATCGTGTTCAGTGAACTCATTCTCTATTGAGCACCTACGTACTTGTCTTGATGTCACACACACCAATGACTCGAGACTAGTCACTCTCCCTGAGAGAAGACATAGCACGTACTGATCTTATCGGACTGTCAATGCCCAATTGGCAATCCTATGATCAGGAACGTTTAGGATGTGTCTACGAAAGAATGGTCTCATTAATCTAACTACATTAGATTGCATTCTTCCAATCACATATTCCTTGGACTTTATCGTTTAAGCATATAACATATATATGAGACGCCTCAAACAATAATGTTTGCCTTTTATATGTTAAACTAGATTAGTTTAACATGTGAAATATCCGTAAAGTATCATCATATGAATGGCTTTAGGGCACATTTCCAACAATCTCCCACTTGCACTAGAGCCAATCAGCTTGGTCATCTGTTATGATTCCTCTTCTGTAGTCATTTCCTAAATGGCTGAATAGTAGGCCTAGGAAATGGATATCTATATGTTATCCATAGAAGCAACCTTGAGAATATCGACGTCACCATTATACATGATTCCCAATCATGTGGTTCAGTCTCTCATATGAGTTCTGATCTTGATGAGACCTTGATTCCCAGGCTTGAGCTATCGCCCCATTAGTGTCATACACTTTCTGGTTGGAACCGAATAGAGAGTTCATAAATGAACTTTCCCATCCAAACAACATTGTTGTAAACTTCTATATATGGCAATATATTTTGCATTTATAATGGAACACACTAAAGTCATTACTTTAATGTTTCCATCCAAATATCTCTTTAGTCATAATAAAGAGGTATCTGTTAATCTCTTCATTCATAATGAAGAAACATTCAACGATGGATTAGATTCATAATCTAACACATTTACGCTTCCTTTACGTTACTCTAATTCTTCCTCATTCTTCGAGGAACCTATCCTTTAGTATTTCTTAAATACTTAAGGATTCACTTGACAGTTGCCATGGTTCTGATCCTGGGCTTGCATTGATATCGCCTTGTACCTTTCTTGGTACAACTTATATCAACGTTTTTCATACAATATGAAATACGTAAATCACCTTTCTGCGTATGCATAAAGGATTCTCTTTATGCAATATTTCTTTGGGAGTCAAAGGGTACGTTCCCTTTGAGAAGAGCTACCTCCTAGTCTCACTAGAGTTGTTCTTCTGATTGAAGTTTATCATCATATGAGAAACTTCCTAGCATATTTTGTCTATTATTAGGGCATGATATAATCCAATTATATCCTAAAATCTATCATTATAGATTTCCATCCCATGTATATAGACTATGTCTCCCATATACATTCTATCGTTATAGAAAGTTTTAAAGTCATAACTTTAACAATGAAGTATTCTTTTCATTTCCAAAATTAATATATCATACATATATTCAAATTTAGGAATATGATTAACTCCCACTAATCTTTTGTAAACCTAGTAAACAAAAGATTCATTTACATCTATATGAGAAATCAAACAATTTTGATCTTTCTCTCATAAGACGCTTATGGCTCCCACTAGCTTGCTAAGATCCATGATGGTTGGATCTCTACAACTTACATGTTTTGTGATTCATAGTTTTAGACATAAATTATCAAGACTATCTTAATAATGGTTTCGGAAACCTATATCATGTCCAAACATTGAATCACCATTTAGTTGTAGCTAGCAATCTTCGAATTAATTGAAACTAAGACTACGTCAAAGATGGTTCCTTCAAAGTCAACCATTCTCTTTGATTGTAGTCACCTTAAGCTACCAATTAGCTATGAAGGTTTCATTATTTCGGGTCAAATGGTACTTTACCATTTCCTTGAGTATATATCGTATATACACTCAATGTAGTCATAAAGGTCAAACCATTCAACTGAGACGGTTTATAAATCCTTCTTGACTACCTTGGAGCTTGTGGTATAGGAACTAGGTTGTTATATTTGTTGATTATCATCTTGTCTCTCAAAGAACCCATTCTTTTGAGTTCTATTCCTAGTTCATTTGCTCTAAGGCAAATCACATTGTAGGATTACAATGAACTACTCAACAAACAACATTTGTTGGTTGGTTTATAGAAGTGATATCCAAAGGTTAATTTAAGGATATCCACAAGATAATTTTTAAACAAATATTGCTTATTAGCACACAACCCCAAATCTTAACATGATTAAGATTTGTCTTTCTTTCCAACTACATTCTATGGAGTTATGAAAATTTTGGAAGATCTTTTAATTGACAATCATATTGTCTTAGAAGCATATATATCCTATATATGGGTAATTGATAATATCCAACGAACTAAATCTTATTCAAGTTCGTTCTTCTCCTAATGGAGAAAATCATTTATCTTATGATGCTAATTTCCTTGATATCTTTCAAGGAAACTCATCTAAAGTGTTACCTTTTTGGGTTTTAAGCATCATTATATTCTAAACAGTTAACGCTACCATATCATCTCTACTATAGAGACAATCAATTAGATTACTATAATCCAATCATTGATTAATAAAGAACAATGTTTTGTCAAACAAAACATTCATCCATCTCTATTATAGTGACGGAATTAAGTTCCTTAAAATTGGAATGTAAAGACAATCTTTGGTTTTTCCAATTTCTTTGGTAGTTTATATGAGGAAGTTAGTACCATCTGCTTTCGCAGAGATCTATATTTTATTCACGTTCCGAATGTGATGTACTTTCTCTTCTCTCATTAATCTTCTATTTCTTATTAGCCACACTTTTACAACGATTGTAAAACATAGTTACTAATACGGAATCATGCATTCAAGTAGAAGAACCAACTGTTTTGAACTATTCAAGAACAATTTACAACACCTTCGAAAGGTGTGTTCTTGACACTTGCAAGACATTTCTTGCAAATACCCCTTCCAATGTCCATCCTTTCATAAAGAAAGTTTGTTCCCTTGGAGTTAATTTTATCTTCTTCATTTGACTTCTCCTTTGACTACAATAGTCATGGTCCCTAAACTCCCACTATCTCTCTTGAAACCTTTTTCAATTGTGTTATACACATCAAACATTTTGGAGAGTGTGTGGTTATTGTTCATTACATAGTTTACAATAAACTTAGTGAACCATTAGGATAGGGACATAAAGGTGAAGTCCTAGCTTAGTTTCCGTCTCGTTAAGTGGTTTATCACTTCAACACTCAATGATTCAAAATCATCATAAGTCCATGTTGATGGACTATTTTTGTCAACCAACCATTATGTTCTAAACATAATTACAAACTTTCAAGAGTTGTTCAAGGCAACTCTTATTTGTTCATAAGTTCCTTTGTTCATATAACGAAGGAATAAGCATTGGTTGTTTGTGTTGTCCTCTTCATGATAGACATTTCTAACATGTTCTTCCAATGATACATTATCAATAGGAAGATTGTGAGGATGAGACTTCTTAGGTACATGCACAATCCATTTAAGACAATCTTTGGGATTGTGTTACCAAGTCCGGAAACTAAAACATTCGGATTTTCTTTGTCAAGTTTTGGATAGCGTTTGCAAATATATTGTTAAACAAATACATAACGAATATAAATTGATTGATTTTAAGCCATTTGATTCGGGTCTTTAAATCTAATAGCACCACCCACTATTTTTGGCAAATTCCATATCCCTCATTGGAATTCGAGAGTTTTGGAGGAAACTCTTAGTAGGTTATGGGAGACTCACTATTACCAAGCCCACCTCACAATGATATGATATTGGCTAGCATTAATAATAATGAGAGAGTACACTTACTCATTTGCAACTAATGCAAGTACCCATCAATTTGGCCTCTAGAGAATGTTTCCTCACAATGATATGATATTGGCTCCATTGCACTTAGTTAAGTCATTCCCACCATGCTTAGTGCGTGAAGGGGTTCAAGAATAGCCTCACGATGATACGATGTCGGCCATCCTCGTTGCCTACACTCACCTCATCAAGTATGTATATAGACTCCTCCTGAGTATAAGCATGCACTTTGTACTCCCCCATGATAGGGTGAAGCCGGTGTACAAGTCATAAACGATTGGAGCCTACCACGGTGGAAGGCCACGAAAGAGTGTTCTAAGCACTCTCACGCTTTTCAACTTAATAATGGTTTGGTTGAGGGTTTTAGGTCTCATCACATAAACATATTCATTTTAATCTTTATTAAAACAATTTTGGTCCTATTACAACTATTGGTCCATTTGATTCAATTTAGTTGTATATAATATTCCCACTATATTTATAAAACGGTTTTTTAAAGCAAGAGTATATGATACTACTAACGTAAGGTTTGCATTCATTTGATGGACTATATAGTTGCCTTAGGGCCTTAGGATGACTATGAACCTTTGTTTAGATTCAACACGAGCCTAGTGTTGAATCTCGGACTAGGGATGGAGATTGATTTTAGTTACGCGTTTAATCACATTAAGGCGTGTTGTTCCTAGGGGCGTTGGACCCAACTACTTCATTTTCATGCATATCAAATAAAGCAAGAAAGAAGTACTTCAAAGTAAAAGAGAGCTTATGCTCTTTTACAACATTTGATCAAATCAAATTACAACCAAAATTAATCTACACATTCCCATGGTTCAAACAAATTTGAAACGGCCTTTCACATAGCTCAATTATCGTAGGCTTAGGTTCATAATCACCCTTTAATTAATCAACACTTTAATTAATTAAATTGAATGCAACATTTTCATTTGGTTTTTGTATCCATAAAATTGATTTAAATGGAGCTAAATGAAATGAAAATCCAATTCTCATTTAAAGTGACAAAACAATTTTTGTTCCCTACTTAATTTGGGCCATCATGCAATAACCACAACCTTTTGGGCTATATTGCGAAACACAAACTTTTGGGGTCACTTTGTAAAAACACAAAAGTCCACTACTTCATGTAATTACAACTAGAACCCAAAAATTTCAACAAATACAAAAAACTTCATTAAAGGAGCAAAACAATTTGTCCTTTAACGTTTTTGGGCCTTAACGTAAAAACGTAAACTTTTGGGCCAAAGTGCAAATACACAAAGGTATCAAAACTTTATGTAATTGAATAAAAGACCCAAAAATACCCTATTTAATTAGGGTGGCCGGCCATGATAGAAAAAATATGATTTTTACAAAGTTTTTGTAAGTGGGTTTTATTAGGTGAGGTAAAGATGAAATATTTTGAATTTATGTTAAACTTTTAAAAAAGTTTGTCTACCATTATAACCATTAATTGAATTTATGTCAAACTTTTAAAAAAGTTTGTCTACCATTAAAACCATTAATAATACTTTACAAATAATCATCACCCACTAAAATCACCTACTAAAATTAAACCAAAACTTTATGTAAAAACATAAAACATTTTGAATCAAAACTTCAAAACTTTTTGTTCTTGGCAAGAACTTCAAGAACATTGAAGAACACTCATGAAAACTCATAATAGCTCCATGAATGTTTTCACTCACCAAAACTCAAATTTTCATCACTCAAAAGAGGGTTAACATCCTAGGGTACTTAGGGGTTCCAAAAGTCACTTTAAAACCATTTTAACAAGACAAACATGAACCCAAAAAATCACCCTTTGGATTTGGCCGAATTTCCCAAAAAACATGGCACCAAATTTTAGCTCCAAAATTCATGCTCATATGAACTACATCTACAACATTTGAGATGACAAATTTTCTAACAAAATTTACATTCAAAGAAACAAGAATAAAGCTTGTAACATATTACAACTTTTAAATCAAAAACTATGAACTACAAAACCCAAAATGATTCACCAACTACTAGACCTAGGCTCTTGATACCACTTGAAGGAAATTTTGTGAAAAACATGTTCATTTGAATAACATCATATAGCATGCAATTAACAATTAAAGGCGGAATCATGCTTTCATGCATTCAAAAACAAAACATCTACCATGAAATTCAAAGCCTAGTAGATTGGTGAACCTTGACTCAACTTAAAAACAACAATTTGTTAGTTGAGAAATATTTACCTTTGTAGATTCCTCTTTGCATATGCAAAGGATAATCACCCAAGAGATAGGGCCTTCATTCCTTGCTTCTTAGCTCCATGGATTTGGTTAGAAGAATAGGTTCTCCAAGTTCCCAAAATTGAGAACCTCTAAAGATTCTACACCAAGGTTGGATTGGAGAGGAAAATGAGTGACCTTGAGGAAATAGAATTGCTAGACGATATCCCCCAAGGTGGTTGGCCTCTTAGAGAGAAATGGAAGCTTTGTGTTCTCACCAATTTTCTCTAAAATCAACAACTTATGAATTTTAGGTTATAAAGTTCTTTATATAGTCACTTCTTTAAATGACCTAAAGAACCAAAAACCCTAATTCAACACTAAATGGATATGGGCTTTTGGGCCTTTGTGAATCTTTATTCATTAAGTTGTCATACAACTTAAGTCAATGGGCTTTGACGTTCGAAGCCCATTGGGCCTTAAGGTCCAAAACTATCCCGAGGTCTTTAACGAACTTATTCGTTTGATTAATTAACATATTAATTAATCCTTGCCATAAATAATTAAACCATTTAATTCATCTCCTTTGTTTCTTCAATCTCCACCTTACTCGGTGTACGATACATTAGGTTCCTTTTAGCGAGGCAGTGGGCGATTAAAACCATTTTACATCGATTGTGAATTGAAACTTACTTTCAATTCTCCCTTTAGTGATTACACACGTTTAGGGCTTCCACAAACCATGAGTGACACCTAGCAGCATATCATGGCTACCCAAGCTAATCAGAAGAGGTAGAGAACCTATTCAGTTTAGGATTACAAATGCAATACGGTCTTTCTCTAATCTAATACTCTTGACCACATTGTTTGGTTTGATAGTTTATTTATTCATGTCTACTATCCAATGTGATTCATTTGCATTTTATGATTACCTTGAATGTGATTTGGAACGCATTCCCCAATCTCATTCATACTCTGGCCAGAGATTTTAATCATATCATAGAGTATTCTCCCTCAAGCCAATTGAAGGTTAGAGATCCCTTGTTGCGCATTCACTTGTCTCCATGACTAAGTGGCTTAACCCCAATGATGTCGTGGACACCCCGATGGGGTGACTTTGGCATAATCAAAGATCAAGGACTTAACCACAAGACAACAACTGTGATGCCTCAGGTCAAAGGACGAATTTGCATTATCCCAAACATGAGTTCTCATGTGACATGAGTATGAGAACTCCTCGTTGATCGTGTTCAGTGAACTCATTCTCTATTGAGCACCTACGTACTTGTCTTGATGTCACACACACCAATGACTCGAGACTAGTCACTCTCCCTGAGAGAAGACATAGCACGTACTGATCTTATCGGACTGTCAATGCCCAATTGGCAATCCTATGATCAGGAACGTTTAGGATGTGTCTACGAAAGAATGGTCTCATTAATCTAACTACATTAGATTGCATTCTTCCAATCACATATTCCTTGGACTTTATCGTTTAAGCATATAACATTTATATGAGACGCCTCAAACAATAATGTTTGCCTTTTATATGTTAAACTAGATTAGTTTAACATGTGAAATATCCGTAAAGTATCATCATATGAATGGCTTTAGGGCACATTTCCAACAAATCCCTTGTGTAAACAAGGATGAGCTTCAAGGGTAAAGAAACTCTAAATTCTTCATTCTCTTTAATATTGTTAAAGAGTCTTTTGGTTCACCATATACTAGGCTTTGAAAGTCATGGGTTTTATGAATTGTTTTTGGATGCATGCCTACTTTAAAGAGTTAATAGTTTGCATATGTATTCAAATGTTCTTACATGTTCTTAGCTAGGACAAAAATTTTTCCTTCAAGTGGTATCAGAGCCTAGGTCTAGTGTATGGTGGATCCTTTTGGGTTTTGTGATTTTCATGTTTTATGATTTAAATGTTGTAAATGTTACAAGCTTTGTTCTTGCTTTGAATATAAATTTTGCTAGAAAATTTTGCATCTCAAATGTTGTAGATGTATTTCATTTAAGCATGAATATTGGAACTAAAATTTGGTGCCATGTATTTTGAGTTTTTATGAGTGTTCTTCAATGTTCTTGGAGTTCTTGCCAAGAACAAAAAGTTTTGAAGTTTTGATTCAAAAAGTTTTATGTTTTTACATAAAGTTTTGATTTAATTTTGGTGGGTGATGGTTAATGATTAAGTATTTTTAATGGGAGACAAACTTTGTTTTAAAGATGTGACATAAATCATTTCTTACAAAATTTTATTTCATCTTTACCTCACCTAACAAAACCCATTTGGGCCTTTTGTGCACTTACATAAAGTTTTGATACTTTTGTGTATTTGCATTTTGGCCCAAAAGTTTACGTTTTTACGTTAAGGTCCAAAAACTCTAAAGGACAAATTGTTTTGCTCCTTTAATGATGTTTTGACATTATTAAAAATGTTTGGGTTCTAAGTTGTGATTACATGAAGTTGTGGACTCTTGTGTTTTTACAAAGTGACCCCAAAAGTTTTTTTTTTTTTTTTTTGTTTTTAGAAAATGGCCCAAAAGTTGTGGTCATTGTTTTTTTTTTGGCCCAAATTAGATGAGAACAAAATGGTTTTGTCTCTTTAATTGAGAATTGGATTTTCATTTTATTTAGTTCCATTTAAATCAATTCTATGGATCCGAAAACCAATTGTTTTAAAGTCGTTTTCTTAGTTAAATGTGTTTGATTAAGAAAAGGGTGATTATGAACCAAAGGCCTCGATAATTGAGCTATGTGATTGGCCGCTTTACATTATGAATGTTTGGGCTTGGTAATGTAGATTTGAATGTAATTTGATTAATTCAATTTGTTGTAAATGGACATAAGTCCATCATTTGTGTTGTAAAAGGGCATAAGCCCTTATTATTATTTCATGTATTCCTTTTGTTTAAATGTATGCAAAATGGAATAGTTGGGTCCAACGCCCAATAGGAAATAACGTTTTAATTGGATTAAACGCGTAACTAAAATCAACAACTACCTACCTTAGACCCAAGGTCCAACACAAGGCTCGTGTTGGATCAAATCAAACGGTTCATAATCATCCTAAAACCTAATATGACTATATAGTCCATATGAGGATGCAAAGCATTCGTTAGTAGTTCCATATAGTCTCGCTTGTTTCAACGAAACAGTGGGAGTATTATATACTACTAGTTCATATAAACTTGGACCAATGGTTGTGATAGGCCCAAGTTCTTTTAATATGATTAAAATGTTTTGATGTAGCCCAACACTACTCCCTCAAACGAATATTAAGTTGATAAGCGAGAGATGTTTAGAATATCTCTTCGTAGGCCTTCCACCGTGGTGGGCTTCAATCGTTTGTGACTCGTACACCGTATTCGTCCAGTTCTGGGGTATACAAAGTATGTGCTTACATTCAGGAGAAGCCCATAAACATATGATGAAGTGAAAGTAGGCAACGAGTATGGCCAATATGATATTCTTCTGAGGCCATTCTTGAACCCTTATTTGAACTAGCATGGTGGGAATGACTTAAACTAAGTGCAATAATGCCAATATGATATTCTTCTGAGGCATCATTCTCTAGAGGCCGAACTAGATGGGTAATTACAAAAGGTTGTAAATGAATAATGCGTTATTCTCTCATCATTATTTTTGCTAGCCAATATGATATTCTTCTGAGGTGGGCTTGGTAATGGTGAGTCTCCCATAACCCACTAAGAGTTCAATATAACTCTCGAATTCTATTGAGGGATGTGGAATTTGCCAAAAATAGTGGGTGGTACTATTTGATTCAAAGACCCAATCAAAATAGTTTTAAACAAACAATCTAATACGATTTCTGTTATGTTATGTAGTGAACGACATGCCTAAAATTATACCTACCATTATACTTGACAAAAAGGGCCTTAGGGGCCAACGTTTCCTTGCTTGGTATCGCCACATTGAGAATGTCTCAAAGGTGAAAGACATATTGTATGTGCTTAAGCAATCCCCTCCTCATGTACCTCCTACGAAACTAGCTTCAAAGGAGGAGTGTCAAAATTATGTTAGACACTATGAGGATGACTCACAAGCCAAATGCTTAATCCTCACTTCACTTAGTGAGGAGCTTATGAAGCAACATAAGCACATGGACACTTCTTGTGCCATGGTTGAAAGTTTGCATAAGATGCATGACATTGAGACTAGTAATGTACGATTCTCAAATGTTTGTAGTCTAATGAATGCCAAAATGGCAAAGGGGACATCGGTCCATAAACATGGACAAAAGATGGAAATGATCTTTCAAGATCTTCAAAGTTTAGGAACTTCCATCGATGGGAAAATGGCCCAAGACTTTTTCCTTGCATCTCTCTCGGATGATTTCACTAAGTTTATCGTAAACTATAAAGTGAATAGATTCGATCATTCTTTGAAAGAGATGATTGACATGTGCTGTAAATTTGAAAAAGGTTTCAAAAGGGACAGTGGGAGTGAGAATGCAATGATAAGGAAAAGGTTGCATAAGAAGAAGGCAAAGAAATCCAAAGGAACATGCTTTCATTGTGGAAAGAATGAACGTTGGAAGAAGAAATACAGGGTGCGCATTGCGAGCCTTATGACACGGACTTTTGAAGAGACTATTTCTGTCATAGAGAGTGCTTTTACAGTGAGCTCCAATTCATGGATATTTGATTCAGGTGCTAGTCAACATATCTGTAATACGTTGCAGGGACTAACAGGGCGCAGGTCACTGCGCAATGGGGAGATGGTTGTGCGAGTTGGGAACGGCACTAAAATCTCTGCAAAAGCAATTGGCACCTATATGCTTAACCTACCCTCTGGGGAAGTCCTGGAACTTAAAAATTGTTTATATTTTCCTTCATGTATAAAGAATTTGATTTCCATCTCTAAGCTTTTACGAGATGGGCACTCAGTATTGTTTGACAAAATGAGTTGCACTTTATACTTGAACGGTCGTATTATCTCTCAAGGTAATATGATAGATGGACTTTTTCACCTAGAGACGAATAGTGGGATGCACTGTATTGAAAGCAGGAATACCTCAAAACCCAAAAGGGCTAGAGAATAAGTTAACCAAGAAAAGATGTGGCATCTTAAACTTGGACATGTGAACCTTGATAAGATTCGCAAGATGTCGAAAGACGGATATATCCGCCCATTAGGTAATGACCAGATGGGTACTTGTGAATGTTGCTTGAAAGGGAAGATGACCAAATCTCCATTTACTGGAAAAGGAGAGCGTGCCACTGAAATTCTAGGGTTAATCCACACTGACGTATGTGGACCTATGTCTACTACGTCGAGAGGAGGCTTCTCCTACTATATCACATTCACCGACGATCACTCTCGGTTTGGCTATGTGTATCTTATGAAGTACAAGTCAGAATCCTTTGAAAGGTTCAAAGAATTCAAGAATGAAGTTGAGAAGCAAACTGGGAAACAGATAAAGACCCTAAGATCTGATCGAGGGGGTGAATATCTGAGTAACGAGTTCCTAGATTATCTCAAAGAGTGTGGAATAGTATCACAGTGGACTCCACCAGGAACTCCTCAGCATAACGGAGTTTCTGAACGGAGAAATCGAACCTTGATGAACATGGTTCGTTCTATGATGAGTTCTGCCAATCTACCAGTAACATTCTGGGGATACGCTCTATATACAGCAGCTTACTTGCTTAATAGAGTACCTTCCAAGTCAGTTTCACAAACGCCATATGAGATATGGCATGGTAAAAGCACAAATCTTAATCATATTAGGATTTGGGGTTGTCCGGCTTACGTTAAAAGACTTGAAGCTGACAAGCTTGAAGCAAGATCTGTTAAGTGCTACTTTGTGGGGTATTCCAAACAGACTTTGGGATACGAATTCTATAACCCTGACGACAAGAAAGTCTTTGTCGCCAGAACTGCTATGTTCCTTGAGGACGAATTCGTTCTCAATGGAAGTAGCGAGAAAACGATAGAATTGAAGGAAATTAATGAGATTAATGATGAACCACAAACAAGCACTCAACAAGATGACAACCCTGTTCCTGAACCCTTAGCTCCACGTAGATCTGAACGGGTTAGTAAGCCACCTATGAGGTTTGGCTTAAATAATGACTTTGATGAATTGTACCTTCTAGGTGACAATGAAACAAAGGAGGACCCTAGAGACTACACTGAAGCAATGTCCGACATTGATTCAAAGAGATGGCAAGAGGCCATGAAATCCGAGATGGATTCCATGTATCAAAATCAGGTCTGGACTCTTGTAGACCCTCCAGAAGGTATTGTACCTGTTGGAAACAAATGGGTCTTTAAGAGGAAGATAGGCGTTGATGGGAACGTGGAGACTTATAAAGCTAGACTAGTAGCCAAGGGTTACAGACAAAGAGAAGGGATTGACTATGAAGAAACTTTCTCTCCTGTAGCCATGATTAAGTCCATTCGGATTTTGCTTGCTATAGCTGTGTACCATGATTATGAAATATGGCAAATGGACGTGAAGACGGCCTTTCTGAATGGCTACCTAGAGGAAGAGCTCTATATGACTCAACCCGAAGGTTTCGTGTCCAAGTCTGAAAAGACTAAGGTATGCAAGCTTCAAAGGTCCATTTATGGACTTAAGCAAGCCTCCAGGAGCTGGAACATTCGTTTCGACACTGAAATCAAAACGTTTGGTTTTACTCAAAACGAAGACGACAATTGTGTTTATCAAAAAGCCGTTGGGGATGCAGTTGTATTCCTAGTGTTATATGTAGATGACATATTACTATTCGGGAATGACACTGCAGTACTTTCTTCTGTAAAAGTGTGGTTGTCTAAAACCTTCCACATGAAAGATTTAGGAGATGCATCTTATGTACTTGGGATAAAGCTCTATCGTGATAGATCCAGAAAATTAATTGGATTATCCCAATCTATGTACATTGATAAGGTGCTAAGTAGGTTCCAAATGGAACAATCTAAGAAAGGTTTTCTTCTTGTGAGACATGGAATTGACCTTTCTAAGTCCATGGGACCTAAGACTCCTGAAGAGATACGGCAAATGAATGAAATTCCTTATGCTTCCGCCATAGGGAGTCTCATGTATGCCATAATATGCACAAGGCCTGATATCGCATATGCTGTGAGCATTACTAGTCGATATCAATCTAACCCAGGATCAGAACACTGGGCAGCTGTCAAGACGGTCCTTAAGTACTTAAGAAGAACTAATGACATGTTCCTCGTTTATGGAGGAGCAGCAGAGTTGCGAGTGGAAGCCTATACAGACGCAGATTTCCAATCTGACGTCGATGATAGAAGTTCCAACTCCGGATATGTATTCACTCTGAATGGTGGGGCTGTCAGTTGGAAAAGCAAGAAACAAAGTGTAATTACTGATTCCACGACAGAGGCTGAATATGTCGCTGCAGCTGAAGCCGGCAAAGAAGCATTCTGGATGAAGAAGTTCATCACTGAACTTGGAGTGGTTCCAACCATTACATCACCAGTAACTTTGTACTGTGATAATAGTGGGGCGATAGCTCAAGCCAAGGAACCCATGGCTCATCAAAAGAACAAGCATTTTGACAGACGCTTTAATATCATTAGAAGATATGCTGCCGAGGGGAAAGTCAACATCCTCAAAGTTGCTTCAGCCGATAACGTAGCAGATCCACTGACAAAGCCAATGACTCAAATCCAGCTTGATCGTCATATGGATAAGATGGGTATTAGATACATGGGAGGATGGCTTTGAGTGCAAGTGGGAGATTGTTGGAAGTATGCCCACAAAGCCACTCATTTGATGTAATAGCCTTTTGGAATACTTAATATGTTAAACTTTTATATGTTTAATGGAAGGGCAAGACTTATTGTTAATCACTATTTATTGTATCATGTGTTTAAGCAATAAGAGAATCCAAGGGATGTATTTGGTCTAAGAGATAAGTGATCTAATGAGTTAGATTAACGAGACCTTTCTCTTATGTTCATTCCTAAAACGTTCCTAGCCATAGGATTGCCAATTGGGCATTGACAATCCGCTAAGGTTAGTATGTGTTATGTTGACTCAAACGTGAGTATGAACTAGTCTCAAGTCATTTGGTGTTGGACACTAAGACAAACACATAGGTGCTCGAAAGAGTGATCGAGTACACTGAACTACGATCAAAAGAGAGTTAGAACATACATGTCATGTATAAACTCTAAGGTTACAATATGCAAAGTAGTCCTTTGACCTGAGGCATCATAGATGTCTAATGGTTAGGTCCTTGATCTTTGATCATGACAAAGGCATTCCTTCGGATTGTCCACGGCATTGTTGGGGTCATGCGATCTAGTCATGTAGGCATATGAATGCACAACAAGGGATCTCTAACCTTCCATGGTGGGAGGAGAATACTCTAAAATATGATTCTAAAGTCTTTGGCCAAAGCAAATGAATATGACTTAGGAAGTTGTTCCAAATCATATTCAAGGGAATCATATAGGAAAGTATCACGTTGGATAGTAGACATGAAACAAACTATCACTTAAACAATGTGATTAAGAGTATTGTATTAGAGAAGGACTGTATTGCATTGTAATTGTAATTGGATAGGTTCTCCAACCAATTCTACTTAGCTTGGGTAACCATGACATACTGCTAGGTGTCACTCATGGTTTGTGGAAGCCCTAATGATTAGCAAACACTAATCATCAAAGGGAGAATTGAAATGTGGTTTCAATTCACAATCGATCGTTAAGAGTAACATCGCCCACTGCCTCGCTAATTGGAACCTAATGGATCGCACACCGAGTAAGGATGTATGTGAAGAAATTAAATGAAATGGATAAGCAATTAAATGGTTTAATTGAAGAATGGTCAAGATTAATTAATTAGTTAATTAATTATACGAAATGTTCGTATTGGGCTTTTAAGTTGGTTTTAGGGCTTCGGGGCCCAAAAGTGTTTTGGTCCACAAGGCCCATTATGTTTAAGTTGTATGACAACTAAAACAAAATGGGCAATAAGCCCAATAACATTAAATGGCCGGCCATGGTAGAGAAATTGGGCTTTTGGTTCTTTAGGTCACTTATTTGAAGGGACTATATAAAGGACTTTATAGCCAAAATTCAATTAGGGTTTTTCTTGTGGAAATTGGTTGAAACATTTTTCTCTCTAATTTCTCCAAGAGGCCGGCCACCGAGGGAGAGAGGTCTAGCAATTTCTACTTCCCTAAGTCATCCATTTCATCCTCACAAGATACATCCTTGGTGAAGAGACTTAGAGACATCAAACTTTTGGTGTTTTGGAGAACTAATCCTCAAATCCTCAAAGAAGCAAAGGAGCACTAAAAGGAGGAAAATCACAAGGAAGATCCAAGGAGCAAGGAGGTGACTTGAAGGCCCTCCACTTGGGTGAATCCTGAAGGAAATTTTGTGAAAAACATGTTCATTTGAATAACATCATATAGCATGCAATTAACAATTAAAGGCGGAATCATGCTTTCATGCATTCAAAAACAAAACATCTACCATGAAATTCAAAGCCTAGTAGATTGGTGAACCTTGACTCAACTTAAAAACAACAATTTGTTAGTTGAGAAATATTTACCTTTGTAGATTCCTCTTTGCATATGCAAAGGATAATCACCCAAGAGATAGGGCCTTCATTCCTTGCTTCTTAGCTCCATGGATTTGGTTAGAAGAATAGGTTCTCCAAGTTCCCAAAATTGAGAACCTCTAAAGATTCTACACCAAGGTTGGATTGGAGAGGAAAATGAGTGACCTTGAGGAAATAGAATTGCTAGACAATATCCCCCAAGGTGGTTGGCCTCTTAGAGAGAAATGGAAGCTTTGTGTTCTCACCAATTTTCTCTAAAATCAACAACTTATGAATTTTAGGTTATAAAGTTCTTTATATAGTCACTTCTTTAAATGACCTAAAGAACCAAAAACCCTAATTCAACACTAAATGGATATGGGCTTTTGGGCCTTTGTGAATCTTTATTCATTAAGTTGTCATACAACTTAAGTCAATGGGCTTTGACGTTCGAAGCCCATTGGGCCTTAAGGTCCAAAACTATCCCGAGGTCTTTAACGAACTTATTCGTTTGATTAATTAACATATTAATTAATCCTTGCCATAAATAATTAAACCATTTAATTCATCTCCTTTGTTTCTTCAATCTCCACCTTACTCGGTGTACGATACATTAGGTTCCTTTTAGCGAGGCAGTGGGCGATTAAAACCATTTTACATCGATTGTGAATTGAAACTTACTTTCAATTCTCCCTTTAGTGATTACACACGTTTAAGGCTTCCACAAACCATGAGTGACACCTAGCAGCATATCATGGCTACCCAAGCTAATCAGAAGAGGTAGAGAACCTATTCAGTTTAGGATTACAAATGCAATACGGTATTTCTCTAATCTAATACTCTTGACCACATTGTTTGGTTTGATAGTTTATTTATTCATGTCTACTATCCAATGTGATTCATTTGCATTTTATGATTACTTTGAATGTGATTTGGAACGCATTCCCCAATCTCATTCATACTCTGGCCAGAGATTTTAATCATATCATAGAGTATTCTCCCTCAAGCCAATTGAAGGTTAGAGATCCCTTGTTGCGCATTCACTTGTCTCCATGACTAAGTGGCTTAACCCCAATGATGTCGTGGACACCCCGATGGGGTGACTTTGGCATAATCAAAGATCAAGGACTTAACCACAAGACAACAACTGTGATGCCTCAGGTCAAAGGACGAATTTGCATTATCCCAAACATGAGTTCTCATGTGACATGAGTATGAGAACTCCTCGTTGATCGTGTTCAGTGAACTCATTCTCTATTGAGCACCTACGTACTTGTCTTGATGTCACACACACCAATGACTCGAGACTAGTCACTCTCCCTGAGAGAAGACATAGCACGTACTGATCTTATCGGACTGTCAATGCCCAATTGGCAATCCTATGATCAGGAACGTTTAGGATGTGTCTACGAAAGAATGGTCTCATTAATCTAACTACATTAGATTGCATTCTTCCAATCACATATTCCTTGGACTTTATCGTTTAAGCATATAACATTTATATGAGACGCCTCAAACAATAATGTTTGCCTTTTATATGTTAAACTAGATTAGTTTAACATGTGAAATATCCGTAAAGTATCATCATATGAATGGCTTTAGGGCACATTTCCAACAATCTCCCACTTGCACTAGAGCCAATCAGCTTGGTCATCTGTTATGATTCCTCTTCTGTAGTCATTTCCTAAATGGCTGAATAGTAGGCCTAGGAAATGGATATCTATATGTTATCCATAGAAGCAACCTTGAGAATATCGACGTCACCATTATACATGATTCCCAATCATGTGGTTCAGTCTCTCATATGAGTTCTGATCTTGATGAGACCTTGATTCCCAGGCTTGAGCTATCGCCCCATTAGTGTCATACACTTTCTGGTTGGAACCGAATAGAGAGTTCATAAATGAACTTTCCCATCCAAACAACATTGTTGTAAACTTCTATATATGGCAATATATTTTGCATTTATAATGGAACACACTAAAGTCATTACTTTAATGTTTCCATCCAAATATCTCTTTAGTCATAATAAAGAGGTATCTGTTAATCTCTTCATTCATAATGAAGAAACATTCAACGATGGATTAGATTCATAATCTAACACATTTACGCTTCCTTTACGTTACTCTAATTCTTCCTCATTCTTCGAGGAACCTATCCTTTAGTATTTCTTAAATACTTAAGGATTCACTTGACAGTTGCCATGGTTCTGATCCTGGGCTTGCATTGATATCGCCTTGTACCTTTCTTGGTACAACTTATATCAACGTTTTTCATACAATATGAAATACGTAAATCACCTTTCTGCGTATGCATAAAGGATTCTCTTTATGCAATATTTCTTTGGGAGTCAAAGGGTACGTTCCCTTTGAGAAGAGCTACCTCCTAGTCTCACTAGAGTTGTTCTTCTGATTGAAGTTTATCATCATATGAGAAACTTCCTAGCATATTTTGTCTATTATTAGGGCATGATATAATCCAATTATATCCTAAAATCTATCATTATAGATTTCCATCCCATGTATATAGACTATGTCTCCCATATACATTCTATCGTTATAGAAAGTTTTAAAGTCATAACTTTAACAATGAAGTATTCTTTTCATTTCCAAAATTAATATATCATACATATATTCAAATTTAGGAATATGATTAACTCCCACTAATCTTTTGTAAACCTAGTAAACAAAAGATTCATTTACATCTATATGAGAAATCAAACAATTTTGATCTTTCTCTCATAAGACGCTTATGGCTCCCACTAGCTTGCTAAGATCCATGATGGTTGGATCTCTACAACTTACATGTTTTGTGATTCATAGTTTTAGACATAAATTATCAAGACTATCTTAATAATGGTTTCGGAAACCTATATCATGTCCAAACATTGAATCACCATTTAGTTGTAGCTAGCAATCTTCGAATTAATTGAAACTAAGACTACGTCAAAGATGGTTCCTTCAAAGTCAACCATTCTCTTTGATTGTAGTCACCTTAAGCTACCAATTAGCTATGAAGGTTTCATTATTTCGTGTCAAATGGTACTTTACCATTTCCTTGAGTATATATCGTATATACACTCAATGTAGTCATAAAGGTCAAACCATTCAACTGAGACGGTTTATAAATCCTTCTTGACTACCTTGGAGCTTGTGGTATAGGAACTAGGTTGTTATATTTGTTGATTATCATCTTGTCTCTCAAAGAACCCATTCTTTTGAGTTCTATTCCTAGTTCATTTGCTCTAAGGCAAATCACATTGTAGGATTACAATGAACTACTCAACAAACAACATTTGTTGGTTGGTTTATAGAAGTGATATCCAAAGGTTAATTTAAGGATATCCACAAGATAATTTTTAAACAAATATTGCTTATTAGCACACAACCCCAAATCTTAACATGATTAAGATTTGTCTTTCTTTCCAACTACATTCTATGGAGTTATGAAAATTTTGGAAGATCTTTTAATTGACAATCATATTGTCTTAGAAGCATATATATCCTATATATGGGTAATTGATAATATCCAACGAACTAAATCTTATTCAAGTTCGTTCTTCTCCTAATGGAGAAAATCATTTATCTTATGATGCTAATTTCCTTGATATCTTTCAAGGAAACTCATCTAAAGTGTTACCTTTTTGGGTTTTAAGCATCATTATATTCTAAACAGTTAACGCTACCATATCATCTCTACTATAGAGACAATCAATTAGATTACTATAATCCAATCATTGATTAATAAAGAACAATGTTTTGTCAAACAAAACATTCATCCATCTCTATTATAGTGACGGAATTAAGTTCCTTAAAATTGGAATGTAAAGACAATCTTTGGTTTTTCCAATTTCTTTGGTAGTTTATATGAGGAAGTTAGTACCATCTGCTTTCGCAGAGATCTATATTTTATTCACGTTCCGAATGTGATGTACTTTCTCTTCTCTCATTAATCTTCTATTTCTTATTAGCCACACTTTTACAACGATTGTAAAACATAGTTACTAATACGGAATCATGCATTCAAGTAGAAGAACCAACTGTTTTGAACTATTCAAGAACAATTTACAACACCTTCGAAAGGTGTGTTCTTGACACTTGCAAGACATTTCTTGCAAATACCCCTTCCAATGTCCATCCTTTCATAAAGAAAGTTTGTTCCCTTGAAGTTAATTTTATCTTCTTCATTTGACTTCTCCTTTGACTACAATAGTCATGGTCCCTAAACTCCCACTGTCTCTCTTGAAACCTTTTTCAATTGTGTTATACACATCAAACATTTTGGAGAGTGTGTGGTTATTGTTCATTACATAGTTTACAATAAACTTAGTGAACCATTAGGATAGGGACATAAAGGTGAAGTCCTAGCTTAGTTTCCGTCTCGTTAAGTGGTTTATCACTTCAACACTCAATGATTCAAAATCATCATAAGTCCATGTTGATGGACTATTTTTGTCAACCAACCATTATGTTCTAAACATAATTACAAACTTTCAAGAGTTGTTCAAGGCAACTCTTATTTGTTCATAAGTTCCTTTGTTCATATAACGAAGGAATAAGCATTGGTTGTTTGTGTTGTCCTCTTCATGATAGACATTTCTAACATGTTCTTCCAATGATACATTATCAATAGGAAGATTGTGAGGATGAGACTTCTTAGGTACATGCACAATCCATTTAAGACAATCTTTGGGATTGTGTTACCAAGTCCGGAAACTAAAACATTCGGATTTTCTTTGTCAAGTTTTGGATAGCGTTTGCAAATATATTGTTAAACAAATACATAACGAATATAAATTGATTGATTTTAAGCCATTTGATTCGGGTCTTTAAATCTAATAGCACCACCCACTATTTTTGGCAAATTCCATATCCCTCATTGGAATTCGAGAGTTTTGGAGGAAACTCTTAGTAGGTTATGGGAGACTCACTATTACCAAGCCCACCTCACAATGATATGATATTGGCTAGCATTAATAATAATGAGAGAGTACACTTACTCATTTGCAACTAATGCAAGTACCCATCAATTTGGCCTCTAGAGAATGTTGCCTCACAATGATATGATATTGGCTCCATTGCACTTAGTTAAGTCATTCCCACCATGCTTAGTGCGTGAAGGGG